>JAODAL010002458.1:0-195720 GCA_025379985.1 Phyllomedusa bahiana
GGGGGAAAAAAAACAACGGTCCCCCAAAAAAAAACCCCGCCGGGTCCTGAAGGGGTTAAAGATCATCTATGAGCACTTGTGACTTGTATGTTTAAAAAGTAAATGTTTTGTACCCCGGGGGAAAAGAAATACTGCAGCATAAAACTCTGCTTTATGTTTTCCACTCCTAAAATTTTATAAAACGCAGATACAAAACATTACTAGTGGTGTTACTAGTTAAAGATGTGTCCTGACAGTGACACCCTCCAATCAGTGCTGTTCAAAGTCAAACTGAGTAGGGTGACACTGTTCTGACAATGGGAGTAGTTATTTACCCCAAAGGGCCCTCTTTTCCCGGGCCTTATTTCAAACGTATTTAGGTGGGTTTTCCCCGTTGTAAACCCGGTTCCAAAAATCATGGGAAAAAAAAGTTGCGGGAAATTTTAATATTGCTTTTAAAGGGGGGGAAAATAGTGTCTTCGTTGGGACAAAAAGAAATTTCCGTGCAAAAAAAATTTTTGCCGCCGGGGAAATTTGGGGCTGCAATACGGGGGGGAAAAAAACAATGTGCATGCCCAATTTTTTGGGGCCCCGGTTTTTTTTTTTTTTTGCACGGTTTTTACCCCAAAATAATGAATGGGGATTGAAAAAATCCGTCGCAAAATAGGGCCCACACTTAGTGAAAATTTAAATTTGCAACTGTTTTGGAAGGGATTTACGATAAAAAATCCGACAAAATACGTTTCTGAAAAAAACCCGTGTGAACTCGCCAAATGTTCAGAGGGAAAAAACAGGGGAACAGCCAAGGAAAAAATTATGGAAAAAAGGGATACTGCAGAGTTTTTTTTTTTTTCCGGGGGGACCATGTCAGGGAGCTCACTTTTTCCCGGCGTTTCCCCCTGCCACCGCCCATTCTGTTTACTTCTGTATTCAGCCATATGGAACGTCACTACTGCAGCGGTTTGATTTGGCCCCAAATTGCCCCAAAAAACGTGTAAATATCAGGCAAGGCCCAGCCCCTCTGCAGCCTGACGTCCCCTTTCTCAGAGCGGGCGAGAAAAGAAAGGGGAAGCGTTGAGAGGCAGAGATGAGAATAAGCTTTTTTTAGTTTTTAAAAGCAGCATGATAAAAATATTTTATTAAAATGAAGTGTACAAACCCCATAAGAATCACTTTTTTAAAATTTTACTTTTTAAAAAGGGGTTGTCCCCCCAAAACACTTTGTGGTCTTCGAGAACACTAAAATCTGGGTTTTGGAAAGTAAAATGGGATTTGCGCCACTCGGTGTATTTGGGGATTTTCCCACTAAAATTTGGGGGAAAACCTTCACAGTTTATGCCCCGTTTGCTGAGGATAGGCAAGGCAACTAAAAACCCTGCTGTTTCCCCCGCGTGCCCCTTTTTCTGAAAAGATGCTGCTTTTTTCGAGTTTTTAGTGCTCAAACCTGCAGTTTTCACCAGAAAAATTCATTTAAAAAACCCCCCCCACCGAGGCTAGCCCCGCCCACCCAACTGTTTAAACCTATTATTTTGAATATGTAGAAATGCAATAACTGCCGGGGGGGGCGGGGCTAGCTGACAGTTACTCACATGTTTCCCAAATTCAAAGTAATGGGTTTTATTATTTTGAGGGGGGCCCGTGGGGCCTCTTTTTGGGGGGTTTTTAAAAGACTTTTTCGGGCTGAAAACTGCGGGTTTTTGACCCACAAAAATACTCGAAAACTGAGAAAACTTACAGCCGGGAAAACCCCAAGGTCTGACATTTGGGCTTTTTTTCTGTCCCACCCGGGGGGGCATAAAAACCTTTTGTGACTTTTTTCCTTTTTTAAATGGCGATTTCCCAAAAACACTTCTTTCAGAAGGGAAAAGGTTTTCGGGGCTTCCTTTTTGAGAAAAAGCAGGGTTCCCAGGGGTGGGGGAAAGGGATAGCATATCTTATCGACATACCCCTTTAATACTTTAAATCCCCTGCATGTTGCTCTCAAAGAGCTTTAGCAGGCAGACAGGGGATGGATGGTTTGGGCACTGTGACTCTCCAGTAAATTAGATCTGGAAACAGCCAAGTGCATTACTGAAATTTGTATCTCCAATTGACAGATCCTCCAAATGTTCAGGTTATCTAAGCATTATTAGTCCTTTGCTTTTAAATTGGGTCAACGGGTTTTCCCGTCGGAACGCCTCCCCTTTCAAGGGCCCCCCCAAGCCTGTTTTGGTCGGGTTTTTTCTTTTTTTCTGGATGACTTTTGAGCTGGGAAAATGTTTGGGAAAATTTTCAGATACCTCAAATTATGGCCCTTTTGTTCAAGGAAAGTGGATTCATTCTAAAACATGGAGTGGGATTAAAAAAAAAAGCAAACTTCATGGTGTTTTTCCCACTAACAGATTTCCAAAAAGGGTTTGGATGCATTTCTGGAGCGTAATAATAAAACAAGTTACAGTACTGGGAAATTCAGGAGAGGGGCATTGATCCGGGGATTTTTTAAATTCCCAAATTTGGGGAGTCAGGAAGGTTTTTTTTCCCTTTAAAAAATGGGCCCCATTTGGGGCTTCTACCCCATTGGGGGTTGTTGCCCTTCCCGGGGTCAACACCTTAGCACAACGGGCTGAACGGGATGGACGCCCTCGCCCTTTTTTCCCCCCTTACAAACTATGAAAACTAAAAAAATTTTAAAGGGGTATTTGTTCTACTTAAATTTAAAAAGTTTAAACTTAAATTTTAACTAAAAGGGGGTTTTTATTTTCCAGCAGGTCCCAGGCCCCCCACAGACCCACTGTTTTCCCGGGGCGCTTTTGGGAAAACACGGAAATCAGTGACTAGCAGAGTAGGCATTTCCTGTGTGTCGGGAGGGTACAAGCAGAAGGGGCTAAAATATTTTTTGTTTTTTTCAGTACCCACAAAGGCCCTTTGAAAAAAAAAAAAAAAAAAACTCCGGAAAAAACCATTAGAAAAATCGGGGTTGGCCTAAAAATAAAAGGCAGTCCCCGGGGTTTACAAAGGGGAAAATAAGGACTGTGGGTTTTTTCTTAATTTTTGAATTTGTATGAAGGGAAGAACGGGTACTTTTTATTAAATGTAAACCGCAAAAAAGTTTTTTTTATTTTTGGATAGTGCGGGGAAAAGGGTTTTTACATTTGCCTTACGCCCGTTAAGAGGTTTCACCTCATGTGATACTGTTGGGTGTGGAATTTGTCTTTTCCACAGCTTCTTTTGTGTGGAACAGGGAACTACAAGTGCCAGAAATGCCCCATAAGTCTCTTTTAACTAGGGGAACAGTGTAAGTGGGGACTCCCTGTAAAACAAAGTAAAAAAATATTTGGCTTGTGGCATAACATTGCTTCTTCAGCAACTGGACAGTTCTGTCTAATGCTGACTGCACGTTTTGGCAGAAGATGCGGCCATGAGAACATGCGGGCCCCACTAAGTTAAAGGGGGGAAAATTTTCAATGTAAGTAAGTTTCACTTTTAGCATCCAAGCTAACTCTTCATCTCGTTTTAGCGTCCCCCAAATTATTTTGCACTTTTTTCCTTTTTTTAATCGTTTTTCCCTCCCTCTTCCTGACCCAAACCCGGGTTTCCCAATATACCCTTCGTTTTCCCTTAAACGTTCTTCCTCTTTCTGCGGGGTCTTTTCCCCCTTCAATTTTAAAAAGGGTTATGTTTTTAAAAAAATTATCTACATTTAAGAGGATATTCCAGCCAAACTCACTTATGGCATTATCCATAGACACTCTCGCAATGTGAAAAGCAGAAAATTATTGAGGAAAGCCCCCTTCAGGATTTTCGGGTATCCCGGAGGCCCCTTCCCCAACTTCCATCAAAAAAAAAAGACCATATATTTAAAAAAGGGTTTTTTTCCTTTTTTAAATTAAAACCCCTTCAGGCCCCGGTTTTTTTTTTTTTTTGCGACCGTTCTTTTTTTTCCCTCCTCGCCTCTAAAAAGCCATAATTTTTTTATTTTTCCCCCTCATGACGCATGGGGGCTTTTATTTTGCGGGGGGACAAGAGGGTACTTTCTAGATGGTTTTAATTCATTTATACTATAGAATAAGGGGAAAAACCGAAAAAAAATTCCCAATGGGACAAATTTTTAAAAAAAAAAAACGAATTTTCGCCTTTTTTGGGGGGTGTTTTGTTTTTAAACGGCGTTCAATCTTCGGAAAAGTAAAAAGTAAAAATCTGTTTTCTAAGGTTTTAAACGCACCCGGCAAATCCCAAACATGTGGGGGTTTCCTTTATGTTTTGGTACCGTAAAAAAAATTCCAAACATTTTCAATTTTTGACATTTGCGCCACGGCGCCTTTTTGTGCAAACCAATAACTTTTTTGTACTAACACCTGGGACGTCGTGGGGGGGCATTTTTTGCGGGCTGAAAGTATACTTTTATCGCTATATTTGGAATGCATGCGACTTTTTTGATCATTTTTATTCCTTTTTTTGGTGACATAAAATGCCCAAAAAACGCAATTTTGGCTTTTGGAATTTTTTTTTTTTCACGGTGTTCAGCGTACGGTTTTAAAAATTTGATTTTTTATTTTTATAGTTTGGGACTTTTTCGGATGGGGGCCGGATCCCAAAAATATGTGTAACTTTTTTATTATTTTAAGATTTTTTTTGTAAAATGGGGAAAAGGGGGGGTGATTTGAACTTAATACTTTTTTTTTTTTTACTTTTTCCCCATTTACCCCCCCTGGGGTGTTTGACCACTGGGGGCGCAATTGTTAATACAGCCTAATGAATTGAAAAAGGCAATGCATTAGGGTGTAAAAAGTTTGCGGTTTCCCCCCATTTTTCCTGTCTGGGGGAGGAAGTGGGGCAAACCGGCCCGGCAAGTGAAAGGGAGCCTTCAAAGGCTCCCCACCACCAAGCCCCGGGGGTCCCCCGGGTTTCCCCATGACCGACCGAACGGAGGGACCCGGCCCCGAAACGGCGTTCAATTTAGAACCCCCGGCCCTTTTTTGGGCCCCGGGTTTTCTGATGGGTAAAACAGCGGGAGCGGGCTGGGGGCCACCCGCCAGCGCTGTTAAACCGGCCCGGGGGTTTTTGCGGGGATTTGCCCCTTAAAAACCCCCGGGGGCTGTGGGGGGGGGGGGGGGGGAACGAATCCCCCTTCAAAAGCCCCTTTGCGGCCCTGGGAAAAGTAACCCCTACACCCAGGGGTTTTTAAGGGGTTTAAAAATCGTCCCCAAAGGAAATTAAAAAACTGCGGTTATAGACAGCCCCCTATGTTACCTTTTTCTTAATTTCAGTTTGTTTGTTGCCCCCAGGAATTGCAAATCGGAAGCGGGGTGAGCGTACAAACCCGTGTGCTACGCTTCAAAAGGGTAACACACCCCTTTTTTCGCAAAAAAATTTTTTAAAGGATCAAACTTTTAGAAAGGGAGTGATACCCAATTTTGTATAAATTTTTTTTTTTTAAATTGGAAAAATCGGGGGGTCATTTAATTTTAATACTTTTTTTTTTTTTTTTTTTTTTTAAACACTTATACTTGTAGTCCCCCTAGGGTACTTTACTACTAAAAAACACGATCCCCTTTAAAACCCCTGCATAATTAAAAAGGGTTGTACCCAAAAGGTGCTCCCCATAACCCCCCTGCCCTCAGCAGGAACAAGAAAATCCCGTTACCAAAGGCAGCTTTCGGAAGCCTTCTTTTTACCCTTCCGGGTTTCCATGGCAATGGCTTAGCGCCCCGTGATCTTGTCACAGGAAGGGTGGTTGGGGACTGTAAGGGAAAAAAACGGGGCACAAACACCATTTTTTATTTCCCTTTAGATGTCATGGGGTTTTGAAGGGGTTTAAACACAGGAAACGAGCCAATTTTCCCCCTGCTGATAGCGTGGGTGTCAGTAATAAAAAGTGCCCCCTGTTAAAATACAGGTAAAGGCCTCATTTAAATGAGTCCCTCCATACATCCTTTTCGACAATTATTTTAAAAGTTTGTCAAATGGTCACAAAAGGGGCTAAAAGACAATCTAAATTTAAAGGGAAAAAATATCCAATAGATGCTTTTGATAGTTCTGTAGTAGAACATGTAAATAAAACTATAAATTTACATGCAATGCTAATACACAGTTGAAATGCATTGTTAGGACCAACAATTGATATCCAGAACAGCAAAATGGGGCTGGGGTAAAACCCAAAAAGGGGCCTAATAGGTTTTCCCCAGGTATTTGGGGCCATGGGACGGGATCATACAGGTCTGGGGGAGAGGGGTGGGGGGAGGGTCCTAATTTAAAAGGGGAATTTCCCCAAAGGGTGCTCTATTGAGTTTTGATTTTTGGGAAATTTTTAAAGGGGGCATCTTTTGGCTAGATCCACACAGCATCGGAAAGCTGACCGGTTTTTTCCGTGAACAAACCGGGGGTTTTTTGTCACAGGGGGTTTTTTCAAAAACTGCAGTTTTGGGTCTCGTTTTTTTTGCCCTTTGGCCCCCTTCAATTGATTGTATAGGAAAAAAACAGCAAAAAAGCAAAACACCCGGGGGATAAAAAACAAATTTCCCAAATCTACCGGTGCAGGAAAAAGAGCTTTAAAAAAAAAAAACGACCTGTGTAGAAAAACAGGTTGTTTTTTTTTTTTAAAGTCCCATGGGTGGAAAAACAGTCAGATTTTTTAACGTTTTTAAAAAAACTAAAACCGGGCCCAAAAAACCAACCTTTTCGTGTGTCTGGGAGACACCCGCTTTAAATCAATGTTTGGGCATTTCTAGCTGTGGGGACATGTCCAAAATTTTCTTTTGGAAAAATCCCATCTGCCCCCCAAAAAGACAATCCGCAGTAGGGTGGCAAAAAACTGCAAGGGGGGATTCATACCCAAAAGGATGAGGGGTACCTTTCCCCATGGATAGTAAGCCCGAAAAATACAGCAAAACCATTTTAAAACTTTTAAGAGGTTTTCTAGCCCCTAGAAAATTCCCTTAACCCTTTTTAAAAAAAAGGGCCTCATATTTCCCCGCCTGATTTCTCCGGTTTTTCATTAAGAGGGGTTTTTTACAGGTTTGAAACCCAGCATAGGGGGGAAAAAGTGTGGGTACAAATGTTATTTAAATCTGTAATTTTTGAGGCTTTGCAGCAGGGGGGAAAAGATGGGATGTTTTTAAAATTTTTTTACTTTTTTTTGGGCCCTAGGGGAAACTTAAACTTTTATTTAGTTCTCTTCTGTAAAAAAAACTAAAATTTTAACTTTTAAAATGTTTTAACTCTTACCCTTAAAAACACACTATTTTAAAAACTTTGGAAAAAAATTTTAACCTCACCATTTTAAAACCCCTTTTACTTCCCGAAGGAAGGAAAAGTCCTTTTGGCTTTAAAAGGGAAAAGGAGTATTCCTTCCTTCAGAAGAAAAAAAGGGTTAAAAAGGTGAGGTTGAAATCAGGTTTTTTAAAAAGTGGTATAGAAAGGGGAAGAGTTATACATAATAAAAAATTACGTTTTGTGTTTTAAAAGTTTGAGAACGTTTGAGTTTTAAATTTGCCAATGGCAAAAAAGTAAAATATTAGTGATCAAAAAAGTCACCTCTTTCTCCTTTTTGAGAAATTTCCCCTTTTTTTTTTTAGGCAATTTTACTGGGTTTTTTTATTTAAAAAACTTTTTTTTTAACCCCCTCTTTTTATAGTTTATTCTCTCAGTGTCCTGTCCACGGGCACGGCGCTCACACTCCTCCGGGTACTGACGTTGATTAAATTTTCCCCCAGTTTCCCTTTTCAACCACAGTCCCCCGGGGCGTGCCAAATTTTTCGGGGCCCAGTTTGGGGAAACTCTCTGGCGACAGTAAGGGCCCGCACCCAAAATGGCTTTTTCTCAGTTTAAACTGGGAACATGTGTTTAAAAAGGTTTTGATTGCATGGCAGCGTCACTGGCTCCCCGAAGTAAAAAACTCCCCCCAATGCCCACAAATGCATTTAGATCGTTGGGGAGGGATATTTTCTTTTCTTCGACATACTGCACTTAAAGCGTGATCATCATCTGCAGACCAAAAACAACATGAATTAGGAAATGACACCTAAAAAACAAATCGAGTGCCGAAGTTTATGTTTGGCCCGCATAAAAAATACAAAGGAAATGGGTTGTCTGAACCCAAATTAGCCGCCCCTTTCTGTTAACCAGTTACTGAAATTTGATGTACATTCAGGTCAATGCCAGTCAGGCTCATTGGGTGGCCCACTTCAAAAGGCTTTGTAAAAAAGTCCGGGCTGTATAAAAAGAAATGCACTCTAAATGCAGCGATTGTTTTTTTCACTTTCCATCCCATAATTTTTTATTTTAGGTTTTACCAGTACATAAGGTACAGTCAATGATACCACTAAAAAATGCATGTTTTCCTGCAAAAAAAAAACCAAAAAACAGCCGCCCTGGTTCTTGGACGGCATTAACAGATCGCTGAAGGAACAGGGAGGAATATACAGAAGCCAGGAATACAGTACTGGCAAAATAGGGTGCCAGCAGGGGAAATCAGTGGGGGGGGGAGGGGAGCTGAAACAAACCCCTTTTGGGGGGCATTATTTTTGATTTTTGGGTATCAGGGCTGTGGAATCTGAGCCAGGCCGATTTTTTGGTTTGGGGTTAGGGGGATGTTCACAAAGGGTTTAAAAAAGGGCCTTAAATTTTGGCCATTTAAATTAACGCCCCGAAGTGCCAAATTACGGGCTTTAAAACGGCCCTTCATTTCGGTTTTCCACAGTTCTCATAAAGAATATGGATTACGTTTCCTCTCCCTGCTCGCGAAAACCGGGGCGGGGGGAAAATAAATTTACCGGGGGCACTTTCCCACGGGGTATCACGCCGCTGTAATGAATGTCATGGGCCGGCGAAGGGGTCCGGCCCCCCCCTCCCGTCCACACGGGTAATTGCGGGCTAATTAAAGCCCCCCAGTTTTAAAAGTGGGAAAATACCTTTTGAGTCGTTTTTTAAAAAAAAGACCGAAATCCCAAAAAAAAAAAAAATAAAAAGTTGGTCCAGTTTGTTCGATGAAGGGGCAAAGAGCAAGAGGAATTGGGTTTTGCCAGTGATACTGCTCCCATAATTTTCACTTTTATCAGACGATTTAATTTGAAAAGATTCCCCCTCCCATAGCAAAAAAGATTGAAAACAAGTGAAAAAAATTTTTTGAAATCTGGTCAAAGTAGAAGAATTCAACCGTTCATCAAAACGGTGTCTGACATTGTTGAGATTTTTTTCCCCTTTCCCCTCCCCTTTGGGCCCCCAACCCCAATTTTGTTAAAAAGAGGCCGTTTTCTAGGCCCGGGAAATTTAATCAAATTTTGAGTCATGTATGCGGGTCTGATGGAGGCCCAAAACTATTTCTCAGAACAAATTCAAACTCCACAAAAGGTTTTTTCAAGCGTTTTTTGTTGAAAAAAAGTTTTTTTTGGGCACTTAAATTTCAGCATTTTCATATTTACAATCTATTAAAGTTTTTGTTTCTAAGTTGTTCCAATAAATCTTTTTGAAAACCTGACATAAAAAGGGTAACAAGTTCTAAAACTTTGCTTTCACTCCATTATACCACCACTTGTGGTCTTTGGGTCATTTCCCCTAATAAATGTAATCAAAAAAATTTTGCTGATGCCAAACTAGCAGAAAATAAAAGTGCACTTAGAACAAAAAAAATGCCCTAACCCCCGTAGGTTTTGGTACAAAAATTTTATTGGGTTGCAAAAAATGGGGGGGCCCCCCAAAAATTTTCAAAAACCAAAAAATTTTGGGGAATTTTTATTACAGTACCAAAACAAAAACCCTACATGTTTGGGGTATTGCGGTGCGTATAAACCTGTAAATAAGATAAATGTCTTTTAAAAGAAGAGTAAACGCTGTAAAAACAAAACCCTGCAAACATGACGCAAGTAGTTTTATTTACTTTTTCCCCACTTTGAATGTTTTTTTTGGTTTTCCAGTTATTTTTGGAAAAAGAATAACACCACTAAAAGTACATCTTGGGCCGGGAAAATAAAAGCCCCATTGTCTATGTAGATGGAAAAATAAAAAAAAATTATGGCTCTTGGGAAGGGGAGGGGGAAAAAACGAGCGTGACAAAAAAAAAAAAGCCTCGCCGTTAAAAAAATAGACAACCAAATAGCAGGAAAAGCCACGTGAGAGTCAATAAAGAAGCGGGTTTAAAAACAACCCAGGGCCGGCGTCTGCGCGGGCCCCCTCAGCCCCGCGCAGCACAAGCAGGTTCCTCAGTGAGGTCATCTGTGATGCGAGCCGCATATAATGGCTGCACCTACGTATACTAACAGCGCCCCCCTCAAGCCCGCACAGCGGAGCCCCCCAGCCAGGTCATCTGTGATGCGAGCCGCATATAATGGCTGCACCTATGTATACTAACAGCCCCCCTCAGCAGAGCCCCCAGCAGCCCCTCCCATCAGAGCCCCCAGCAAGCCAGCACAGCAGAGCCCCCAGCAAGCCCGCACAGCAGAGCCCCCAGCAAGCCCGCACAGCAGAGCCCCCAGCAAGCCCGCACAGCAGAGCCCCCAGCAAGCCCGCACACCATAGCCCCCAGCAAGCCCGCACAGCAGAGCCCCCAGCAAGCCCGCACAGCAGAGCCCCCAGCAAGCCCGCACAGCAGAGCCCCCAGCAAGCCCGCACAGCAGAGCCCCCAGCAAGCCCGCACAGCAGAGCCACCAGCAAGCCCGCACAGCAAGCCCCCAGCAAGCCCGCACAGCAGAGCCCCCAGCAAGCCCGACACAGCAGAGCCCCAGCAAGCCCGCACAGCAGAGCCCCCAGCAAGCCCGCACAGCAGAGCCCCCAGCAAGCCCGCACAGCAGAGCCCCCAGCAAGCCCGCACAGCAGAGCCCCCAGCAAGCCCGCACAGCAGAGCCCCCAGCAAGCCCGCACAGCAGAGCCCCCAGCAAGCCCGCACAGCAGAGCCCCCAGCAAGCCCGCACAGCAGAGCCCCCAGCAAGCCCGCACAGCGGAGCCCCCAGCAGGCCCGCACAGTGGAGGCCCACACAGCGGAGCCCCCAAGCCAGGTAATCTGTGATGTGAGCCTTATATAATGGCTGCACCTATGTACAATAACAGAGCCCCTCAGCCCCGTACAGCACAAGCAGGCTCATCAGTGAAGTCATCTGTGATGGGAGCCTCATATAATGGCTGCACCTATATATGGTAACAGAGCCGTCAGCGTCGTGTATGTGGCCGCCCTCTACCTGTCACCAGCACACTGAGGTGACAGAGCACTGACATGTCCACACTTGCCCTCTATAGAGAAGCACAGGCTGCAGACAGGACGGTGTCCTCCAGCCGGACACAGGCGCATACTAACCACCAGCTGCCGTCCAGGGCTCCCGGAGGACTCACTCCGCCACCAACCCAGCACCGGACAAATCAGCGCCACCAGCAAGTTCGTTACCCGCCAAATGCCCAGCGCGTCATCCTTCCGCTAGAGGACAAATGCCAGGACCAGGCGCCATTTTCCCGAAGACCACGGACGCCTCCTGACCGCAGTGTCTCCGCTGACGTCAGAACAGCCCTCAGCGACCCATAGAGCAACCGCACAGTGTTTACACACATTATGTGACCAAGACATAAAGAGACGTGCTCCTCCCAGTTCTCAGGGAAAATGGGCGTAACCTCGCCGGCCGCAAGAGGCGCCATAACCTCCATTGTGGCTATTGTTATCTACTAAACCTGAACTCATAACATCTACGTAACTGTAGTATCAGAACCGCCTGGCGCCCCTGCCAGTAGTAAACATGGCTGCCCTCCGCCCACAGCCAGCAAGCCCCGCCCCCTGTAAACATGGTTCCACCTGTGGACGCTCCACCCAGGACAACTGCTGCCTGCTCCGGATGAGCGGCGGAGCTCCGTACCATGGGCTCGGGCAGGAACGGCTACCGGGAGCGGCTGCTGCTGGCTGTGGACGTTGGCAGCACGATACTGCGGTGTCACGTCTACAACGCGGCCGCAGAGATTTGTGGGAGCGCGGAGGACAAGGTATGCGCTCTGCATAGGAGGCAGCGGGGCGCGGAGACTGGCAGCGCTCTATGTGTCACCTGCATGGAGCAGCTGTGCGTGTATTGGATGGGAGTATGCAGCGCTAAGCGTGCCTGGGTATAATAAGGGGCTGTTCACACTACGTGGATACACTGCGGTCACAGAGACTTGGCAGCCACAAATTTCTGGTGGAAAATCCACAGCGTATGCAGCTAAAAGCTTGTGATGTTTGCTTTCCAGACACAAACTCACCATGTAAGGCTCGGTCTACACAGCAATTGGAAAATAATGGTCAAAATCCCACGGCATTCGCTGCGCCGTACACAGCACCGCTGTGTTTTATGCCAAAAAAAGTGGTCGGATTTTGGCTTCCTGGCTGCAGAGTACATTGGGGCTGAGGGAAGCCAACGGCGGTCCGGCTGAATCTACAACATGTTCTGTATTCCGCTGCACGGTTTTAGGAAACCCTCAATTAAAAGAGCCGCGCTGTGTAGAATACAGCACAGATTTTCTAGATATTATGTATTTTAGAGCGCCATTGTTTCCAGTGCGCTATACATTTAAGGGGGTTACATATATAACATAAGGCAAACAAGTACAATGGGGACAATATGTGACTAAGGCTATGTTCACACGGCGTAATTGCGGGGTGTACAGTACACCCCGCAATTACGCCGGGTGTTTGGGAGTAGCGCTGATCGGTGCGTACTCCCACCAAGGCTGTGGAGTCGGCAAGCCAAAGCCCCGACTCCTCAATTTCCCAAACCTCCGACTCCTGACTCCCTCATACATGGCGCATGTTTAAGTGATAACTTTACTGTAGTAAAATGGTAACATCCGGCTGTTTTATCACCTTATGATACAATAATCAAGCTACTTAGGTAGAACAGACACTGACAAGCAAAAGGGTAACAATGTTTTGATCTTTTGAATGAGAGAAGAGACCTGGGATCAGATTTTGGTCAAGATATGATTGAATCTGATCCAGAGCCCAGAAGGATTCAGGCAGTATTATAAACCAAAGGCAGATTTCCCAAATACTAACAAAATAATAAAAATTAACATTTTGATTTTTAAGAGCAAAACAGTAACAATACATTTACATGACAAGATTCTGCAGAACTAAGCAGATGCTAAATCCATGCAAGTCACATTTATGTATAAGATAGCTAAGATGACTATATATAAAATTGCTCTGTGCACTGCATCAAACTAACTGGACCAACTTGTTATATATTTTGGGAGTCGGAGTCGGTCCATTTTATAACGACTCCTGCAAAAGAGGCTCCGACTCCACAGCCCTGACTTCCGCGACACGGGGGGACGGCAGCCCACCGGCCCCATAGACTGTCATTACTCGCCCCGAGTAAGCGCCTCGAATAATTAACATTTCACTTATTTCCCCGAGAGTACAATACGATCGTATTGTCCGAGCTGGGAGAGGAGCCGTAATTTCGACGCTCATCATGCCCGTAGTAGAGCGCAAATACAATGCGAAATGCGTGCCAAAATTCCCCCATGTGAACATAGCCTAACAACTGGTACAAAGGGAGAAAGAACCCTGCCTGTGGAGGCTTACAATCTACAAGCCCTATTCAGCAAATTCAAAATACTAAATCTGATCCAAAACCGACCAATATTCAGAGCAGTGTAGACATAGCCTAAGGGTTTTTTTCACAAAGGGCTGCCACGCTGAGGATTTTCCTGTATAAGGCAAAGTCTACACAGCAGTGTTAAAGTGCTGTCCAAAATCTGACTGCACGTTAACATCACTGGATCGCAGTCTTTGCCACAGTTTTGCGCTAAAAGCCACGGTCAGTTTTTGGATTTGCCATCGGCCCCGTACATTGAATGTTCGGCACTCTGGCACAAGATACATCATGTTTTAAGATCCAGTGGATTTTACAACCAACCGAAAAGAATCTGTCTACACAGCGCAGAGAGGACAGTCGGATTTTCTGCGGATTCTAAATACTGAATCCACCTTAAATCTGCTGAAAAACCTGTGCTGTGTAGACCTCATCTAAAGGTCCATCCAAATGAAAAAGAGGTGGCAGCAGGGCTGTGGAGTCGGCAAGCCAAAGCTCCGACTCCTCAATTTCCCAAACCTCCAACTCCCTCATACATGGCGCATGTTTAAGTGATAACTTTACTGTAGTAAAATGGTAACATCCGGCTTTTTATCACCTTATGATATAATAATCAAGATACTTAGGTAGAACAGACACTGACAAGCAAAAGGGTAACAATGTTTTGATCTTCTGAACACTTGTGGGTAAAGCTGAAGAAAAATCTGTATTCGTACCCAAGTCCAGTCTGCACCAACATTGGGAATGTGTAGAAGAGACCTGGGATCAGATTTTGGTCAAAATATGCTTGAATCTGATTCAGAGTCCAGAAAGATTCAGGCAGTGCTGAAAACCAAAGGTGGAATTCCCAAATACTAAAAAGATAATAAAAATTAACATTTTTATTTTTAGGAGCAAAACAGTAACAATGCAGTTACAGGAAAGAATCTGCAGAACTAAGCAGATGCTAAATACTTGCAAGTCAAATTTATGTATAAGATAGGCAAGATGACTGTATATAAAATTACAGTTGCCCCATGTACAAAGCTGTAGTGGATGGAGAGATATGGACCTGAAAGTCACAAGTTCAAACCATTGTTACCATTTTGCTTGTCAGTGTAAAATATATTTATTGGACATGACTTTAGAACACAAAAAAACTGTAAATATGCAAAACACTGCAGGAACATTTGTGGAGTCTCTGAAGTTGTTCTGAGAAATAGTATCGCCTCATCAGATCCTGCATACATGACCTCACATCTGATCTCATTATTTCCAGGCTAGAGAACGGCCTCTCTACACTAACTTGGGTTGGGGGGAAAGCGGTGACCACAGGGGCAACATCTCTAACAATGTCAAGGTATAAAGGAATTGCCTCAGCCACAGTCAGTTTTGATAAATGGCTGAACTCTTCTGCTTCTTTGAAAACAGGTTAAAAATTTAGCTGAAATCTGTTTTCCATGGGAGCAGAATCTTTTCCCCTGGGGCAGCGCTTTGCCTGCTCCATGTCATCAATTACACTCCTCATGTGATGAGGCTGAAGATATGGGAGCAGTAGCACTGGCCGGACCCAATTCCTCTTGCTCTTTGCATCGAACTAACTGGACCATCTTATTATATATTTTGGGAGTCGGTCCATTTTATTACGACTCCGACTCCTGCAAAATAGCCACCGACTCCACGACTCCGACTCCACTTACCCTAAAAGTCTGCAATTTATTACAATACCAGCAATAGTGATAACATTTTAAGAAACAGCCAGTTCAAGCTGTGGAAAAATCTGCACAATAACTGCATAGAAATTGACCGCGGTGCAAATGTTAAAGGGCTGTTCCCACCATAGACTTTGATGGCGGATCACTTGGATACGCCATCAGTCTAAAAAGATGAGGGTCCCACCTCTGGAACCTGCTCCTAATTCGGGACCGGGCCCCTGAAAGCTATGGAGCAGAATGGAGAGCCGGACATGCTCACCTGTACTGAGAGCTCCCTAGAACAGAATGGAGAGCTGTGCGCAAGTGTGACCGCATCGCCATTCTGTGCTTATACTGGGGCCCTTTCCCGAGAGAGGTGCGGAACCTGCGTCTGTCAGACTTAGGTGGCATACGCAGTCAATGCCATCAGTCTATTGTGGGAACACCCCTTTAAATCAGCTCATGTTGGGTAAATGCTGGAGGTTTTGGATAGGTTCATCTGGCTGTTTTTCCACGCAGGTTCTATGTGTAAAAGCCTTGTCAGTGAGCGCCGTTTTTGGACACGGATTTGCAATTTCCGGTACAATTTTATAGTTGTTTTGATTTGTGGTTTTTGGCTGCTGTTTTGAGGCGGTTTGGACGTTGATTTGGGCACCACTTGCAAACCACATCGAATATTTTTTTTTATGTGGATTTGATGCTGTTTTTCTGCTCTTTATTGTTATCTATTGGCATTTTCATTGCGGAAACTTCGCTGGGATAAAAATAAAAACAACCCATGCTGCACAGGGCGCTGTTTTTCTTCACCGCAATGCTGCTTTTCCAATAAAAGCCATGTGAGACCCTTTGGCTGTTTTCAACACTACTTCAGCATGGAATCTGCTTCAGACACTGTCACGTGAGCCTTCCTTTAGGGTACGTCCACGCAGCATATGTAAAATGCCGATCGGATTCTGTTTAAAAATCCGACTGGTATTTTATCATCTTTCATTGGTTTTGGGGGACGGTTCTATCTGTGGTTTGTGGATTCAACCGTTCCCCCATAACCTTTGAATTGCACACCTTCCACCCGAAAACCAGGCAGGAGATTGTGCACGCTCCAAGTTTTTTGGACTGCTGGCGGCTGAAAAGCTGTTCAGTGTAGACTACTGAGCGGATTTTCTTTTAACATCTCTGGGGATGGTTTCTTGTTGGTTTTCAGGCCGTTTCCAAATCCGCGAATCGTCTGAAAAACCTATGCCGTGTGGACAGATCCTTATGGATTTTCTAGCGTTGACCTCCGTAAGGAAGTGTAAATCTGCAAATAAAATGTTAGGCTATGTTCACACGGCTGATTTTGACGCTGTTTTCAAAGCGGGTTTTGGAGCGTTTCAGCTTCCGAAACAGCATCCAAATCGTCCCCAGTTCATTTTCATTGATTCCTATGTAAAACCGCGTTGTAGTTCACACGCGACAAGGTTTTTAAGTGCTTCTTTAGAAGCTGTTTTGGGCGCTGAAATAGAAGTTTCATGTCAGTTCTTTAAGCGTTTTTAGGCATGTTTCTTGGCGTGTTTTTTTTACTCGGTTTTGGAGCGTTATTCAGCACGTTTTTGACCTGGCTATTAATTTGTATGGGTGAAAACGGTGTTGAAAACCTCATCCGAAATGCGTCTTAAGCTTCTTCTGAAGAAGCGCGTTTCAGGCGAGGTTTTGGGTACGGAAACGCTCCGAAAACCGATCGAAAACAGCGTCAGTCGTGTAAACGTAGCCTTAATATTGCAGATTTTTTTCAGGGAAACATTTTAAACCTGCATCAAAATCTGCAAATTTTTAGTATACGTGTTCTCGCCTCAGATATTTCTGGATAGGGCATAAATATCTGGCGGATGTGGATCCCAACTCGCCCCACAGTACTGTGAACTCCTATAGAATGGAGTAGAGAGAGCTGCGCATGCATGGTCACCTCTCCATTCTGCACGGAGGAGTCCAAGGGTCCGTTCTCTAAATAGGTATACCAGACATTTATATTATGTCCTATTGATTTGCTGTAAACGTCTGCGATGGGAAACTCCTCTAAATAGACTTATATATTCTTACTAAAATCTGCAGCGGCCAATTCAACAGCAAATCTAAACCATAATCCATGTGATTTCCTGCTGCATGTTTACCTGAGAATTTTTGTCCTCTGTGAATGTAGAGAATGGGCAGCAGGTATCGTGTGCGCAGGGCAACAACCTTTCATCCGGTAGTGACCTGATCTGTGTGCAGTGGCTGAATAAAGTCAGAGAACAGCTGGGTACACGTGGTGCAGTTTCACTACCGCCAAGAACCATCTCCCATGTGGCCGCCGGTGACTGCATGAATAACCTGCAAACTGGTGTGGCCACTTGGGTGTGGTTTTGTCCACATACGGCTGACTGCTGTAGAATACCCTTCAATCTTTGCTGTTTTGCAGAATATAGGAGCACCAAAGCTGGAAACTGTCACCTTTCTCCTATATTCCAGAGGACTCCAAACTATGGCTCACCAGCTGTTGGGAGACTGCAAGTCCCAGCATGCCATACCAGATGCAGACTGCAAGCCACTGCCATATAATACTATTAGCATAATACAGTGTCTAACTAGATACGTTAAAGGGGTCTTCCCATCATTTTGAGAACAGCCGAACACACCGCTCAACTGTATTTGGAGCTCCCATAGAACAGAATGGAGAGTGCTGCACAATCGCAACCGGCGCTATGTTCTGAGCCAAGGCTTTTTGGGTCCTGTTCCCGAGATAGGTGCAGATCACGCCGGTGGGATCTGCACCTATCACACTTAGTGGCATTTCCTATCGATACGCCACCAAAGTGCAGGGTGGGAACACCCCTTTAAGCAACCAGTCTCAAGTATTAAAGGGGTTTTACCAGAAAGTAAAATCCTGAGCACTGGTTGCGAGATGACCACCGTGCATGAGGAGGGCGGCACTTACGGTCATGCTTTACATTCACTTCTATGGGAGCTTCCAAACGGAGCTGAGCGCACATACTCGACTATCTTTGGAAGCTCCCATAGAAGGACGGCTGTAAAACCCTACTATGCAGTGAAAATATGTGATGTTAGAAGTACCAGCCTTGTTGACACAGGTGTAGTTCTCCAGCACAGGTTACATGTCTGGTAAAAGATTACAATAAGCGGCTTATTTCTCCAGGTGTGGTACACTATGAAACCAGATCCTCTAGAACTCTCCTGTAATGCAGGTGTGTGGACTTTTCAAACTCGGTAAGAATTTTTGTGCTGTAATCCTAAAACATTTTGTACATTTTAGGCGGGGTTCACACGGCTGATTCACGCCGTAATTGCGGGACGGATTTTGCCCGCAATTATGGCGTGTGTACGGGGGCGGAGTGGGGGGGGGGGTTCTATGAGAACTGTGGATTACCGTAATGTCTGGGACGGATTTCGGACGGATTACAGCGCAGTACGGCGCGCAATACGGAACGAAATCCGTCCCAAAATCAGCCGTGTGAACATAGCCTTAGAGCAGGGGTGTCAAACTGCGGCCCTCCAGCTGTTGGGAAACTACAGCTCCCATGATTCCCACTGTTAAAGATTATACAAATGCATGATGGGAGTTGTAGTTTCCCAACAGCTGGAGGGCCGCAGTTTGACACCTGTGCCTTAGAGTGAGATTGGACACCCATACCAGGAGATGAGTGCCAGGACCCACGGAAAGGGCTGCTCCAAGGGATACAACTTGGATGACCTAGCAGGGTTATTTCCATCTCCTAACTTTCAGGTTTGGAGACCGTAATGATCCACCCGCAGTGGGCGGAGAGCTTGCTCTGCTTGTGCAGTACTCCCCATTCTGTTCTGTAATAGTACGGGTGCGCAATGTGCTTAGCTGAACTCAGAACTCCCATTGAAATGGATGGAGAGTGTCGCGCATGTGCACCCACTTCTCCCTTCTGCACTTATCTATTCGGGGCTCATTCTAAACAGAAGTGCCGGACTCATAGTTGGGTTCAGCACCCTACGTGACAATTACGGCATAACCTATTGATATGTCTGAGATGGGAGCACCACTTGTGCACTCTAATAAGTTGGGGTCCAGCAGTATAAAGAGGCCAAACACTCTAGCGAGCATTCTGCCTACATATAATACAACACGTCGCCTTATCCTGTAATCCTAGAGTCTAATGTATAGTGATGGGTTAAAAATCAGCTAATAACCAAAAATCCAATTGCTTTCCTCTTGGGTTGTGAGATCTGATGCCCTGAAGTAATCTCTGTAGTAATAAAGCTTAGCATGCCACTAATTCTGTCCTGGGACACATGCCTATTGCCTCCACACCCTTCTTTTTGTCACCCCATGGTCCAAGGAATGAGTTGTAAGAGATGAGAGGGCAGAAGATAAGATACAAACTGAACTATGTTCTGTCTGGCTATACTCCCAGCAGCCAATAACAGGTTGTTATCTGTAGTAAGTGGCAGCGTTGTCATTTTTTTTTTTTTTATTTCATGTCAATGAACCTGGATAAATGGATAATTGCTATGAATGCTGATACGGTGCTGAATAAACATTGTTCAGTCCTACCGTAGCAGGCATACGCTTATAACATAAACCTCTGATGTGAGCCCGGTGTATTGTAAGAGATAAAAAAAAAGTCTCTGCTTTCCTAACCAGTTGAAAAAAGCATGGTAGCCTATTAGTACATTTCATATATGCTGAGATTGTTTCTGTGATATATATACAGTTGAAACCAGAGGTATACATGCACTGTATGAAAAGACACACATGCATGATTTTCTCTGAGCCATGTATGTAGGTCGCTTTGCTCACACCTGCCTTTTCAGCTTTGCCCATAAATTTTCAATAGGATTGAGATCAGGGCTTTGTGATGGCCACTCCAAAACATTGACTTGGTTGTCCTTAAGTCACTTTGTAACCATTTTGGCAGTAGCTTCAGGTCATTGTCCATTTGGAAGACCTATTCCGCCCAAGCTTTAACTTCCTGGCTGATGTCTTGAGATGTTGCTTCACTATTGCCACATAATCTTTCTTCATGATTCCGTCTATTATGTAAAGTACACCAGTCACTCCTGAAGCAAAACAACCCCACAACATGATGCTGCCACCCCCGTGATACACAGTTGGGATTGTGATCTTACGCTTCCAAGCTTATCCCTTTTTCCTCCAAACGTAACGATGGTCATTATGGCAAATTCATCTCTGAGACACGGAACCAGTCTCTTTCCTGAGAATTATGATGGCTGGCCATTCCCATCTTGTTTGTACTTGCACATAATTGTTTTGACAGTTGAACAGGGCATCTGTATCTGGAAATTGCACCCAAGGATGATCCAGACTTGTGCAATGTGTTTCCAGTGGGCATTAAAATGCATGCACAGAGGTCTTTAATTTACTCAGACATTGCCAATAAACCTATTAGAAGCTTCCAAAGACTTGACATCATCATATGGACTGTCCCCAATTGTTTAAAGGCATAGTAATCCTAGTGTATAATAAAAATGATTTAAAAATATAAATAATTTTGCTAATCCTAACTGGCCTAAAACAGGTAAGGTTTATTCTGATTTCATGTCATACAGTGAGAAAAACATGCATGTTTATTTTTATATAATGTATGTAAACTTCTGGTTTCAACTGTAGAATGTATGTGTGTATATATATATTATTTTTTACAGCAGACCAGTCACTTTGTTATGTTGCCCTATGTAAGACCATCATAACAGCTACAGGTCCATAGTGATGGTGGCCAAAATGGTGCAAAATTATGAGTGTTGGAACAGTACAAAGGACTCAGAATTTAGTGCACTTATTAGCCTAATGGCACAATATTTTTTTGTGCCAGGTTGGTTACTATGTGATTTGTAGCTCTTAACATGCTGCCCTTACATAGGACATTAAAATGACACATCCAGTCTAGTAGTCACACAGTGGGGTACATTTGCTATGGAAATTACACCAAAACTGGCATACATGCCTTGCACCACCATGTATTATGTATTTTTAACACTTGTATTGCCTCACTTGAAAGAGGGGCATGATTTAGTGGAAAAGAGCTTGGTTGTACAAAAAGGTGTGATTTGAAATGTCATTGTGCTAAAATTTTAGAGCTCAATAGTCTTATACTGTGCTGTCAGGTCTGAGATGACGATGTTATTCTTGTATGTAAATACACAGATAAGGTTGTCTCGGCAGCATCTAAATTTTTCTCTCCCTATAAGCATCCTCTCCAGACAATGTCACAAACGGTGTCTTTTTTTTTTTTTTTTTCACAACCTATCCTTAAAGGGGTTTTGCCACGAAGTGAGTTCCTTAGCTCTTAGCAGCTCGGGGGAGAATATAAAAAAATCATGCCGAGTCATGAACGGCTGCAGGGGTGAGAAGGAGGGGTGAGCAGAGAGTGAGGAACACTATCAGACTCATACACTGCACTTTCTCCACAGTCCCTTGCCAGCTTCTTCATGTTCCCTGTCATCAGATCAGAAGTACAAACATGCAAGCGCGGTCAGATCAGCTCCCTGTTAGCTCCTGGTCGTGTCTAATGTAAACTTTTAAGTAACTAAGGACTTGTAAAGAAAGCTGTAGCTCTGAGGCTTCACTTTTTGTAATCATATATTTAGAAAAGTGATTAAATACCCATTTTGGAGGATCCCACGTCAACATTACATCGTAGCAAAACCCCTTTAAACAATGTCCTTCTAACAGGCACAGCTAGGAATAGAAGTTCGCAGAGCTGAAATGTTAGTGACTGATGTAGACCCACCAGCAGCCTGCTCAGGAAGTGGGGGCTTGAAGCATGGCAGGGGAGAGAGCATGGGTTGTCCAGTTTATAACAGAATTAAATAAGAGGCTACTGCAGCCCAATAGAAAAAAATAAAAAAAAAACTATACTCCCCTTCCTCCTCCTCTCCGTTCCTACGGCTGCTTGTTCCTGGTCTTCTTTTTACATTTGTTCTCTTCCAAATGAGACGTCACAACTGCAGCCACTAATTGGCTGCAGCGGTCACCTGCTTCTGCTTAACTTACTGCTCAAAGCTGTTCACTTGTGAATGGTGATGTAAAGGATTTGTGTCATGTGACCACTGCAGCCAATCAGCAGTTATCGTGATATTACACGGGTCTGGAATGATGGCCGAAAAAAGGTGAAGAAGCCTCGACTTCAATCTCATAAAAAGCGTCGGCTGTTTTGGGGGGCCGGAATAAATTATGCAAAGCCGTTATTAATGAAAAGTGGAGAGAGACCCATTTTAGGTTTATCCATCACGCCATTTATGCCTTCAACATCCCTCCACACCCAAACGCCTCTCACCGTAAGACAGCCTGCCCTAAATGCCTGCTGCCCATATCAGACCTTTTACATGGAATGTGGAATTGTCCCGACTCCCTTTCATTCTGGTCCAGTATACGCACTATTCTCATCCAAAAATGGGATTTCTCATGTCCCCCTACACCGAGATATTTCTGTTCCACGATTTCTCGGATGTTGACAAGTTCCACAAACTATTACACATTACTCTCCTAGCTGCAAAAAAATGCCTCCTTAATCACTGGTTGGAGTCTAAAACACCAGATGTAGGAGAGGTGTGGGTACTAATGAAACATTACCTACATATGGAGCGAATAGAGGTGGAACTGGCCAGAGAGACTCGGACAGAAAAGTTTTTCGAGTATTGGTCTCCTTTTATAACAAACTTCTTGAGCCCAGATGAGATAAAGAATTTAATCTCTCCTTTCCGTCTCACAAAATGGTACCTAGAGGGGGAATTAACTGGGACCCTGCGTAAGTTTGGGCTATGAGCGGAATTACTTAAGAATAGGCTGTATGTCACCACATCCTGCCCCGAAGAGCAAACTAAGAAGTGATAAAATGTAAATGTACTAGCTGCCTGTGCTACAGAGGTTATACATTTTCCTCTCGATCTGGTGGATTTGCTTTGATTTGAATTGATTTCACCTGACTTGATTTTTTTTTTTTTAATTGTTTTTGTATTATTATGATTTGTTATGTAGATAGTCTGCTAAATTACAGATGCAATACGTTTTATTGTATTATGACATGCTGTAGACTACTGTAATGAGGAGTGAGGAGGCTCAGGACAGGGATACCGGTGAGTGGCCCAATATTTCCGGGCTTCTGGATTCAGCTTCAGTGCAATCGGGGAGCTGGACCAATCTGGTGGAGTTATCTCCTCGGCTATTACTGGTCCTGGTGCTGAGTCTTAAACATTCTTCACCAAGATTACTCAAATCTTTGGAGTATGATTTGTTTATCAATTCTGCCACTGTATGGTTGTATAATATGTTATTTTATTATACTGTAAGGCTATGTTCACACGGCTTAAAATGGGCCGTATTTCGGTCCGTAATTACGCGCCGAAGTGCGCAAATTACGGGCTGAAAACGGCCCATTCATTACGGTAATCCACAGTTCTCATAGAGAACTGTGGATTAACGTCTCCTCTCCCGCCGGCAAATTTACGCCGAGGGGGGAGATAATTAAACTGTCACTTTTTTAGCGGCGTATACACGCCGCTAGCAGTGATTGTCTATGGGCTGGCGAGGTGCCAGCCCCCCGCTCCCGCCTCGCCCCCGGCCACACGGCGAAACTGCGGGGCGTAATTACACCCGCAGTTAACCCGTGTGAACATGGCCTGATAACCTACTACTAAGATATTTGAAAACTTTCAATAAACACATATAAATAAAAAAAAAAAAAAAAAGCGTCGGCAAAGAATTACAAAAAAAGTATTAAAAATGGAAGATTTGAAACTGGTGATTTGAAGCGATGAGATGAAAGTCAATAGCCTGTGCTCTGATGGGGGAAATGGGTCTGGAGAATCAAGAGGAAAGGGAGCTAATGGATCGAGACGCTGGAAGAACTTTCAGGTTTGGTGGAAGAAGCCTGAGGATATGGGGATGTTTCACAGCCAAAGATGTTGGTTACTTGACCAGAATCAATGTTGATCTCAATGCTAAGCTATATGCGAGTATCCTACAAGATGAGTCACTTCAATCACTTGAGTACTATGGGTATGAAAAGGACGACCTAGTGTCCAGCAAGACAACGACCTGGAGCAGATGTCAAGGTTGGAGAAGGAACGGTTCAATGACAATGAAGTAGAGTTGCTGTATTGGCCTCCACAGTCCCCAGACCTCAACCCAATCAAACACTTAGAGGTGAAGGCAAAGCTGTATTCATACCCAAGTCCAGTATGCACCAACATTGGGAACGTGTAGAAGAGACCGGGGATCAGATTTTGGTCAAGACCTGCTTAACTCCTTAACGACCGTGCACCGTCTTTTGACGGCGGGCATTTCAGGTCGTTCGTCTGCAGCGACGTCTTTTGACGTCGCTGCAGACATCGGAGTTTGCGGCGCCGCAGTTGTGCTGGGATCGGGGCTGTACTCCACAGCCCCGATCCCAGAGCATCCCTGCAGCACTGGGGAGCGGAGGAAACCTCAGCAACCCGGTGCTTTAACCCTTTGATTGCGGCGGTGCGTTACCACAGCACAGTCAAAGGGTTCCCCTGCTCTGTCAGGTGATCGGAACACCCGGTGACCCGACAGAGCTCGGGGAACGGCTGCACACTCAGCTCTGGGGACCTAGAGTGGCCCCAGAGCTGTCTGTGTATCCAGCCAGTGACCAGGACACACTGTGTGCTGCCCTGATCACTGCCTGTGCCAGACTGACACAGATTATAATGTATTAGCATATATGAATATCCTAATACATTACTCAGTGTGTAAATAAAAAAAATTTAAAACAGCTCTCCCTTCCTGGGATGTAAAAAAACCCATAAAAAATGTAAAAAGAATAAAAAAATAAAACGGTAATAAAATAAAAATAAATATTTAATAAAAAATGTGCATAAATTACACACACAAAAAAACCTACACATATTAGGTATCCACACGACTGTAATAACCTGTAGAATTAATCTAACAAGTTAAGTGTGAAATGTGTATGGTGTAAAAAAAAAAAAAAAAATTAAAATACTGCAATTATTTATAAGTGAACTTAAACTATTCCCCCATAGAGTACAACTTGTCTCGAATAAAACGAGACCTCATACAACTGTGAAAAAACTTTGAGACTCTCGGTTCACATATTTTGATCAAAAGATGTTTAAGCTGCCCACGACTTTCAATGTGATCTCAAAATCGGGCAGTCCTATGCTATCTTTACCTCTCAATCGAGCCAATCAGGCCTCCCACTGGGTCAACCGACCTCCATTATTCAGAGAGAAAAAATAAAATAAAAAACACCCAACCTGCAAGCTGCTCTTCTTATGACAGCCTGTGAGAGTGGGCGGGGACAGAAACCCAAAATGGAAGCACCCCTTCCTTCCCATATAGGTTAAAATCAATGTACACCAAGTATAACGTATGTTTCTGCATACAAAAACATTTCTGAAAAAACGTATGCAAACCTGGGTGCTACTGGCAGGGCTGCTGCACACATGTAATTATACATATACACACACAGACCGCCGCCAGCGGCACATTACTGCAAAAAGGGCAATACAACTGTGTCATTGAAAAAAATAAAGTTACAACTGTTGAAACGCAAGGAGGCAAAAACTAAAAAAATGTTCTGGTCATTAACTACTTTTCAGGCGTTTGGCTTAAGGGGTTAAATCTGATCCAGAGCCCAGAATGATTCAGACTTGGCTATAAGCCAAAGCGGGTTTTACCCAAATACTAACAAAATAATACAAATTAACATTTTGATTTTTGGGAGCAAAACAGTAACAATGCAGTTACATGACAAGAATCTGCAGAACTAAGCAGATGCTAAATACTTGCAAGTCCAATTTGTGTATAAGATAGGTAAGATGATTATCTATAAAATGATGATATTCTCATGTACAAAGCTGTAGTGGATGGTGAGATGTGGAGCCTGAAAGTCCAAAGTTCAAAACATTGTTACCATCATTGTTTGCATCAGTGTACGTTCATAAGGTATCAAAAGGTGATTAAAAGCCTGATGTTACCATTTTACTACAGTAAAGTTATCACATAAACATGTGCCATGTATGAGGGAGTGGGAGTCGGAGAAATTGAGGCGTCGGAGCTTTGGCTTACCATCTCCACAGCCCTGCTTTCGGCTCCTTTTAGCTTTCATTCCTGATTCTAGCGAAGACCTGAAGAAGTGTGGAATGATTCACGTGAAACGCGTAGTCTTCGAGAGCCACTTTGCTTTGTCATTTGTTTTTTGTCAGTGTTGTGCCGTGAGCTTTGTATATCTGTATGTGCAATGGTTTGTTGCTAATAAATTAAGCAGGTATGTGGTTAGTGCCTTACTAAATGGTTTAAAACATATGCACACATAAAGCTCCAGATAGATATACTAACAGGCCAACACTTAAGTACACATTTTTCTGGTCCACTGCGCAATATAGAGCCTCCTATTTTTTGTGGGGGTAATTCTTGCTTGTACAATTGAATTCCACCTGGACACAGAGGAATTTAACTGTGGAGGCCAGCTGCTTGGCATTGCAGGAAACATTGGGGTTATAAAAAAATTTAAAACGGGATAGTACAACACTTAAAGGGTTGCAGCAAACAATTTTTTTTTTTCCTTTTTTCCTGAAATAATGCACCAAAAGCGCCTCTCCCCCCCCCCCCTTTTTTTTTTTTTTCCTTTTTTCCCTTTTCTCCCTTTGCTTATACAGAGTGTCTTTGAATATTTGAGTCTAGCAAAGGAGTTGGTTGAAATCCACAAAAAATTATTGTATATTCTCTTTTCCTCTCTTGACAGATAAAAGTTTTGTATCCGTGCCGTGGACATGTGGAGATCGACCCTGAGCAACTGTGGCAGCAGTTTGTGACCGTGGTGAAGGAGGCAGTAAAAGGTGATTCTTTCTTGAAAGTGGTGGCTTTATAAGGTCCTGGTGGATGGTTAGTGTAGGTGTGTGGATGCGGGTGGTGTACGGCCTACCAGTGGTATTGCTGGGAGGTGTAGTGTAATCAGACTCTTCGGCTTGGTTTTTACAGGCATTACTCATAATGTTCCTCCATTTTCCAGGCAGTAGTTTACATTATAGATAGTTCTCATTACAGGTTTAATATATCTATATTTATTCCTCACACTTTCTTGGTACACTCCCCATATACACCTTTCAATCGCTGCCTCTCTGTTGCAGCCAAGCAGGTTGTTCCAGCTTTCTCTTTCCCAGCTATTGCCACCCGAGGATGGGGTGGCTTAGATCATGATGCAGTTAACCTAGGAATGCCCCCGATGGCTAGCTTACAGTCTATCAATGTCTTCCGCTACTGGTGTTCTGTCACTCTGCCTGACTTTCTCAGTACACAGTAGTGCTGTCTCCCCCCTCCTTTCTTTCAGCATACTCAGCAGTTGGCCTGATCTACTTCAGCGCCAGCATATGTATAAAACCCCTTTTGTTAGAATTAACAGCATCCTTACAAAACAGAACATTAAAGGGGTTATCTCACTACAAAGATTAACTTTGAATATGTAGGGAACAGTAAATGAAGACTTTTTTGAAATATATTACTTTATTTTGCTGTGTTGAGGAGATAAAATCTCTCTTATCTAGAGTGCACACAGGTTTCTCTAGCTTACCGACCTGCTCTACGCTTCTTGCTACTGTTTGTCTTATCTGATGCAGGAAGTGACGTCGCTACAGGTTCCATAATCTCCAAAAAATTGGGAATCTCGCGGCGAGGTCAGGCATGACGTTTTAAATTGTGATCTCTCACCTCTGTCTACAAGTGTCACCTGCTGCAGACGGTGTCACAAGGGGGCCTTATTTGTTCTGTGTCTATGAGATTAGGGACGACTGCCCAAGTAGTTGGCTTGGGATCCCTTACTGAAGCTAGTACTTTGCTATAGATATAAGGCTCTCCTGTTAATAGGTGGGGTTCCACCAGACTTGATGATAGAAAGGGAGTTATTCCCTCTTTCAGAAGCAAAAAGGGTTAAATGATGAGGTGAGAGATCAGGTTTTTAAATAGTGTGTATAGAGGTTAAGAGTTAGATATTATAAAAGTTCCGTTTTAGTGTTTAATAGAGTTTAAGTTTGCCTATGGCAAAATAGTAAATATAGTCGCTACAGGTTGGCACACAGGGCTGCTGGCAGCTTGAGAACTGTGCGTGTTATCTCTCACAAAGGAGCGTAATTACTACAGAGCTCATATATAAGATCTGCTCTCATGTCACTGCAATTAGAGGAGCTGTGAATACTGAGCTGAAATGGTAGTCAATGCTATAGAACCACACACAGCCTAACCAGGAAGAGACAGGAAGCTTGAATCTGAAGCTGCTTTTGGCTTTTTGAAACAACATGGCAAGACAACCCTACCAGAACTATCAGCAGGCTTCCTCTTATATCTTCCTGCAGCCCCTTCCTCCTTCTTGCCGCTAATTGGCTGCACCTGCAGATGCTTTCCTGGCACCCTTGCACCTTTTTATCATTTTTAATACACAATGTACTTAACTGTGGTTTTCCTGTTAAAAGGGTGTTCTTACCATGCTGTTTCATCTTCCATGCTCTTCACAGCCAGCTTCAGACTTACACTTCCTGGTCAGGCTGTGGATGGATCTATAGCAGTGATAGACATATCAGATCTGCTATTCCTAGCTGAGCCTGTTACAGTGAGATAAATGCAGGAGGTTTGTCAACTGTAGTGCACAAGGCTACAGAGGTGTAAGGGGTTAAAGCGCATTAGTAACATAGATAAACAAGCTCCTGCGATGACGGAGATAACACTCAGCAGTATGTGACTTGACCGTGGTCGGGCACGGCAGCTGAAGCAAGAGAGAGATAGCCAGTAACTTAGAGAAATTTGTGTAATCAAACAGGAGAGAGACGAGATTTTATCTCCTAAACAAAGCAAAATTGAAACTGCAATATATTTGGTAATAGTCTTTTTTTAACCTTTGCTTACTTGTTTAAAGCTCGGCAATGAGAAAACCCCTTTAACTTTTTATTGACGCCGATCCCTTAATATGTCTCCACAGATGCAGGTGTACCTTTGACTCAAGTCGCAGGTCTTGGAATTTCCACACAAAGGGCAACGTTCATTACCTGGAACAAGTAAGCTGGTAAGGAGGAGGGTTAGTCATCTGGTGGTTTGAAAAGAAGTGTTCTATTAAAGGGGTGTTCCAAAAGTTTTAACTGCTTGTTAGTCGTTAAGGGCTGACTAAAAATAGAGAAAAAAACCTACCTTGCCAAACAACTCGTTCCATCTCCACGGGCAGTTCCAGTGCTTCTGGCTGATGTCACCGGTTTTTCTTGATGTGACCCTGCAGCTATTATGCTAAGTTCACACGGCTTATTCACGCCGTAATTGTGGGACGGATTTCGCCCCACAATTATGGCGTATGCCATGCAGCGGGAGTGGGGGGGGGGGGGGGCCGGCAGCTCGCCGGCCCAATAGACATCCATTATCCACGGCGCGTATCCCACCGGGATAATGTGCATATCACTTTCTCCCCGCTCTGTGTATTCGCGGGGAGGGGAGATGGAATCCATAGTTCTCTATGAGAACTGTAGATTACCGTAATGTTTGGGACGGATTGGAGCGCAATACGGCTGAAATCCGTCCCAGAATCAGCCGTGTGAACGAGGCCTAAAGGGTAGGTTCACACGGCTGAATGCCGGCATATAGCAGCACGTACTGTGCGTGCCACTATACACCCGGTGTTTCAGAAGTACATGCTGGCCCGCGCATACTTCTAAAGTGCTCTGCGCAGTCCACTATATCACTTCTTTCTCCCAGCACGTACTGTGCGCTGGGGAAAATGGCAGGTAATGATGGGATATATTAGTTCAATTCCATGCAAGTATCAACATATGCACACTGGCCTACCTAGGTCATTAACCTAAAAAATTTTTATGCATTATCCTTTTTAAAGAGAACCTGTCAGCTACTTTATGCTGCACGGGCAGCATGAAATAGCTACAGGTTACCCGTTCCTAACCCTGAGTGTTTTACCCTGAAATGCTGCAGTGTTCCCAGATAAAACACCCAGTGTAGTTGCGCTGGGTTCGGAGAGAGGAGTCCAATGTGAGGCTTCTCCCGCCCCTCGACTTGACTGACAGCTCTCTCCCTATAAACAGACATTGGAGAGAGCTGTCGTTCAAGGTGAGGGGGCGGGGAAAAGCCGCACATCGGACTCATCTCTTCCGGGCACAGTACAGCCCGCAAATACGGTAACTCAGAGTTCTCATTGAGAGCTATGAATTACCATACTTCGGCATATTGCCAAAGTATAGCCCCCAAAAACGCCATGTGAACACACCATAAGTCTAGGTTCACACGGCATAATTGCGGGGCGTAATTACACCCCGCAATTACACTGGGGAGCTCGCGCCGGCAGCCCGCCGGACCCATAGACATTCATTACTAGCAGCGCGTATTCGCCGCTAGTAAATGACATGTCACTTATCTCCCCGCTCATCGTATTGTGCAAGCGGGGAGAGGAGACGTAATCCACAGTTCTCTATGAAACTGTGGATTACCGTAATGACCGGGACGTATTTCGCCCCGTATTTAGCGCAGTACGGCGCAAAATACGGGTTAAAATACGTCTCAGTTTAAGCCGTGTGAACATAGCCTTTACAGGCCATGACCACTGCGGCCTGTGATTGGCTGCAGGGTCACATGAAGGATGAACTGTGACTTTAACCATCAAAATCCCATATTGAGTATTTAAAACTTTTGGAACACCCATTTAAAGGGAACCTGTCGGCTACTTTACGCTGCCCAAACGACTGGCTGCATGAAATGGCTATGGGTTGCCTGATCCTAACCCTGTGTGTTGTACTCCAAAATGCTGCGGTGTTCCCGGATAAACACCCAGTAAAGTTGTCATAGGTGCGGGAGAAGCCGCACTATTGTTGCACAGTGTTTGAGTTGATCCTCAACTAGTGAAATAATTTTTTTTTCAGTCCCTACTACATGTGTGGTTCACCATTGAATAACTTTATGCTGTACTTGTAATATCTTGTGATTAATCTCTCATCAAAACAAACTGCAGTGGTTTATATAATTGTTTACTATGTGATGAGATGTTCATTAAAGAAAAACGCGTTTGGTGCAGACGGACGAGCAGCAAAGGAAGGCTTTCCATCAGGACATGTACATCCAAGTACACTGGACCCTTAACATACAATGGTTATCTTGGAACTAACTAATATTGTATATTGAAACCATAATTCTTTGCAAAACTAGTCTTTGGTTCTGAGACCCCCAACATAATGCAAAATGAGGAATAAAGAAAATACAGCGGATAATTAAGACCGATAAAGCAAGTCCTTCCATATCACATCAGAAAGAGCTGCTGGAAATCGCTTTCAGTGATGGGGACAGCTTTTTTTGGGGTCATGCATTTCTTACACAGTGAACCCAAAAAAATGGGGCAACTCTCCTCAGGTGCCCAAAAGAACCCCCATTCTGGGACATGTAAAGAGCAGTACAGGACATGTAGTACCACGCTGTACTCTAGAGAGGCGCTACTAGACCGCCAATCACAACATACACTGCACTAATACAGAGGTTTTATAAGTCAGGTCCAATTCACATCTACATTGGCGGCTCCGTTCAGAATTTTCGCCACAGAGGCACCAGCAGGTCTATTAAATAACGAGCACCCAACAGATCTGATTGTAACGGGGAACGTCAGGTTTCCATTCTGCTGGCCGTCATTCCAACGGAAAAAAAATAACTGCATGCTGCTTTTGTTTGTCATTTGTGAAGGAATCTGCACTGCAGGCTCCAATTGGAACCTTTTAGCACAGATGTGAACCAGGCCTAAAACGTTCATAATTGGCTGGATCTTCCATCAATCGCATGTGCCACAGATCAGCAGCGTCTGTGACATTGCATGGCGAGTGTGGTGTCAGGACGCATTAAAGGGGTTGTCTCGCTACAATGATTGGGTTTTAATTAAAAGATCTTTAAAAAACAAGCAGCTTTGCAATATATGTTCATTACAATGTCCTACTGACATTTGAGGGATCACCCGTAACTGCTTTTTTGTGATGTGGGCTCTGTACTAGCCAGTCATGTCCTTCTACATCATGCTCTATAAATCATTCTTCTGAATCTTTGCTTTGTTCAAAGGACTTCCAGTTTCTCAGTGTGCAGTGATTGGTGCTGCACATCCTGTGATTGGTGCTGCACACTGTGATCTCAGGCTTCTGACTGATCATGAAAACCCAATCTGTGGTGCAGACGCTTCTTCCAGTGGAGCTTGTTGTGTTTGAGCAATGGATATAGTTAAATTGGACAAACACACAAGATAGAAGTGTTTAAACATACTTTAGGTCACATAATGCACTTTACCCCCTACCTCTAGGCAAGCATTCCAACAATAATGGATACTCTGCCCCCATTAATGAGCATGTCTGAAATATCCCAAAACAAATTCGTGTATGTAAGAGGTGTGCTGTTTTGGAAAAGGTTAAAGCTAGGGAAAAAAATAACTTAACCTTTTGAAAATCACTTTGTTCCAACAAAGCCAGTGTTCCCCACGATGTCATGTTCATTAGATCTTTGGTTATGTGACTCTTCAGGCAATCACAGCCGCAGCAGTCACGTGCCGTTCACAGAGGAAAAGACTGCTGAGGCCAGTGATGGGCTGCAGAGCATATGACCAGTTATAGGTTTTCCCACTTTAAAACCTGCTTGTGAGTCGGTCAAAAGGATTATAACATCAGAGAAAAAAAACTTCACACATGGCAATGTTTTTGGTTGTATTTGAAAACCGTCTGAAACCTGTCAACCTTCCACATAGACTTTAATTGGAAATCCGTTCAGTATTCCACACTGAACAGATTTTCTGGCGGACGTTTTTTTACCCCACTGCCATTCTGGAAAACTTAGAACATGCTCAATCTTCCGTGCGGTTTTCGGGCGCAGGATGTGCATTTCAGTGGTTGAGGCGGACGGTGAATTTGCAAACAGCAGACAGAACCATCCCCCAAAACCATGCAAATGAGGACAAAATACCGTCCAGAGTCTAAAAACAGAATCAGACTGGTATTTTGTCACTGCCGTGTGGACGCACCCTAAGGCTAAGTTCACACGGCTAATTGCAGGGCATACAGTGCGCCCCGCAATTATGTCGGGTGTTCGGGAGCTCGCGCCGATCGGCGCATACTCCCACTGTTGTATTATGATGAACAGTTGTCCATGGCCTGGCCTCTATGATGACAGCGACACTACCACACTCTTCAGCTGTCCAAAGCCTGACACCTATGATGATGTGGACATTAAGACACTATTCCATGAGAGACCATTGACGTCAGAAGTGCTGCGGAAAGTCATCTACTCCCCTCTGCAACCGCACGTTTCATCAAAGAATTAACCATAGAAGTGTAGTGTGAGCTAGGGCGTACCAGGGTCTGCGGGACCGTCCTTGTCGGGGCAAGGTACTTCGACAAAAAGACAGAATAGGGAAAGATTAAAATAAATCCAAAGTCTCAAGGGGGGACTGTTGTGGATGGGAACAAAGGTTATATATATGTGTGATCCTGTGTGTCTCTATTTTAATGTATTAGATATATACCTCACATATATATATATATATATATATATATATATATATATATATATATATATATATATATATATATATATATATATATATATACATATATATATATGCATGCACATACCTATATAATACAGCATGTAAAAGCTGTAGGTATATCTTTTGTCATTAATGTGTTAAACAAAATGGCCGCCTGTAGTAGTTTGTTTAGATTGTCGTGTAATCAAAGATGGCGCCTATTCAGAAGTTACACCCTGTGTCCAAACATTCCTGAGCTGTGAGGAAGGGTCTAGAGATAAGGACATGCCAATAGACCCTCACAGCCAGCTACATGTGATTCTTCTTATCTACTAATTTGCAAAGGTATAAAAAAAAAAGCCACCATTTTGTGAATAAAGCAGAAAGCACTTTCACAGCAATAAGGCAGGTTGTGATTTGTTTTATCGGTGCACCCGTTGTTATTTTTAAGATAATTTGGCCCCCCACAAGGACAGAATAGCCCCTTTGAGGCTACTTTCCATTTCACCACAATGCGGGGGTGCCGGCAGCCTGCCATTACTCGCGGCGCGTAAGCGCCGTGAATAAATGACGTGTCATTTATCTACCCGCGCATCGTATTGTACGCCCGGTTAGAGGAGGCGTAATCCATAGTTCTCTATCGTAATGACTGGGGCGCATTTCGCTCGTATTTGAGCGCAGTATGCCACGAAATGCGCCCCAATTTCCCCCATGTGAACATAGCATTAGGTTATGTTCATACAGCATATTTGAGGCGCAATACGAGGGGTGTTTTGGAAGGACGCGCTGAGCAGTGCATAATTCCAAAGCACAGGGGGACGGCAGCCAGCCGGCCCCATTGACACACATTGTCAGCGGCGCGTAAGCGCTGCGAACAACTGACGTGTCAATTATCCCCCCCCCCCGCGCGCACACAATACGATCGTATTGTACGCGCGGGGAGACGACGTGTAATCCATAGCTCTACCGTAATTGCGGCGCACGTTTCACCACATATATAGTACAATACGCTGCGAAATGCGTACCGAAATACACCACAAATTAAGCCATGTGAAGATACCATTAGAGACGCTCGTTCCAGCGCCACTGACAGTCCCAGTGTTCCCACTTATGACGTCACAATCCTTATCTGATCCTGTAGCCGATCACAGGCCTCAGTGCTCATATGTCATAGCCAAGAAGAGACAATGACAACCTGTGAATAACTGCAGGGTCATGTGAACAACAAACGGGACCACGAGGCCACGAACATTGGGAGCAGCAGCAGAGCTGGAATGAGTCAATTTAACCCCTTCCCGACATAGGGCATATGGATACGCCCTAGCGGGAAGTGACTTCCCTAGCGGGAAGTGACTTCCCGCAAATGGACGTATCCATACGTCTGGCGATCGCGCGGGCTTGCGGGCGAGCCACGCGCGATCGCAACATGGGACCAGTGGTAAATTACCGCTGGCCGCATGCCGCATCACCCCCAGCCGGAGTGGGCTCCGGCCGCGGGTGATTACCGCTTCATTACCGCAGCCTGTCATGGCTGCGATAATAAAGCCGCAGGCAGGAGGAGTGAGCTCCTCCTGCCTGCTCCCGTCGGCTGCCGCACTATAGTGCGGCATCGATCCCCTGTCTGATGCCCTCGGGAAGTGAACGGCACTTCCCGGGGTCATCTGTGACGTCACCATGCCCGCAATGCATTGTGGGCATGGTGACAGGCGTTGTCATGGCGACCAGTACACAGTACGAGTACTGTGCACTGGCCTTCCTAACAACAATCTGATGATTGCTCTTAGAAGATAAAGTGAAAAATAGTGAAAAAAAAAGTAAAAATAAATGTCAAAAGTGAAAAAAAAGTAAAACACAAACACAAAAAATAAAATAAAAACACGTACACCGCCCTTTTCCCCTTTATAAACGCCAATCGCCCCAAAAAAGATCAAAAATAAATAAATTACCTGTATTTGGTATCGCCGCGTGCGTTACGACCCACCCTATAAATCTATCACATTAATTAACCCGTACAGTGAACGCCATAAAAAACAAAAACAAAAAACAGTCACAGAATTGCGATTTTTGTACATTCTGCAGCACATAAAATTGAATAAAAAGCGATCTAAAACTCAGAGACGCAAAAGTTGTACCAATTAAAACTTCAGTTCATCCCGCAAAAAAAAAAGTCCATACACGTCTCTGGATACGGAAAAATAAAAAAGTTATGGCTCTCAGAAGACAGCGATGCATAAATATTATTTAACACAATAAAGACACTTTTTTTTTTTTTTAAAGTGCTTCAAAATTTAAAAAACTATATAAATAGGGTATCGCCATAATCGTATCGACCCGAGAGTAAAGCTAACTGGTCATGGATACTGCACGGTGAGTGCTGTTAAAAATAAAAATAAAAAACACTACTAGAATTGCAGTAATTTCTTCACCCTGCCTTCCAAAAAACGGATTTAAAACTGATCACAAAGTCTTGTCCCCCAAAAAAATTATACCAATAAAAACGTCAACTCTTCCGCAAAAAAAGCAAGCTCCTACACATCTCCGTACACAGAAAAATAAAAAAAGTTATGGCTCTCAGACTATGGTGATGCAAAAACGTGTTTTCCTTTTTGAATAAAAGTGTTTTTATTGTGTAAAAGCAGTAAAACATAAAAAAAATATACAAATTGGGTATCGCTGTAATCGTATCGACCTGCTGAGTAATACTAGTATCTCAGTTATACTGCACGGTGACCGCTGTTAAAAAATAAAAATAAAAAACACTACCAGGAATGCTGTATTTTGTTCAAAATGCCTCACAAAAACCTTAATAACAAGTGATCAAAGCGGCATATGCCCCCCATAATGGTACTAATAAAAACGTCAACTCATCCCACAAAAACCAAGCCCAGAATCAGCTCCGTATACAGAAAACTGAAAACGTTATGGCTATCAGAACAGAAAAACATAAAAACGCAATTTTTTTATAGACCTATTTCTATTGTGTAAAAGTAATAAAACATAAAAAAAACTATATAAAATTTATACCATTGAAATTGTACCGACCCCCATAGTAAAGATATCCTGTCATTTATACTGCACGGCGAACGCTGTAAAATTGAAGCCCAAAAACAATGGCGGAATTGCGTTTTCCCCTCATTTTCATAGCCCAATGCAAAAAAAAACAACTTTGTAACACCTGTGCACCCAAAATGTACAATACACCCCTAGATGAGTTCTATGAGGCGTGCTGAATCCAAAATGGGGCGGCTTCTGGAAGGTTTCACCTGTTCTGGTATTTTGGGGCTTGTAAATGCGACAAGGCCCCACCAAAATCTGCATTCCAAAAGCCAAATAGCGCTCCCTCCCTTATACGCCCTGCCATGCGCCCAAACAGCAGATTACACCCACATGTAGGGTATTGCCGAACTTGGAAGAAATTGCGTAACAAGGTTATGGGTGCTTTTTTACCAGGATTCCTTGTAAAAATTAAACATTTTCAGCTAAAATTGCAGATTATTGGGAAAAAATTTTTTTTTAATTTTCGCAGCCTAACGCTAAACAATTTTGTGACACACCTGTGGGGTCGATATGGTCACTACACCCCTGGATATATTCCTTAAGGGGTGTAGTTTCCAATATGGGGTATTTTTAGGGGAGTTCATTAAGTTTTGGAACCTTAGGGTGTCCGCAAACCTGAAATGGCCCCTAAATGGTAATGAAAATGAGACCCCAGAGTCCAGTAGGTGCTCCTCCTATTCTAGGGCTTGTAGTTGAGCCAAATAATGCACTAGGGCCACATATGGGATATCTCTGAAAACGACAGAATCTGGGGAATTAATATTAAGTTGTATTTCCCTGATCACATTTACCGTATTCTTGTGAACAATGTATAAAAATTTAACATCTGCAAAAAAAGTGAAATTTTGAAATTCACTTCCACTTTGCTTTAATTCCTGTGAAACACCTAATGGGTTAAATAACTTCCTAAATGCGGTTTTGAATACTTTAAGGGGTGTAGTTTCTTAGATGAGGTCATTTATGGGGGTATCTAACATACAGGCCAATCAAAATCACGTTAAAACTGGAATGGTTCTCTAAAAAATGTATATTACAAATTTTGTTGAAAATTTGAAAATTACTACTAAATTTCTAATCCCCCTAATTTAGTAAAAAAAAAAAAAAAAAAATTTAAAAAGATGATGCCAAACTACAGCAGACATAGGGTAGATGCTAGTTATAAACTATTTTGAGTGGAATAACTATCTGTCTTACATGCAGAAATTTTTGAAGTTTAAAATTGGCAAATTTTTCAAATTTTTCATGATTTTTTTTGATATTTTTCACAAATAAACAAGCATTTTTTGGACCAAAATTTCTTACTATCTTAAAGCACAATGTGTCACGAGAAAACAATCTCTGAATCACATGGATAGGTTAAAGTGACACATGACAGATTTCAAAAATGGGGCTCTGTCAGAGAGGCCAAAACTGGCTCCGGCGGTAAGGGATTAAAAGGTGTGGGTTTTTTATTTCTGTTCTAATGTCCCTGACTGACGAGCATTTTTTTTAATTTCTTAATTTCTTTTTTTTATGTTTTTTTAAGTTGAAATATCATCTGTAAGACTGGGTTCACACTGCGTTATTCAGTACATTGCAGATATCCTTCGAGGTACAGTAAGCAAAAGGTACCTTTATGATCACCATGGCTGATCCATAGACTTCAATAGAAGAAATGTAGTCCTATTTGGATTACATTTGCTCTGTTAAATGTGCACATTTTCTGTGTGGTCTTTTTTCGGTACCTGAGTCCAACAGAATGGAAAGATTGTGGAAGAATTTGCAAATAAATTTTTTTTCTTCTTTAATAAACACACTACATTTTATGTAAAATGCAGCATAGTTTCTTCTTTAGGCTACATAAAACTTGCACCATTTAAACTACTAATAAGAGATGAGCATTACATCCTGCACAGGTAATCGGTTACTGATGTAGTAACAGAATTGTTTCTAATATAGCAGCGTTTCCCCTCATTCTTGGTCTACTAGATAAGCTGCTTGTTTTTTTTTATGTTTTTTTTTTTCTTGTTGTTTTGTCTCAACATCTCCTTTATGTGTTTAGGAATACTGGAGAGCCTTTCCATAATTTCATCAGCTGGCAGGACCTGCGGGCGGCAGATCTGGTCAGTTCCTGGAACAGCTCTTTTCTGTTAAAGGTAATATATGCTCATGTTCCTAAAAATCTGTATGTGCTGACAGGAAAGGAAGCAGAAGTTTACACAACAGTGAGGTACTGTACATGTATAGGATGAAAACATGACTTTTGAAGCCCCAAGTATAATGTACATTTCTGTACCAGCTCCTGGCAAACATTCAGATGTCCTAGTTCAGGGTTCCCAGTTCTATTCAAAGTCCTGTCTCTTAAAGGGATTTTCTTGCTACAAAGATCATATCTGTAATGATGGGGATAGTAAAAAAAAAAAAAAAAAAGGCACTTTTGCAATTGGTTTGTATTATCTAAATCATTTAGTAAAGCCGTTATGAGCTAATCTGTGTGTGTCTAGAGCTAAATCCGCAGCCTGATTGGCTGTCTGATATTTAGTTCAGCCCTGTTGGAGCACACCCCCTTGTCAGGACACGCCTGCCGATGCTTTGCTGGTTACACTCTGTGCTTACTTCCCTCTGCGCTGTGTAAAATGAAAGTGAAACCACTTTCTGTGCTGGATGTGTAATAAAGGCTGTCTGAGCTCCTCTGTGCTCTTCTCCCCTCTGTGAAAGATCCGGGCAATTACTGAGTCTCGATTCACTCTCTCCCCCCATATTACACAGCCTTATACATGCATTTCTCACATTTGTTTCATCGGTTCAGGCTGTATGTATAACTGTTTACAGCAATACAGGTGTTCTGGTTACAAGGAGCCTAGGAGGGAGATTAATTCTCTGCAGACAGGAGAACTGACCATATCAGGAGGTCTACAGAGCTGTGACCTCCTCTCACTTCCACTGCTCACACAGAATGCTGATGTCACCAGTCTTCAGTGAGGGAAGACACGCCTACTGGGAGGAAAGACCTGCCCCTGGATTTAAAGCTATAAGAGACAGAGAAACAGCTCAAGTCTGCAAAAGCCTGTACTGAGAGGGCCCCTTTAATGGAGTGGTAATTTGTATAAAGCCTTGTTCACACAGATGTAGAATCCATGTGGGATCCAGATCCCTTTTTTTTTAATTGGAGTACTCGCCATTGTTTGTACTGTGAACTACAGCATGGGTTTTTGATTTGAAATCCACGATGCGGAGAAAAAAAAGATATGACATGTCGAGTAGCCTACATGCCGATTAGCCAAATTGAAATGGGGCTAATCCACACCAAAAACCACAACCAAATACACAGCATACAATGTGCAAATCCGTAGCAACAATGAAGCTAGCCTAGCGATACGCCATCACTTTATGAAACGGGAGTAACTCATTAAAAAGGGCCGACCTATCGAGTTACTGCAAACTTCACTTTTTCGTTATATCAAGCAAATCTATTCAGATGACCCATCCACTTTGTCCAACACTTTCTCACAATTTTCCAGACTTCTCTTTTCTCTTTCATCCTTTCCAGAGGATGAAAATCTGTGTGGATCTTGTGATGGGTACACAGGTGCAGGACGAGTTATGTGGTGACCACACAGTACGGACAGTGTAACATAACACTTGAGGATTTTTGACCTCTAGATAATTTTATGTATTTTCTTTATATTCTAACAGCAGAAAACATATCTGGTAACTGTGTTAATTGTATAAAGACTATATGACGTTTCTACTCCTTTACACACAGGAATTTTGAAAAGTTTAACCTGAATGTGCACCCTTGGATGTTGTCGTTGATGTACTACTGCCTAGAGTTCCTTAAAGAGGTTGTCTTACTACATTGATTCGTCCTGTTTTCTTGGTTTCACTTTGAATTCAGGGGTGTGTTTACTGACTCCTACTAGGCTGCAGTAGAAGCCAGGTCTGTAGCTATAGCAACCAGTGCTGGCAGCCTTTCAGGAGAGATCAAACAGGTCTGTAGCTATAGCGACCTGAGGAGCTGATGCAGCCCATTCAAGGGGGGATATCTAGGAATAGGTAGGACACTGTTAATGGACACATATTGTGAAGTGACTTGTTTTTGCAAGATCTTTAATATAAAAAGCAATCCTTGTAGTGAGACAACTCCTTTTAAGTATATTCAATTCATTTTTTGTTTTATAGGCTATTCACGGTTCCTGTAAATTCCTCCACTTCTTCTCACGAAGAAAACGTTTTTTAGCAGCGAGTCTGATCAATTTCACCACGCAGCATGTGTCCTTGCGACTGGCCTGGGTCTTTCAAAACATTCCTGAGGTAAAGATGACATTGAATATGTGTTTAGAAGAGTTAGGTATAGTCTCACGAAACTAACTGCTGAGGAGCTGCAAATAACCTAAAATCCATGAAGGCCAGAAGTTCTGGCTAGTAGTAACATAGTACAGTCTTCGACCTGAGCACATCATTAGTCAAAGGTTGGTGTTTCAGCAAATATTTATTAACCATGCAGAAACATTGAAAGATACAGCTCACCGACTCTTTACATGCTGTGTATACCAAGCAGATAAGGAAGTCTTCTGTCCGAAACGCGTCTTTTTTTTTTTTTTTTTTTTTTTTTTTAAGCCTGATGCAAGGGGCATGTATAACCCACATGTGTTCTATTCTTTTTTTTAACAAGTATGAATTAAAAATTGTAATCTTTATGTAAAAAAAAAAAGTTTCACACCCTTTCCGTGTGCTGGATCAAAAAATAGTTTTTCTTTGAAATATATTAACACCTTACTTACATTTGACGTATGTCAATTACAGATCTGTTGGAGGCAGAGTTTACTGCTATACATTCGTATTGCAGTGTATTGTACAAAGCAGTTGCATATTTGAGCCTTATAGAAGGAATGAAGATAAGTAAAACTGAAAAAAGTAGTAGTAAAAAACAAAAATAAATTCACACAGAAATCTATATCTATTTTTTAGGTTTCTCTATACATTATATGGGCATGGTAATAAAAAAAAAAAAAAAAATAAAATATATATATATATATATATATATTATATAAATATATATTTATATAAATATATATAATATAAATAAATCGAGCTGCAAAAAACAGGTCCTCATATGGCTTTGTCACTGTAAAAATGTAACAGTTATGGCTCTCGGAAAGTGAGGAAGAAAAGAAGACATTAACTTTGTCTAACAGAGTCCCCCCCGTTCTACGCCGCGGGTCATGGAGCAAGTTAGACCAGACGGTTGGTGGACCGGATGGGGGATCCTGGGATGTCTCCAGGAGCCGTTTTTTGTAATAATTCGATTGAAGCAAAGTTGGTGAGGTAGATCAAAAGGCCTCCAGGATCCTTGCAGCAGCAAGGAGTTGACCCTCCATTTAAACAAATCTAGCCTGGAGGAACTAGCACACTTGGTTTGAGTAGGGAATATGTTGTTAAGACTGAAGTTAGTTCTCCGACTACTTATACTGTATCTCCTGAAGTATAACCTGTAATGTACATATATCTGTTTTGATGTATGAACCTAATGCACCTCGGAAGGAACTTGGTTAATGTAATGTTGCACGTTCTTTTAATTTTTTTTTTGTTTTTTTTTTTGTTCTTGAAAATTAAATAAAAACATAATAATAAAAAAAAGAAATTAACTTTGTCTAATTGAACCATTGCTGAAAGGTACTGCTACCTGAAAAAAATCACACTTGCCTTCCTCCTCACCACTTTTCCAGTTCTGATTCTACAGCCCATCTCTCCCAAATTTTACTTCCACCAGTGGCAGTTGGGACATCACCACTGCAACCAGTATTTTATTCAGAGACCTACAAAAATTTACATAGTCAAATATCAAGAAATCATTTACAAGGAGTACAAAGATGCAACCAAAATTTTCAACCTTATGAAACGTATTTTGCTGATTTAAAAGGTTATCTACTATCCTTACAATGTAAAGTTCTCTGAGACTCCATTTTATTTTTGTCTGTGAAGTAAACAAAAATCAGATTTTTTTTTAAATATAATAAACTGTGTAACTAAGAAAACAAGATGCACCTGTCTCATTTAACCTCCCTACCTTTCATAACATTATATCTAATCTGCCTAATGTACTACATAGTTTTCCTTTAAGATAATAAGTTAGGTATGTAAAAGCCTCTTTCATAGCCTTAATTTCCTGTTCGTTGAAAGATTCTGTAATAAATACTTTCCATTTTTGAAAAAATTCCCAGTTGTCTTTCCTTTGTGTCTTTATGCATCTAATTTTTCTAAGAAAAACATTTACTTCAATGTTACTTTAACTTCGTTTATTCCTGGAAATTTATCATCTAGTCCAGTGATTTTCAACCAGTGTGCCGCGACACATGGTCGGGTGTGCCGCGGGGAAAGTTCCCCAAACTATGGTGCGCCGTGTTTTGTTCAGGGCCGTTCCTAGGGGCGGGCAGGGCGTGCGCTCACCCGCGGGGGGCGCCGCGGCCCCGCTCACCCGCGGGGGGCGCCGCGGCCGCCCTGCCCGCCCGGAGGATCGCCCCTGACTCTGCGCGACTGTTTTATAACAGCCGCGCAGAGCCAGCAGCTGCAGGGAGGAGGCGGGACGGATCGTTCCTGTCCTGACTCCTCCCCTGTATCAGCGTCACAGGGGGCGCACAGCTCTCACCGCGCCCCCAGCGACGCTGGGTCTCCTCGGCTGGCAGCTCTGCCGCCGATGAGACCCCTGGGAGCTGCGTGCAGCGTGATGATGTCATGCTGCTTACTCCGCTCTGCAGCTCCCACTGCTGAGCAGCTCCGGACCGGGATGCGCGGACCCAGGTGAGTAATCTTTTGTTATTTTATAATTACTTACAGGGGGCATCACTGGCTACAAGGGGGGGCACACTGGCTACAGGGGGGGCAACACTGGCTACAAGGGGGCACACTGGCTCCAGGGGGCACACTGGCTCCAATGGGGGCACACTGGCTACAAGGGGGGGCATCACTGGCTACAATGGGGGCATCACTGGCTACAAGGGGGCATCACGGGCTACAGGGGGGGATCTCTGGCTAGAATCGATATTATTAACTATATGTATAATATGTACTGTTTTAGTGTCATTTTGTGCCATTTTGGTTGGTGGTATGCCCCGGGATTTTTTAAGTGTAAAAAGTGTGCCGCGGCTCAAAAAAGGTTGAAAATCACTGATCTAGTCGATGACGCAGTATATCTTTTTTAACTGCTAGTAACGTAAGGTGTAAGCCCTTGTTTCTACTTGGCATTCCCTTTTTGTCGCTGGCTCTTCTCTGTCCCAGTACATAGTGGAAAAGACAGCATTGGGGATCCAATAGTATTTTTAGTTTCCATACATTATCTATACTACTACTGACCAAAAATTGGTTAGCATTCCCAAATGCAGTGCAGCAAATCAGCTTCCTGAAGGCCACATTTTGGGCAAGCTCTCAAATCTTTTTCATCTTTACCAAAAGGTAGATCAAAGTTGTAGATCGCTCTGTTTGCCAACCTAAATAATAATGCTCTCCAGTGCTCGCTTACTGTTGCAGCTTTCACGAAGTCAGAGCTCTGTAGAACAGTGTTTCTCACCTCCAGTCCTCAAGACCCACCAATAGGTCATGTTTCCAGGATCTCCCAAAGAATGCACTGACAATAATTAGATCACTTATGCAACTTGACCTGTTGGTGCATCTTGAGGACTAGAGTAGAGAGAGGCTATGTTCACACGGCTCATTCTGGGACGTATTTAAGTCCGTAATTACCCGCTGTAGTGCGCGAATCACGGGCTAGAATACGTCCCAGTCATTACAGTAATCCACAGTTCTCATAGAGCACTATGGATTACGTCTCCGCTCCCTGCTCGGCGAATACGCCGCGGGGGGAGATAAGTGACAGGTCATTTACTAGCGGCGTATACGCGGCGCTAGCAATGATAGTCTACGGGCCGGCGAGGTGCTGGGCCCACGGACACACGGCGTAATTACGCCCCGCAAATAAGCCGTGTGAACATAGCCAAACACTGCTTTAGAATCTTATTTGAGACTTCAGCATCAGATAGTTTTGTTTCTGATTACCATTGTAGATAGATTTGTGGTTACCCATTTCTGAAGACTAATATATAGTCTGGATAATATCCCCGACCCCTCACTGGGTTTCCGAGAATGCTGCCATTTCTTCTATCGTTTCAAGGTTGGATAGCTTAGAATTTATTAAGTTCTTCACTTGTAGATATTGCAAACTATGTCCCTTTCCTATATTAAATTTAGACTCTAGTGCCTGCCATTTCATAAGTTTCTCTCCGGGTGGTTCTTGAAGGTCCTCCAGGATCAGAATGCCTTTCTGTTTCCACCTATGAAACGGTTTATATTCTCTACCTTGAATAAGTTTGGGTAAAGACCATAATGACATCATTTTAGATATAAACATGGGTCTGTTGTAAATTTTCCTTACATGTCTCCACATGGCTGTGTCCTTAAAAACATTATTTTTTTTGCAACTAGGGGTAATTTGCTATATGGGGTATGTAAAAGGGCCACTAGGTCCTATGGATAAGCTGACTCTCAGCCACTGTGTTTGAAAATACATTTGTGCTGTAACTCCAAGTGCTGCCAAATTATACATCCTTCTATCCGGAAGTTGGACTCCTCACTGGCATTTCCTCAGTCTGCTTTCTAAAAGCTCCTCTCGTTCTTTTGCCCTTCCAGATGAAGGCTAAGAAGGCCCCTTGCAAAAGGTAGACCTCCTTGTGCTGGAATGTTCTGCAACGGGTAAAGAAGTCTGGCAAAACTAACCATTTTTATTAGATGTATACGTCCCAATGTTGACAAAGGAAGATTCTTTCATCTGATCAGCTCTTTTGCAACCACTTATTGTCTGCAGTAGCATGTGCCACTCCTTGAACTCTCTATTCAGAACTGTTCACTACTGGATTGTGATGCTGGGCAGTAGAACAGGATCAATCAATGGTTGCAGCAATGACACTCCAAATGCCTTCAGCTATGGTAAACTGAAGACTGGGGAGAGATGACCTGCGGAGTCCGTGATAGAATGGAAGTGATGAGGACGGAGATCTTGCATTTTTTTTTTTTTTTTTTGGGGGGGGGGGGTTGGTTTTATTAGGGTAGCTGCACCTTCTTCAATTTATTAAATAAGAAAGTCACATTAAACATGTTCTTTAAGCACTTTTGGTTGTGTTTATTTTTTTTTTTTTGATAATTTATTTAATACATTTTTTGAAATACATAAAAAGCAGCTCTTGGAAATAAATGTTTTTATGGCAGCCTTTGTTACTGCAAACAGTTTCATAGGTGCCAAGTGGTGTTTTTACCGACTATATGCATTACGTATACAAAATATTGGTGAAACGTGATGGTGGGGCACTTTAACCGCTAATTCTCCTTGTAAGCAATACTGCAGTGTGGCTCCTGGGCTCTTTGTCTGCAGTCTCCACTATGGAGAGTGTAGGAGTTTAGTGTGCAGCAATAGAAGCTATATAAATCTATGCAATAAGCTCCCTTTAATGATGACTAGTCACTAGGTTGAAAACACCATAAAGATAAAATCACTAAAACCTGCTGCACTTTTAAAAGCTCTTTATGTTGCACTCATTGGCATTATGCTCATTATGCCAAAGCTTTATTGAGAATACAAAAAGAAATGCAGAGAAATAGAAGGTTATGGTAAATGACCCAACAAATACTTAGCGATTAATAGTCAACTGGAGTATTTGCAAATATACAGTATACAGCTGAAGTACAAATTGCATGGTAAACCTCAGAATGTAGACAAGAGTGAAGTCTAATGAACACATAATTAAGGAAAAATGAACTTGAAGATGGAAATTTAGACATAAAGATGTCAGTGCATTTTTTTTTGTATAGAAACAAAATAACAGTATATATAAAAAAGTGTATTTAAAAATAAAATTATTGGCATTATCTTGATTAACTTATTCTTTCTACTTTTCCAGGTGCGCCAATCGGCAGAAGAGGGCAACTGTTGTTTTGGTACTATTGACACATGGCTACTGTATAAGCTCACAAATGGTAAGTGTCGTGTAGTTCTAAAGTAAGCAGGGTTTTACCCACAGAGACTGCATGGAAAAGTGTCTTGGAACCTTTTCAGAAGATTCTTGTTGCATTTAGTCTGGGGGACAAAAAAATTTGATGCTGACCAACTGCAATGAGATTTGCAGCACTTTATATACATACCCCCGACAGGATTATCCAGCAAGATCATACTATTAGCAATGTCTGAAGGGGATACAGAGTAATTGTGAAGTGGACAGGATAGGTATAAGGTGTTTGATACCACTTACTGCCAATGGTACTGATGAATCAAGCAGAGTACAGCGTTCAGGTATTTTCTGCACTCCCATGAATGGGGTATGGAAGGACAGTACAGTACGTATGTGTGATGTGCACTTCAGTCGGATGAACAGTAGCAGTTCCAGTGATAGCAGCCGCAGCGATTAGAAACTCCTCACCTATCCCATGTTGTATCTACGCAATCAGGACCAGAGGTCTGGCTGTGAATTATAGCTCTGCTCCGGGTCTTATGATCAGGGAAACCTCAGAACTCCTTGTGTTTATAAGCCCTTACCCCTGTATGACCGTCTATACTGATGGCATCACCAAGTGTCCATGTGAGGCTTACAAAGGGTAATATGATACAAACACAGCCTTTATAGGCTTGCTGAGTACTTGTCTCAAAAACTGTTTGGGTATTTTGGCCTAAACCAGGTAATATATTGTCATATAAGTAGAGGGTATTATATTTAAATGTTAAACACGTTAGATAATGCTGCTTATAGATAGATATTTAATACATTTTATTAAATGACACACGGTACTAAAGAATAGGCACATTCAGTTTTCCTGCAACTGTGACGTTCTATAAAACACACTTATAAAAAAAAAAAACTCATTAGAAATTAAAACATATATATACCCCTAAATCAAGAAAGTACAAGTTATTCTACAAGAAAAGAAAAAAATCCGTATAAGGATTTGCCAAAATAAAAATGGCGCCAGAGAAGAAAAATTATAATATTACAAACCCACAGCACTCAATGATTCAAAAGGTGTATTTATCTTGAAAAAATTGTTTACATGTGTATACACAATACAGTTTGTCAAGAATTGGTACAGTGTATAAGGTACAGTATGTTACATTCCATACAAAATAAGATAAGTACTTGGGGTAATGTGATCTTTTCCTTGACATTTCGGTCTGTAGTAGACCTTATTCATAAAGGGAAAAAGCACGTTGCTATAATACATATAATACAAATAACATACATAATTCAGAGTAATAGACAAAATAGCATCCAAGAGTGAAGGAAACGAATATGCATATGAAAGATAATATTGGGGGAGTGGCGGGGGGAGAACCAAAAATAAGGAACAAGGCAAAAAAAATTAAACAATAAAAAATTGAAGAATAAAAAGGAAGGAAAAAATATGAAAATGGGCATGGAAGGAAAAAAGAGAAACGAAAAAAGGAAGAGCAGAGGGAAAAAAACAAAGAAAGGAAAAAGGAGAAGAAAAGAATGTAAGTAGTGGTAGAGATATTTGCTATATATATGGAATGAGGGATAAAAAATAAGCAAGTGGGATGAATAGAGATGGATCAGAGGGAATATGGGGCAGAAAATAGGTAGAGGCAGATGAAGAGCATTTACTGTGGGCAAAAGGAATGCAGCAGGACGAAGAGGAGGTTGAGCCGGCTGCTCAGACATGGTGAACGCTGCACCGAAACAGGGGACCATGGGTGCTGGTATAAGAACCAGCAAGTTCAGGAGAGGAGCAGTGAAAATTAATGAGGCACTAGGTTTGTCAAGGGGCCGGGAACAAATGTGAAGAGCTGTAGAACGAGACCAAGGGATAGAGAGTAATAGAAAGGAATAGGAAAGTGAAAAGGAGCTGGACAAAGTAAGAATTGAGGAAAAAAGAAGTAAAATAAATTATAGTGGTATGATAAAAGGTAGCAGCAGAAGAAGAGGGAGGTGGAGTTAAATATGTATATGGGAAAAGGGAGACCTAAACAATATAAGAGGAATACAGGCAGTGTCGGGTTAGAGGGAAACAAGTGGAATACAGGGAGTATGTACACAGTGGAAACTAGTAAAATGAAAAAAATAGCTAGAGGGAAGAAAAAAATTGTCACCAAAACACAGCTTCAAAATGATTCAACAGTTTGGTCAGGCAGTAGGGAAAGGGGTTGAATGCTCGTCTACATAGATCACATCTGGAACACTGGGTACAGTTTTGGAGATCTCACCTACGGAAGTAGAACAGGTCTAAGTATGGTGGAAGATATCAAGCAATAAACTTATTAAAATCACTTGTTGGATTTAATCCCCCCTATTTTGATATCTTCAGAGGCACGAGATGAGGGTCCCCTTTCTCCATTATTATTTAATCTGGGCCTGGACCTATTGCTTTGTCAACTGCTAGGCTCTGTCTACACTGCACAGAAAACGTCCGTTTTTTCAGCGTTTTTAGTTTTCTAAAAACGATGGAAAAACGACTGTAATCATCTCCCATAGACTCTATTGTAAAAACGTGCTGCTGTCTCCACTGAGCTTCTTTTTTCTGCTCGTTTTTTTTACTGGACGTATTTTGCAACATGTTCTAAAAAACACCAGAGCAGCGCAGAAAATTTACTACAGGAGTCTATGGAAAGCGCCGGACGTTTTTTGGCGCTTTTTTTGCCGCGATATTTCAATGAAAACCATCCCAGAGACCCAAGTCCCACCTATAGTGGGTGTAACAAAGGTTATATCTTATCAAATCTGCATATAAGTGTCTGAGTCCTTTTTTGTACCTTTTGTAATAAAATGATCATGCTTTGGTCGCTAACGATCTTTGCGCAATTCATATTTTTTTTGCTAAAAATAGGGGTTTTTTTTACGGGATTTTGGCATCAGAATCAGTTTTTTTTTTTTTTTTTTTTTTTTTTTTTTTTTACAGATTTGATGCTAAAATCCTTTTCTAAACATATTTTGGCGCTAATAAAGTTCTCGCTACTGATGCTGAAAATACGTTTTTTACGGATTTTGGCGCCAGAATCAATTTTTTATGTTTTTTGGCACTAAAATAATTTTGTTTTACAGATTTTGGCGCCAATAACGTTATCTCGCCTCTGACGCCAAAAATACGTTTTTTTACGGATTTTGGCACAAGAATCCGTTTTTTATGGCTTTTGGGGCTAAAATCAGTATCGTTACAGATTTTGCCGCTAATAAAGTGATCTAGCTGACACCAAAAATACATTTTTTTTTACGGATTTTGGCGCCAGAATACGTTTTTTACGGATTTTGGCGCCAGAATACGGTTTTTACGGCTTTTGGCGCCAGAATACGGTTTTTATGGCTTTTGGGGCTAAAAATCCATATCTTTATAGATTTTGGCGCTAATAAACTGATCACGCTGATGACACTAAAAATAGTTGTGTTTTTTTACGGAATTTGGCGCAATAATGCGTTTTTTGGGATTTTGGCCCTAAAATCCTTTTCTTTACAGATTTTGACGCCAATACAGTTATCTTGCTGTATGCAAAGATAATGTGGGTTTTTGTGGATTTTGGTGCAAGAATCTGGTGCAAAATTTAATAAAGCAGTAGGACGCAGCAGCAGCACACAAAGGACAATGTGCTCACAATGGCTACAGTGATCTAAAGGAAGTGACTACTTAACATGTTAACTCCACCTGTAGGGTGTAGTTTACATCCAATGGCTTAATTTGTGCATACATTAAAAAGCAGAGCAAAGACGCTCCAAAAAACGAAAAACGCGCCAAAAACCGGACGTTTTTTCAGCTGCTTTTGACAGTCAGTGGACAGAAAACTCAATTCCATGAACGTTTTTAGTAATTCGTTTTCAGGTAATTTTTTGTCCTCTGCAGTGTAGACATAGCCTTAGTGTGGGAACTTTGCAGATTACATTTTACTAATGATATCTGACCCAAAGAGTTCATTAAAACCATTATTGAAGGAAGGTGAGGACATCGGAAAATTTATCTGGTTTCTCTCTTAATTTAGATAAAACAGAAGCTCTGTTACTGAAAGGTCCTAGTAGACCATACTGTACTTCCACCATACTGGAGTCCAGATATCACTTACCTGGGACTCAAAATCCCAAGAACTCCATCTTAACGTTATAAATAAAATTTTAAATCTCTATATTCAAAACATCAAAATTACTCTTTCGTCATGGTCTCATCTACCACAAAGTAATTTAGGGCAGGCAAATTTATTAAAAATAATTTAATTCCCCAAACTTCTGAACCCGTTACAACTCCAAGACCTAAGGAAGAGAAACTAATTTTCTCTACAGAAAATGTATTTGGGTTAAAGGTTGAATACTTTACCATATGCTGATGCATTATAAATTAAATGGAGGTATACATTTTCCCAATGTTATATAACCTGGCTTCTCTCTTTTCCAATTAAAGTTTTAAATATAATAAAAACAATGAGAAAAGTATGGTATTGTATCAAATGTTAATGTAACTTTGAACTGGCTTCTCTCAAGAGTTGTCAAGGACCGGTTACATCTAGACTGAAATTATACTGATGATGCTTTAGATTAATACTTTAGCCCAACAATTTTTTTCCCCAATATGTTAAATCGGCCATATTCCCAGTTACCTGACGTAATCCATTATTAATCTCTGTTTGGAAGACGCAAAATGAGACATATCATTAAATGCAAATTATTCATTACATTTAGCATTTTTTAAAAATCCCACTTTCTGATAGGGACGGGCACATCACTTCTCTCCAAGTGGAAGCAACAAGGAATTTACTCCTTGTTTCAATTGGTCGATTATTCTGAATGCTGTATTTCATACTTAACAGAGCTAAAACAATGTTTCCCAAATACTTTATTTTTTATTTTTCCATACTTATAAGCTAAATGTTACATTACCATTTTTATTAAATTTATCTGGGGATGAATGGAACCCTGTCCTAATTAAACATTTTTCATCTTCCTTTGCTACTAGAGGCCTGATATCTATAAATATTACAAGATACTAAATAAACCAATAGATCATAGAGTTATTAACTACACCAACAAAATGGTGTCAAGACATCTCCACATTGGACGCACACACTTTATTAGAAGCTATATATTATGGTTGGAAATTTCTTCCCTCTACACGGTTTACGAAGATGCTATTTGATCTTGTCCACAGAACTTAGATCACCCCAATCCGTGGTCATAGAATTGGTATTTTCACAACTTTAAACTGCTTTTGTTGCAATGCATCAGAGGCTAATTTGATCCATTGTATTTGGGATTGTCCACAAATCAAAACTTTTTTGTAAAGATCAATAATTTTACTTAAGATAGTTTAACAAATTTTGCACCTCTGAATTCCACATGGGCTATGTTTTTGTACTTAGACCCTGAAGAATATCCTTGTACACCGGGTGTAAGCAAACTTTTTTACATTTTAGCATAGCGGCAGGCATGAAATTCATATTACGTCGATCCACCCTCAACCACGCCCTTTTAAATTGTTCCTAGAGAAACTAACATTCCTAATAAAAATGGACTGGTTGGAGCCAACTATCTATCCACAAAGAGGATAAAGTTGAAAAACTTTTCTCCATATGGGAAAGTTTTATTGCAATATTACCACTTCATATCTGAAAACTCATAAATGATTGTTTTGTCTATACTATGTGGTTTCAGGAAAGACTACTAGTAGCGGATAGACCAATTGATTTGTGATATTTTGATGGTAACCAGAGGAATAATATTTTGGACGTGCATCATAACAATGAGATCCTCAATTTTTTTGATTTTTGGTCTGTCCCTATTTCTAATTACTTTTTTTTAAAGGTTGGGGAGAGAGAGGGATAGTTTATCAAACTTTTCTTAAGACGCAATGTACATTTCTTCGTACTGCCATTTGTCATTTGAAAGAATGGTTGACATGCTGTTTGTCTCTAAATTATATCCTTAAAAATGTATCTTGTATGATCGATAGAATATGGCATATGTTTTTTGTCATGTTCAACATTTTTTATTTAGAAAAATGTTCAATAAAATCAATTTAAAATAAAAGCCACTTATTAGGTCTTTCCTAATAATAACATAATCTAAAATTAGTTGTGGGGAGATAAGAGGAGATGTTGGGAAATATTAAAGGAGTTGCCTCATTACAAGCTTTCAGCCTACTTCAAAGTGTCTGGCAGCATAGGATTTTTGAATTCAGGGGCGTGCTTCTTGTCTGCCTCTTCTCCTCCCTCTTCCCACCTCCCCTCAGCACATAGAAAGCTCTCCTCCATAACTTCTATACAGCAGGGGTAGGGCGAGGGGGTTTGCTGCCAGTTAACCCTGTGTGTGCCTGCCTAGGTCTGCTGCTCACTGCTGGGTCAGCTGCACTGTCAGCTCCACAGAGTCAGGAGACAGGAGAGGGCTGATCTATGAGTGTGGAGAGGTCTGTGAAGCTGTGTATGCTAATATCAGAGCAGGGGGGATGTAAGTGTTCCTATACCCCCTGCTAAGCATACAAATCTCCACATCTCCAGCAACAACAAACAAACCCTGTCAGAACAGACACAGGGCAGCTGTGAAGTGAGTTACTATAATCACGATGTGTCACTAATACAGCAGAGCAGGGAGAGGTAGGAACCGTTCACATGCTCCCCTGATCTGTTCTATTAGTATAGTCAGAGCTCCACAGACACATCATGATTATAGTAACACACATCATTGCTGTCACATCCTACTGACCACAGATCAGCCTCACCTCTGCTCTCCTCAATCTGTGTAGAGAGCAGGAGGGAGCAGGCACACACAGGGTTAATCCACACAGACACAGAAGCCCCCTCCCTCAACTACAGAAGCATACTGTGTGGGAGGGGCTCTGTGCTCTGACCTGTATTCAGAAACTGATGAGTCACCAGCCCTGGCAGCCAGTGAGATAAAGATCAACAGGGCAGCTGCTATAGGGATTTCAGGAGCTGATGCACTACTACTAACAGGGATAACTCAAAATCAGTAGGACATTTGTAATGAACATATATTGCAAAGCTGCTTGTTTTTTAAAGATCTTTGAATTAAAACCCAATCATTGTAGCGAGACAACCCCTTTAATTTACTGAAAGAGTAGTATGTGCTTGGCACAAACTTTCAGCAGATGTGGTAGGAAAAGCAACAGTAAGGGTAGATGAGATGGATCACATCACGTCTGTCTTTTTTTGCCATCAATCTTCTATGTTTCTTGTATCTTTAAAGTGGTGTTCTCATGCTGCACTTTGGCATATCAATAAGACATGCCATCAAAGTGTGATAGGTGCGGGTCCCACATCTGGGACAAACACCCACCTTGGGACAGGACCCCGAAATTCTCTTCAGAACAGAGTCGATTGCACTTGTGCACAATTCTCCATTCTGTTCTGTGGGAGTTTCAAGTATGGCCAAGCAGTACTCTCCATTCTGAAGTGCAGGGCTGTGGAGTCGGCAAGCCAAACCTCCACTCCTGACTCCCTCATACATGGTGCATGTTTAAGTGATACTTTTACTACTTTACTGTAGTAAAATGATAATATCAGGCCATTTATCATCTTATGATACAATAATCAAGCTATTTAGGTAGAACACACACAATGACAAGAAAGAGTAACAATGTTTTGATCTTTTGAACACTTGTGGGTAGAGTTGAAGAAAAAGCTGTATTTGTATCCAAGTCCAGTCTGCACCAACATTGGGAATGTGTAGAAGAGACCTGGGTTCAGATTTTGGTCATGATATGCTTGAATCTGATCCAGAGCCCAGAAGAATTCAGGCAGTATTGAAAACCAAAGGTGGATTTCCCAAATACTAACAAAATAATAAAAATTTACATTTTGATTTTTTTGGAGCAAAACGGTAACAATGCAGTTACAGGAAAGAATCTGCAGAACTAAGCAGATGCTAAATACTTGCAAGTCAAATTTATGTATAAGATAGGTAAGATAGGACTGTACTGTATATAAAATTACAGTATCATGTACAAAGCTGTAGTGGATGGTGAGGTATAAAGCCTGAAAATCACAAGTTCAAAACATTGTTACCATTTTGCTTGTCCGTGTAAAATATATTTATTGGATATGACTTTAGAACACAAAAAAAATATAAATATGCAAAACACTGCAGGAACATTTGTGGAGTCTCTGAATTTGTTCTGAGAAATAGTATTGCCTCCATCAGATCCTGCATACATGACCTCACATCTGACCTCATTATTTCCAGGCTAGAGAACGGCCTCTCTACACTAACTTGGGTTAGGGGGCAAAGCGATGACCACAGGGGCAACATCTCTAACAATGTCAGGGTATAAAGGAATTGCCTCAGCCACAGTCCCTTTTGATGAATGGTTGATCTTCTACTTTGAAAGCAGGTTAAAAATTTTGCTGAAATCTGTTTGCCATAGAGCAGAATCTTTTCCCCTGGGGCAGCGCTTTGCCTGCTCCATGTCATCAATTACACTCCTCATGTGATGAGGCTGAAGATATGGAAGCGGTAGCACTGGCCGGACCCAATTCCTCTTGCTCTATGCACTGCATAAAACTAACTGGACCAACTTATATATTTTGGGAGTCGGTCCCTTTTATGACGACTCCGACTCCTGCAAAATAGGCACCGGCTCCGACTCCACAGCCCTGCTGAAGTGGAGACTTTTGGGCTTGGTTCACCATTGCAATCCTAGATGTGAACACCTCTTTAACTGTCGTAAGTTAAATGCAATGTTGAAATCCAAATGTAGGTGAAGGTTTTTCTTTTTTTCTTTTTCAGGCTCTATACACGCCACTGACTATTCAAATGCAAGCAGCACTGGAATTTTTGACCCTTACTTGGTAAGTGGCCGCAGCACATGAATAAGACGAATAAACAGTGAAATTTTTATATAATTTAATGAGGAGTACGCAACAAAACTATGTATCAAAGGTAGATGTTATCTATGCCAACCTATGAGAGTTGGAATCTGGTTGCTGTAGGCAACTACTTCACTTTTTTTTTTTTTTTTTTTGCAAAAATTTTGATGCCAGAGTGAAAAATTAAGTGGCTGCCCATAATATAAAATGATTAATATTTTAAAGGGGTGGTCCCACCATTTATCACCTACCCACAGGAGGTACCGAATTTCCCACTTGGACAGAGTGTGGCTGGCGCATGTGCACTATCCATTCACTTATTGACCACGGGACTGCCAAATATAGCGGAGTACAGTGTGTGTATGTATGTGTGTGGATATAGAGATATATATATATATATATATATATATATCTATATATATATATATATATATATATATATATATATATATATATCTATATTAATTAATTAGCTGGTGGTCATAATAATACACCTTGACTGTGTTTGTAACTGCTGTGTACAGCCCACACAGCAGTTAGACGGACTGGGAGTGACTCAAGAAGGTCCTGGGAGGTTGTCGCTGGTATCTGGAGCCATTCTGACTGGTGTGCGTGGGGGAGAATACATAGAGCGAACATGACAATCGAGGTGGTTCCACAGGTGCTCAAATGTTTGGCTTTAAATCTGGGAAGTTAGGGGACCAGGGTAGTACTTGGACGGCTTGGTCATGCTCTTTTAACCAATGTTGGACATTTCAAGCCATCTGACATATCCTGCTGGAAGATCCCATTACCCCAGGGAAGACAGCCGGCATGTATGGGTGTATTTTTTCTGCAATGATAGATTCATACCCAAATAGTTGAGTGACTTTCAAATGGATGAGTTGCCGTGAGAACGCCAGAAAAACATATCGCAGACCACAATGCTACTTGCACCAGCTTATGTTCTTCCAGCAATGGTTTCAGGGTGTTTGTTCTCTGATGCATCTCACCTTGTCCATCTGTTCAAAAAGTGACTCCTCAGAAAAGACAACTCGTGGACATCAAATTCCAGTAGTGCTGTGAAAATGTAAGCTTTTTCTGCCTATGCAACTTCACTAATAGAGGTGCAGTGACCATCTGTCTGCATCAGAACACCTTACGCAGTAGGGTTTGCTAAATTATTGTTTTAGACACATTTGGTAGCCCCCTGGTTCATTTTTGCCGTGAGTTGCCTCACTGTGGCTTGTAGTTCCGTCCTTGAGCATCTTTGTAGCCGACGTTCACCTCTTTCTTCTCTTGGCAATGGGACATCCCTCTTGCAACAGTCCACCTGTAGACCTCCCCAACAGTGGTCAGATTGGTTACCCTTAACAACCGCATGTTTTAACTTTTGACACTGCACCTCCAGTTTGGAGTGCAGAGAGTTCACTGACCACTTACTCTGGCTATCAGTTGCCTTCTTTGCCTCTTCCTCTACTTGTGAGCTAACACTCACTTTATACACCACAGTCTCTTGTTACCAGCTACCGCCCAGTCTCTGTAATGGAGTCTCTCGTTCGGTCTCTCTCATCCACACAGTCACTTTCTTTTAGGCTATTGTTCCTTTAAATTTCAATGCAGCAGCATCTTATATGCATTCAGGCACCACTTTGTACTCTTTTGTGCCACTCTTGCGGCAACTGTGCCAATTATGCCCGTATCCTCCACCATATGTAGGACTTCGCTCACGTCCAGCCATCTTAGATAGTTTTGGGGTCTTTTTGGCTCTGGAATCACCACTTTGGTAAGCGGGATTGGCACAAATATAACATTCGGACGAGAAGGATTGTTTTCAAACTGGACTAAGCCAGCTTTAGGCTTCAGGCCAGTTCAATGTTTAGAAACCAGCAAAATAAGTCCTATGTCATCTGGCTGCTAAATAAACAGACCCTCTTAATGTGGTTTGAGCCTACTGCCCAGCTACAAACTCAGAATGCTCACCAGTAACTTCTGGTTCAGGCTTCCCTTAAGCCTGGGGGGTTAGAGCCCTCTCACCAGCTCCACTTTTGCTCCAAAATTCAGGTATCAAACCACAGCCTCTGGTGTCTGGAGCTATAAGCTTTGAAAGACATGGAAAAACCTGGCCTGGAATGTGGTTACGGCCTCCCATCCAACACTACAACCATTCCGGAAAAGCCAGTCCATATTAAGTTGCATTGCAGCTATTTTATCAGCCACTGGAAGTGTCAGTAACTTAAGAAAATATATGTAGCACAACTATTTTCCTTTTTACAGATCATCAAACTCTGTTTAAAAAGCTAAACCAAGTAAATGGGAAATGCTGGTTGTAAATGATGCTTTCATTTTAAATAATGTAAAATGTAATCTATGGATGCTTCTTTTCTTTCCAATAGTGACTTTATCGTCATCTGCATTGTTAATGGTATTTTACCCATGTATAAAACATAGCTTATTATTCTTTGTAGCATAACTAAAATGATACTGCTATTGTTACATTGTGTGTATCATGATGCGAATCATCATCTAGCTCTTTTGGGTTTCAATCGATAAATTTTCTTGTTGATTTAAAAAAAAATAAAACTTACCGTATATACTCGAGTATAAGCCGAGGCACCTATTTTTGCCACAAAAAACGGGAAAGCTTATTGACTCAAGTATAAGCCTAGGGTGGAAAATGCAGCAGCTACTGGTAAATTTTAAAAATAGATACCAATAAAATTACATAGGCAGTTTAATGTCCCCCATAGGCAGGTTATAGGCATGTATAGGCAGCTATATGTCCCCATAGGCAGGTTATAGGCAGGTAATTGCCCCCATAGGCAGGTATAGGTTCTTATAGGCAGGTGTAGGTCCTCATAGGCAGGGTATAGGCAGGTATAGGTCCCCCTAGGCAGGTTATAGGCAGGTATAGGTCCTCCTAGACAGGCTATAGGCAGGTATAGGTCCTCCTAGACAGGCTATAGGCAGGTATAGGTCCTCCTAGGCAGGCTATAGGCAGGTATAGGTCCTCATAGACCGGCTATAGGCAGGTATAGGTCCTCATAGACCGGCTATAGGCAGGTATAGGTCCTCATAGACCGGCTATAGGCAGGTATAGGTCCTCATAGACCGGCTATAGGCAGGTATAGGTCCTCATAGACCGGCTATAGGCAGGTATAGGTCCTCATAGACCGGCTATAGGCAGGTATAGGTCCTCATAGACCGGCTATAGGCAGGTATAGGTCCTCATAGACCGGCTATAGGCAGGTATAGGTCCTCATAGACCGGCTATAGGCAGGTATAGGTCCTCATAGGCAGGCTATAGGCAGGTATAGGTCCTCATAGGCAGGCTATAGGCAGGTATAGGTCCCCCTAGGCAGGGTATAGGCATGGTTTTATACCAAAAAACATACACTTACCTCGATCCTCGCTGCTCCGCCTCCCAGGCGCTCCGCACCGTCTTCTCGGCACAGGCAGGGTGATGTCATCACGCCGCGCATGCAGCGTCATGACAAACACTGCCTGTGCCGGAAACTCCGGACAACTGCCAATCAGCGGCCGCCTGGAGTCCCCTGTTGTATCTCTTCACCAGTATGCGCAGCCAAGTCAAAATAGTGAGCTGAATCCCTTGGAGACTCTGTGGAAAGACCGTAAATGGTCCGTTCATTTAGCTGAATTGGAAGAATTGGGCAATTAGAGACCGGCTCAAAATTTCTCTATAGTTTTGTGATAGACTCTTTAGATGTTATCACAAATGTTTTATTGCAGGTGTTACTGCCAAGGTTATTGGATTTAGGGGCGCAATTACCAAAAAATTGGTAAGAAGGCAAATACTTTATCATCGCATTGTAAATGATCCTTCACCTGTCTTTGTTTTGTAGATGAGCTGGAGCTCCTACCTCTGCTCATTGCTTTCCATTCCACTGTCTATATTTCCTCCTGTGGAGGATACCAGGTAGGGTACTGAAATTTTCAATAGATAAAGAACATTACAAAGTCAAAAGTATATAAAATATACAAAGATTCAGCAGCCCTTACTGTCTATATATCTATAAAGTTTCAATACGCAAAGTATATTAACATAAATTATCACATATACAGTACATGGAGTCACATTATTCTGAACAAAAAGAAGAAAAAAGCAATTGCCATAATGATTAAATAAACAGACATCTGCTAATCTAAACCTGTCATACTACACACAACTTCTAGCTCAATTGAAAAATTAAACAGAACACTTTAGAAATCTGTTATTGAACATAATAGTCTCCAAACTACACAGCTTATATGTAGTACATGTCTTTGGTACTGTCATGTCCTTGTTTTTTCCCTCTCTTTTTAAAATACAAGACTAGACACACAAGATGATAGAAAAATGGGTGAAAACTGGAATGCAATCACCCATGATTTCCTGTCTATGTTGGTTATGCTATACCATTTACTATAGCATAAGCATCCCAATGAGACCATATTGTATCAAATTTGTCCAGCCTGTCATCGTGGAGTGCTGTCATTTGCCAAACATCTTTGATTCTCTCCTAAAGATCTGCTCTGGCTGGAGGGAGACTACTTCTCCAGTTTCTTGAGATTAAAAGGGTTGTCTCACTACATCGATTTATCTTACCTCAGTCCTGTTCACTTGGTTTTGTTTTGAATTCAGGGGTGTGTTTACTGGCTTCCACAAGGCTGCAGTAGAAGTCAGGTCTGTAGCTATAGCAAACACTGGCAGCCTATCATGAGAGATTGAACAGGTCTGTAGCTATAGTGACCTGAGTAGCTGATGCAGCCCATACAAGAGGGGATATCTCAGAATAGGTAGGATACTGTTAATGAACATATATTGCAAACTGACTTGCTTTTGCAAGATATTTAACATAAAAAGCAATCCTTGTAGTGAGATAGCCCCTTTAAGCATCTTGCAGCTGTAAGTATATGCAAGGCAAGTTGCCTAGTTCTTGGACCCATCTGCTGTGGTATTAAATTCAATAACAATACCTACGGGCCAAATGAAACTTGGACATTCAGTACTTCTTTGAGAAGTCGTTGTATCTCTCGCCAAAAAGATTGAATCAATGAGCACTCCCAAAAAATCTGAAAATGACCCACCCTCCCTCACCCCCCTCTCAAGTTACACCTCCAACACTGATCTGGAATATTCGGATTAAATTTGTGTAACAAGACGGGTAGAATACCAAAAATATAGTATCTTTGTACATTGTGCAGTTTGAGGACTTGGAAGCCTTCTTCCAAATTATGCACCATTCCTTTAACGATATAGGAGCACCCAAGAACCCTTCCCATTTGTCCATATATCTATGTTTAACTGGATTATCAGGATTTACTAAAATTTGATATCTGAAATAGCACCCTTAGTAGACGTTAAAACCTTGTCAGAATAGGTACCTTATCCGTTTTTTAAATATGTCTTAAAAAATGACAAATTTAAAGGTAGGAGTAATGACGACATGATTCTGGAATATCAAAATTTGACAATGCTTTTGTCTGCAAACCGGAAAAGCCGTTTCTCAAACCAAGGTCTCATATTAGTAGTCCTCGAAATATCCGAGAGAAGTGAATGAAATAAGAACTTCATAGCTGAGGCTTCAGAGTAAAGCGGAAACCGTTTGGAACACACCTTCCAAATATCTCTCAGTAAGGTCATGGGTCCTAAAAGAGGTCCATCCGTTTTTACGGATGTAGTGTTCCATAAAAGTCAGTTAGGGTGTACTGGAGCAAGCCATATTTTTTTCAATTTCTGCCCATTTAGTATAGGCAAATAAGGAGGACCAAACTGGGATTCTCCTAAGCTGGATTGCCCAGTAATACTAAATAACATCAGGCACTACTGTTAGTCTTAGGTGCCAATAAACACTCTTTGGAACCCTATGACACTTATGGGCCCAAATAAACTGAAATCTAGCTGCCTGAACAGCCCTAAGTTCTCTCAGTGGGATGTGAACCAGTAAAGTTTCAAAATGATACAATAGCTTGGGGAGAATTGTCATCTTAACAGACGCAATTCTGCCAAACCACGAGAAAGGTAAATGATTCCACTTATTTAGAAGCCTCTTCATCTCTGTAAACAATTTAGGGTAATCATGCCTATAAGCGTTGGATAGGTACACCCCTAGATACTTTAGTGCCTCTATCTTCCAATTATAATGGAAACTTGACTGCAACTCCTATAACTGAGTTACTGACATATGAATAGGTAATTCCTTTGTTTTTCTGGTGTTCACTTGACAATTTGCCAAATTCCCTTAGCAAGACTTGCACATTAGGTAATGATAACATGTGAATCATTTATAACCTGAGTTTGTTTTTTTCCCCCCCCTTTTTTAGTCACAACTTTGGAGAAGTGGATCCTAGCATTTTTGGAGCTCCAATACCTATTCGGGCATTGGTGAGTGTAACCAAACCAGAAATAAGCCCTAGTTCAGAATATGGATAACGGATACTATTCATATTTACTAAGACTTGCCGTACTGGTACTTTTCTCAGGTCGCAGACCAGCAAGCCGGTGTGTTTGGCCAGTGCTGTTTTGATGTGGGGGATGTTAAATTGACAATGGGAACTGGAACATTTATGACGATCAATACTGGGACTAATCTGCACACTTCTGTAGCAGGTATGGGCAAACTGTTGCTTCACAGACCTTGCTCCAATTCTACAACCTATCATAAAAAGTATAGTCTTCTTGTAAGAGTATCACAAGGATAATGATTGCATTTATTTCTTTAAGGTCTGTACCCACTGGTTGGGTGGAAGATTGGCAATGAGATGGTGTGTTTAGCAGAGGGTAATGCCTCTGATACAGGCACAGCGATCAAGTGGGCACAAGAGCTGAGTAAGTGCTAAGTAAGTCTTCAGAATAGCTAGAAGCCCGAATTGTTTACACATTGGAAACACTATGCACGTAGCAAAGTTTTACTTGATGGTGATATCCTTATCTATCTTAGATCTTGTTGCAACTAAAGCCTTTAAAAAAGTTGAACTTTTTGTGCCACAAAATCATGGTGCAAAATCTGTCAATTTTATCTTTGCTACATCTGCACATAAAAGGGTATAAAGTAATGTTTTTACAAAGTCTAGTTGGCATTGGATACATACATAATGCAGTATGTGTTCAAAGTAAGTTATGGAAGTTTGATGGATTCTGATGTGCATAGCAAAGGATAGGGAAGATTATCCATTGAATAACATTTTCCATTCCTAAGATCTTTTCACAGATTTTCCTGACACAGAGTTAATGGCCAGAAATGTTCCAGACAGTGAGGGGATTTACTTTGTACCATCGTTTACAGGCCTGCAGGTAAGTACAAGTGAGCCCAGTCTTAGGGAGTATAGGACTACATTCACACAGTGAGGTTTCTGGCAGGATTTGATAGAATCCAACAACACTCTTTTGAATATGCATGTGAATATGGTATTTTATGTATCATTTACAGGCTCTGAAAAATATCTATGTGAAATAATGAACCCGTTATAGATGTTGAAGTCTACTTTATTATTGCTATAGATGTCACACTGAAAAGCTGAAATAATCTCCATTGAAAACTGCAGAAATCCTAGTTTTAGCTGCAGATTTCTGCCGCAGGCTAAAAAAAAAAAAAATCACAGCAGCTTTGCCTTAGTGCCATATGAACATGGTATTAATATATCGGTGGTCATCCTATTACATTAAACCATTAGATTTCTATGCGGTTTATTGCATTATCAAAGGAGTTTTATATGTCTTAATTAATCTTGGCAGAGATTGTTCAGGGCTCACTGTTTCTAATATGCAGTTCCTAAATTCACTCCCCTATGACGGCACCTATCCCTGTGGATACATACATACATAGATTCCTAGAGACATGTCCTGTGTATGTGGAAAGCTATGTATAATATGGCTGCATTCTAGAAGTGATTATAGTACCAGTTGTGAGAACCACATTTGGTCAGTTTGGTGATCATCCGGTGCTTAGTTTAGAATTTCTTTACAGAGGACTTGTGACCTCTCCTGACTGGTCTATTTTAGTGAATCCTTGTGTTCCCTGTGAAAACAACAATTCTGCAGCATCTTCTCTTATATCTCTGTGTTGTTCCTCTGTTATTCCTCCTAGAAATGTATTACTCAATTGGTCAGCTGGGTGTAACCAATTGAAGGGGACACACCTCTTGGAAAACTCTAAGGGTATGTTCACACGATTTATTGCATACATCATGTCTTTTGGAAGCTCGAGCTAATAAGCGTGTACGGGCCGGCAGCCCGCCGTCCCCATAGACATTCGTTACTCACGGCGTGTATTCGGTGCGAATAATTGACATGTCACTTATCTCTCCGCGCGTACAATACGATTGTATTGTACGAGCGGGGAGAGGAGGCGTAATCCATAGTTCTCTATGAAAGCTATGGATTACCGTAATTGCGGCGCGCATCTCACCCGTATTAGAGCGCAAATATGCGGTGAAATGCGCGCCGAAATTACTCCGTGTGAACATAGCCTAAGGTTATGTTCACACGGTGTATTGCGGTGCGTATAGTACACGCCGCAATACGCCAGGTGCTTTGGAAGCTCAACGCGTTTTTCCAGAGCACGGGGGAGCCGGCAGCCCACCGGCCTCATTGACATGCATTGTCGTCAGTGCATAATCGAACAATTGACATTTCAGTTCTCCCCCCCGCGCGTACAATACGATCGTATTGTACGCACGGGGGAACGATGCGTAATCCATAGCGCTCTGAAAGCTATGGGTTACCGTAATTGCGGCACGCATTTCGCCGCGTATAACACGCAATACGTGGTGAAATGCGCGCCAAAATAAGCCGTGTGAACATACCCTAATACATTTCTAGAAGGAATAACAGAGGAACAGCACTCTTTAGAAGATGTTCCAGAATTGTTGTTTCACAGGAAACAGATTTAATCAAGGATGTGTCAGGAGATGTCACAGGTCCCTTTTAAATGCCTTTTCTGCTGCTTGTTTGCCCATTGTTATTTTTTCCCCTTGCTTCTTTGTGTTCTATGTATATTGTAGATCAATGTCAGGATCATCAGATTGAGGTTGTTCTGTACAAATAAATACCCTGCCCATAATGTTTCAATAGTTCAGCTAAAGCTTAGAAATAGGGCTTGCCTGTATTGCCTCCATAAGGTGGTATACAATGTGTGTTTACAAACCCTGGTCACAAGCATTTCCTCCATGATGTTATGCTTTGCCACTTTGTGAACATTTTACGTGGGCATTTGTATTATATGCATATACATCTCTGGAGACGGAGATAATGCATATAGAGTCTGTACTGTCTGCTTGTAACGTGTCTGTTTTCTCCCTCCCTGCTGCCGGTACATGTATGTAGTGTTTCTCTATTACTATATTATGGAAGGCAGTGGCAGGGAGCATCTTCTGTTTATTAAATGATTTCTATGTATTTAGGCTCCAGTGAATGACCCCTATGCATGCGCCTCCTTCATGGGACTGAAGGCTTCCACCACCAAGTGCCACATTGTACGAGCCATACTGGAGTCAGTGGCCTTTAGGTAATGATATTTATCGGCGCCTTATCTTTGACCTAAGCTCATTATTACAGCTAAATAAAAATTCTATAAATCTATCTGAGACAGATCACTAAGGTTTCATGCTGCTCAAATATGCATATGGAGGAGGAAGAGGGGCTGCAGAGTGCGGGACAGTCAGGACAACACCAACATTTAATAGCGCTTTCAGCAGTGTATGCATCTCACCCCAGTGCTAGATACAGCTTACACTGCTTAGTACTTCTCTGTGATGTCCTCCATGCTGCTGCTTCTGAGGGTGTGCTATGGATAGATATACATGGGAGCAGGATCTCCTCTTCTGTGTGTACAGTGTTGAGAAGATATGATAGCAGCTAGTCTCCACCCACTAGATCAGGGACAACGAAGCTCGCATAAGGGAAACCGGCTAAAAATGCCAAATGTAACTTTTAATAAAGGTACACTCTGTCTATGTTTTGGCTGGCTCACGTAACCACTGGAAGGATCGGTCACTTACTGGTTAGTCTGTGTATGAAAAATAATAATAATTCTCTCTTGTATATATGTTAATGAGTGTATTTGGTAGTAGAATTTGATATGCTTATCAATTAAGTGGTGGTGTTTGTTTTATTTACTTGATTTTCTTTTTTCCTTTTCTAAGGAATAGACAGCTCTATGAGACCATGCAGAGAGAGACCTCTATTAAAATATCAAAAATAAGGTATGTGTTTAGCCTGTCTACAATATATCCTGAAACTTGTTTCCATGCTTGTGATGGGATGTTCTGATTTCCGTGTTGCAGGGCTGATGGGGGAGTCAGTAACAACAGCTTCGTGATGCAGATGACGGCAGATTTATTTGGCCAACCAATTGATAAACCTAAGCACACAGATATGTCCTCACTGGGGGCTGCGTTTCTAGCGGGTTTAGCTGTAGGTAAGTTCTTGCTTATAGGGAAATGCTGTTTGTGTGTGTGTGTATATATATATATGTATATACACTCACCGGCCACTTTATTAGGTACACCTGTCAAACTGCTCGTTAACACTTAATTTCTAATCAGCCAATCACATGGCGGCAACTCAGTGCATTTAGGCATGTAGACATGGTCAAGACAATCTCCTGCAGTTCAAACCGAGCATCAGTATGGGGAAGAAAGGTGATTTGAGTGCCTTTGAACGTGGCATGGTTGTTGGTGCCAGAAGGGCTGGTCTGAGTATTTCAGAAACTGCTGATCTCCTGGGATTTTCACGCACAACCATCTCTAGGATTTACAGAGAATGGTCCAAAAAAGAAAAAAACATCCAGTGAGCGGCAGTCCTGTGGGCGGAAATGCCTTGTTGATGCCAGAGGTCTGCCCATTCTCCTTTGACTGGTTCGAGCTGATAGAAAGGCAACAGTGACTCAAATAGCCACCCGTTACATAACTACAGGTAGGCAGACGAGCATCTTTTGAACGCACAGTACGGTTGGACCTTTGAGGCCAGAACTGGGCTCAACAGCGGATAGACCACACAGGGTTGCCACATCCTTTCAGCTCAAGGCAAAGGTATAACTAGAGGCTACCAATTGGCAGTTTGGCACCCAGCTCTCGAAAATGGATTGCAGTAGAAGATTGGAAAAACGTTGACTGGTCTGATGAGTCTCGATTTCTGCTGCGACATTCGGATGGTAGGGTCAGAATTTGGCGTCAACAACATGAAAGCATGGATCCATCCTGCCTTGTATCAACGGTTCAGGCTGGTGGTGGTGGTGTCATGGTGTGGGGAATATTTACTTGGCACTCTTTGGGCCCCTTGGTACCAATTGAGCATCGTTGCAACACCTTGTGGAATCTATGCCACGAAGAATTGAGGCAGTTCTGAAGGCAAAAGGGGGTCCAACCCGTTACTAGCATGGTGTACCTAATAAAGTGGCCGGTGAGTGTATATGCATATATATATATATATAATGTGTGTGTGTGTGTGTGTGTGTGTATATATATAAATATATATATATATATATACACACACACACATTATATTATATATATATATATATATATATATATATATATATATATGCATATACACTCACCGGCCACTTTATTAGGTACACCATGCTAGTAACGGGTTGGACCCCCTTTTGCCTTCAGAACTGCCTCAATTCTTCGTGGCATAGATTCCACAAGGTGTTGCAACGATGCTCAATTGGTACCAAGGGGCCCAAAGAGTATATACATATACACACACAGTGGTGGCCAAAAGTATTGGCACCCCTGCAATTCTGTTTCTTCCTGAAAATGATTTGCCATTACAAATTCTTTGGTATTAATATATTCATTGATAATTTCACACAAAACTCCAAAAATGGGCCGGACAAAAGTATTGTCACCCTCAGCCTAATACTTGGTAGCACAACCTTTAGCCAAAATAACTGCGAACAACCGCTTGCGGTAACCATCAATGAGTTTCTTACAATGCTCTGCTGGAATTTTAGACCATTCTTCTTTGACAAACTGCTCCGGTTCCTGAGATTTGAAGGGTGCCTTCTGCAAACGGCCATTGTGAGATCTCTCCACAGGTGTTCTATGGGATTCAGGTCTGGACTCATTGCTGCCACTTTAGAAGTCTCCAGTGCTTTCTCTCAAATTATTTTATAGTGCTTTATGAAGTGTGTTTTGAGTCATTGTCCTGCTGGAAGACCCATGACCTCTGAGGGAGACCCAGCTTTCTCACACTGGGCCCTACATTATGCTGCAAAATTTGTTGGTAGTCTTCAGACTTCATAATGCCATGCACACGGCCAAGCAGTCCAGTGGCAGAGGCAGCAAAGCAACCCCAAAACATCAGGGAACCTCCGCCATGTTTGACTGTAGAGACCGTGTTCTTTTCTTTGAATGCCTCTTTTTTTTTTCCTGTAAACTCTGTTGATGTCTTTTCCCAAAAAGCTTTTGTCTCATCTGACCAGAGAACATTCTTCCAAAACGTTTTCGGCTTTCTCGGGTAAGTTTGGGCAAACTACAGCCTGGCTTTTTTATGTCTCGGGGTAAGAAGTGGGGTCTTCCTGGGTATCCTACCATAGAGTCCCTTTTCATTCAGACGCCGACGGATAGTACGTGTTGACACTGATGTACCCTCAGACTGCAGGGCAGCTTGAACTTGTTTGGATGTTAGTCGAGGTTCTTTATCCACCATCCGCACAATCTTGCGTTGAAATCTCTCGTCAATGTTTCTTTTCCGTCCACATCTAGGGAGGATAGCCACAGTGCCATGGGCTTTACATCTATGGAGGTTAGCCACAGTGCCATGGGCTTTACATCTAGGGAGGTTAGCCACAGTGCCATGGGCTTTACATCTTGGAGGTTAGCCAGTGCCATGGCTTAATCTGGGAGGTAGCCACAGTGCCATGGGCTTTACATCTAGGGAGGTTAGCCACAGTGCCATGGGCTTTACATCTAGGGAGGTTAGCCACAGTGCCATGGGCTTTACATCTAGGGAGGTTAGCCACAGTGCCAGGGTCTTTACATCTAGGGAGGTTAGACACAGAGCCATGGGCTTTACATCTAGGGAGGTTTGCCACAGTGCCATGGGCTTTTACATCTAGGAGGTTAGCCACAGTGCCATGGCTTTACATTAGGAGGTTAGCCACAGGCATGCTTTACACTTCTTGATGACACTGCGCTCGGTAGACACAGGAACATTCAGGTATTTGGAGATGGACTTGTAGCCTCATGCTTCCTCGCAATTTTGATTCTCAAGTCCTCAGACAGTTCTTTGGTCTTCTTTCTTTTCTCCATGCTCAATGTGGTCCACACAAGGACACAGGACAGAGGTTGAGTCAACTTTAATCCATGTCAACTGGCTACAAGTGTGATTTAGTTATTGCCAACACCTGTTAGGTGCCACAGGTAAGTTACAGGTGCTGTTAATTACACAAATTAGAGAAGCATCACATGATTTTTCAAACAGTGCCAATACTTTTGTCCACTCCCTTTTTATGTTTGGTGTGGAATTATATCCAATTTGGCTTTATGACAATTCTTTTTGTGATTTCCATTGAAGACAAATTAAATTAAGATAATAACAAAGAATTTGTGATTGCAATCATTTTCAGGAAGAAACTGAGTGTTATGTGACAGAATTGCATACATACACAGTTGAGACCATAAGTTTACATACAGTATATAAAAAGACACATGTGCATGTTTTTCTCACTATCTGACATGGAATCAGAATAAACCTTTCCCGTTTTAGGTCAATTAGGAACCAAAATTATTTATATTTGCCAAATGCCAGAATAATGAGAGAGAATTTTTATTATCTGCAAAGTCATAAGTCTACATACACTAGGATTACTATGCTTTTAAATAATTTGGGACAGCCCATATGATAATGTCATGTCTTTGGACGCTTTTGAAAGGTTTATTGGCAATATCTGAGTTAATCAGATCTGTGGATATATTTTAATTCACACCAAAAACACACTGCTTCTGTGTGTAACATAATGGGAAAGTCTAAAGAAATCAGACAAGATATCAGGAAGAGAATTGTGGACTTGCACAAGTCAGGATTATCCTTGGGTGCAATTTCCAGATGCCTAAAGGTGCCTCGTTCATCTGTACAAACAAGTATATGCAAGTACAAACAAGATGGGAATGTCCAGCCATCATACCGCTCAGGAAGGAAATGGGTTCTGTGTCTCAGAGATGAACGTGCTTTGGTCCGACATGTGCATATCAACCCAAGCACAAAAGCAAAAGACCTTGTGAAGATGCTGGCGGAAGCTGGTAAGATTGTGTCATTATCCACAGTGAAACAAGTACTATATCAACATGGGCTGAAAGGCCACTCTGCCAGGAAAAAGCCATTACTCCAAAAGAAACACACAAAAGCCAGATTAATGTTTGCAACTGCACAGAGGAACAAAGACACATTTTTGGTGACATGTCCTGTGGCCTGACAAAACTAAAATTGAACAGTTTGGCCATAATGGCCATCGTTTGGAAGCCTAACAACACCATCCCAACTGTGGAACATGGGGGTAGCAGCATCACAAAATAGATGGCATCATGAGGAAAGAAGCTTATGTGGCAATACTGAAGAAACATCTCAAGACATCAGCCAGGAAGTTAAAGCTTGGGCTGAAATGTTTCTTCCAATTGGGCAATGACCTGAAGCTACTGCTAAACTGGTTACAAAGTGGTTTAAGGATAACCAAGTCACTGGTTTTGGAGTGGCCATGACAAAGCCCTGATCTATCGAAAACCTATGGGCAAATCTGAAAAGTCAGGTGCGAGCAAGGCGACCTACAAACATGGCTCAGTTACACCAGTTCTATCAGGAGAAATGGGCCACAATTCCTACCAACTATTGTGAGAAGCTTGTGGAAGGATATTCAAAATGTTTGAGCCAAGTCATACAGTTTAAGGGCAATGCTACCAAATACTAATTAAATATATCTTAATACACCAAAGAAGAAAAAATGAGGACTGCATACCAACAATAAAATGGCAAAAGACTTTTATTTAAAAAAAATCTAAAAATGAAAGACAAAAAACGGACGACAACAACACGGTACAGGTGCTCCAACGTATGAAGACAGTATATAAATAGCAGGCTAGCCTCCTTCCCAAAACTGGTCACATATTTATCATGTAACGATTATCACAAGTTAACAGACCACACAGGAATAAGAGGCTACAAAGAAGTAAAATATTTTACTTATTTGTAGCCTCTTAGGGACGTACTTGAGCTTGTCTGCTCTACATCTGGGGCTGGCATTTCTGCAGAAGCTAGTTCACCCTCTGCATTAACTTTACACATAGCCCTGACAGCCATAACCTCCAGGGGCAGACCTGAGCTACTCCCGTCTACTGCTACAGCACCTCTACCTGCTTGTTCACACAGGGCCGCTCCTGAGCTACACCCTGCAATTGCTTTACCTGTAATGGCTTTAGCAGCTATTTCAAATTTGGCCGTTATTGCAGATGACTCTGCCTCCCCCTCCCCTCCCCCTGCTCAGGAAGTGGGACGGATCTATTTATTAGAGGTACATTTATCTCACTAGTGACATTTTCAATAGACACCATTTCAGGCATATCATAACTAAAGTTCATGAGACTTTTCAGTCTCCCTGCTCTCTGGACTCTTCTCACTTGGCAGCATTTCCGAGCACATGTTTACCGCATCCAGGTCGAAATTCAGACTGTTGGACAGGGATCTCTGCCTACCATCTTCTCTGGGACTTTCACAGGTGAGAACTCTGGCTCTTTCCTCTTGGGCAGTGACACAGCACCCTCGGCAGGGAGCGCTTCCCAGGAAAAGCCATCTGCTTTGCCTGGCACCCTCGCCGTCTCCCACAACTGCCTGAAATAGGGGAAGTCTATGTCCAGTATTAACTCCACTTGGAGGTCCTCACATACCTCCAGTACATGGTTGGCAGTCACACAACAAGTGTCAAAAAGCAGTTCAACAGCCTTGCCTGGTTCTGGTCTGGTCGTCACAAAGGGTGTGATGTCAGGGAGCACTCTGGAGACCCTTTGGCGACAGTCCAGTTCAACTGACAATGTGACCCCACCTACCAGCAACTCCATTGTTATTGTCCTCTGACCTTCTGATCAGGGAACACTCAGGAGCACATCATGTTCTGTGGCACCTCCAGCACAGCTCCTCCTGCTGGACAGCAGTGGCTTTCTGCTGTTTAGGCAAGTTTCTCCCAACAACGATTGCATCCATGCCTCTGGGCGATACGGGGTGGCTGGGACTTGGAACCCAGGGATTCTTTGCAACCGGACGTCCTCTCCAGCACATGTCCACCTGTAGGCATCAGTTACCCCGTTCTGAATGGTTATTCTTGGCAGCCATATTTTTTACCTTGGACTCTGCACCTCTAGAGATCAGATCTGCTTGGCTTTTTTTGGCAATTGCCTTCCTTGCCTCCAGCTCTGCTGGTAGCTCCTCATTCTCCTCTCGCTGGTTGGCAGCCATTTGTTGCACAGCACTTAAATGGTGCTCATGCTGCTTGGCTCACAGCTTATTTGTTTTCTGCTACTGGGTAGTCGTCTGCACCAGCTCTGCAAGCAGTTTCTCCATGGCAAAAAAAAAAAGTTTTTAGACTGCAGCATCAATCTCTATACTGCACACTCTCTCACCATAGGATGCAGTCTGTTTTCAGGTGTCTCTCACTGTCTCTTAGCAGCACGGTTTCATATTCAGACCTCTAGCCTTTTAAATCTTGCTGCAGCACCACTTTTCAGTATTCACCAGCACCAGGTCTTGTGCCCACATTTTGTGCCACTGCACCAATTATGCCCTGTCCATGCCAATTATGCCCGCATCCTCCCCCATATGTGATTACTCACTTGCATTCGGACGCAATCCCGGACTGTCCTGGTGTACTTTAGTTCTGCAGATCGCTGCTTTGGTAAGCAGAATGGTACAAACGTCACTCAGACTCCAGGCAAGTAGTTTTAAACTGGCCTCCGCCAGCTTTATTGAGGCACAGGTTACATAAGATAACACAAAACAAACAAAAACCTCAGGCTGTCTAGCCACTAACTCACACAAAATATAGACTCTGTCTATCAGTGGTCTGGATCTATCATCCAGACCCACAAAACACGGTACCCTCACTGCACACTTTCAGGCTTCCCTCAAGCCTCTGGGGGCCAGAGCCTCTCTCCAGCTCCACTGCCACACCAAACTTTAGGTAGCAGACCATGCCCGCCGAACACCTGCAGGCCCAGGCCTCTTATGGCCCTCCAGGGACCTGCCCATAACATGTCTTGGAACATGGGGAGTAGACACCCAACCAACACATTGTCTACTCCCAATAAGAGCCGACCCAGAACAGCCAAATGCACTATACACCGCTGCCAACCACTTACTGCGGCTGACAACACATATGGCTGGCTCCTACCCTACCAAGCCAGGTACCCTTGGTGGTGTGTTGCTTGCAGATCTCACGTTGCACACACTGTAATGGCAAAAACGTGTGTATTCAATCTCCAGAGGAGAAAAGCGTTCTTCACCTTGAGAACTGTAAATCTGTGAAATATCTGACCTGAGGAACTGGTTACAGCAGGAACAGTTTCAAGAAAGGCTTAGATAACTACCTGAAACTAAAGAATATTACGTATGTAGCCATATAAAATTCTAGATCCAGTCTGATGGCAACTCTGGGATCAGAAATGAAATCTTTCTTAGACCAGATTGGTTCTCGTCTTATGGGTTTCAAAGCATTCATCATTAGGGAAACTAGGTTTAAACTCCTTATCTCCCTCCCTTCACCCACATTTTTTTTTTCGGCCTGGGGATTGTGGGGCTAAAGTAATCATTGTGGTGAAAAAACCCCTTTAAATCCCCAGTTATGTTTTAAGACTATGAGCTGCTTGTTTGCGATTATAGTCTAATTTTTCTATTTCTATCTAGGTGTCTGGTCCTCCAAAGAGGAGTTGAAAAAGCTTCGACATCCAGAAATCCTGTATGAACCACAGGGCAAGCTGAAAGATTATGAGCCCTCCATGTATGGTTGGGAACTGGCACTACAGCGATGCTCCAACTGGTATAATGACTCTTAGCAAGTTATTAATCATTGCTGTAACCTGTATGCCGGAGGACACTGGAGCGATGACACTTAACACTATAGATGCAAAGTGGATTTTAGCAGTGGCCTTTGAAGGAGACTTTAGTATTATGTGAGATATGGCTGACGCAATGGGTTAGCCTATCTAGAAGAACAGTAATGTAAAGTTATCTATATTTTTACTATTGTTTCTTACTTGTATGTTTGTCCATATGTCAGAGTATTTTTATTTATAACCAGATTGGAAGAACAAAGCTTTTAGTGCTGCTAATATTGTAATTAATGTGCCTTGATTTGCAAAATGTCTTGGACTTAAGAGAACAAAGTCTTTATAAATGCACAGACCATAGCTGCATTATCCTATAGTCCATGATGTAGCATCTTCACAGCGTGCACACTGGTGGGACTGTCCTAGCTGGTAGTCACCTCAGCTCTGTACTTTAACCTGGTAAAACTATGATTGAGCCACTGTGCTGCATAAGTCCTAATCGCTTATGGCATGCAGCTTGAATGGCATTGTGGCAGGCTTAGATTTTGCACAACACCAAAATGTTCTATGTCGAAGTTCTTTAATTGTTGAAATGTTTTTCTTATATTCTGATGCCTTTAAGTGTACCTTGAAGATTACGCAATGTCCTACCATTAGTTAGTAGATAAATCATGATCTGCTACAGGCAGTGATCTAACCCTGAAGAATGGCAGCAATGGGATCATTAAATGCCCATACAGCTATCCATATCTTATATGTAAAAATCAGTGTCGTAGATCTTCATATCACAGGGACTTGACCCACTTTAAGTCTACACAGCATATGTTAAAATGCCATCCAAAATCCGTGTAAGGGGCCGACGACAAATCCGGGCTTACTAGCTAACATGTTTTAAAACCTGCTGGATTTTAAAACCGATCAGAAAAAATCCATGCTGTATAGACTACAGCACAGATTTTTTTATTGCTGTCTATGCAGCACAGGGCACCGGTGGATTCTAAATACTGAATGCGCCAAAAATCCAAACAAAACCTTGTGCTGTATTAGACGAAGAATATTTTTTCCATGAACAGATCCTTATGCAACCATTGAGAGCACAGTAAAATTCTGGGCTTTTTCATCTGTAGTACATAGGCTACTCACAGTTTTTTAAGTTAACTGAATGAGGCCATCTCTTAACTTTAGAAGGCACATGTCTAGCTGTTCAATGTTTCAGTACTTTTTGCACAACTTGCTAAGGGTATGTTCACACGATGTTCTTGGGCCGTTTTTCTAGTGTGTTTTACATGCTGGAAAACGGCCCAAATTCAGCCTCCGACAAGTTTCCAAATATTCCTTATTGAATATAATGTAAAATACGCCTTGCTGTTCACATGAAGTGTGTTTCACAAGTGTAATTGCGAGCCATTTTTTGGTTGCAATTACGGCCGTAAAAGTCACATGTCAATTCTTGAGCCGTTTTTCGGGGAATAGGATTTTTCAAGTAAAGCTGCAAAAAAACACTTAAAAATACACTTCAAAATAAGCCTCTAAATCAGTTGTTCTTTGAAGCTGATTTTGAAGGGTAAATTTACACTTAAAAAAACGCCGTGTGAACATACCCTAACAAAGAGCTTAATACCAAAATTCACAATAGGTGTTTGATCCCTGAATGGCAATGGTACTGTTGATCACTTGTAAGGTGTCCAGATGAGGTCAGTTGTCTCTGGTCACATTCACACTGCATAATATGGTTCCATGCTGTAGCATTACATTTTTTTGCTGCCAATTATGAGATTAAATCTCACAAGATAAAACGGAGATACCTTCTCTAAAGGTTCGACTTGAAAAAGCTTAGTTTGCTTAGTCCTGATGGGGTCCGGTCCTGTTTTATACGGCATCTGATGAGCTGTACTACAGCCATCCTGTTGCAGCCTAAAGGATAATACAAAATTATGAAGGTTTTAAATTATGAAATGTGTATCCAAGCTAACACATGAAAAAGATGACGCCAGCTTGTCTGACTTATTTTTCATTGCAGTGTTTTCATAGATTGGGCAATGCATGGCATAATTTATTTCATTGATTGCAACGCAATTACGTAATATTAAAGAGACACAACTCGAAATCTCTTTCGCTTTGCTTTATTGGTGTATATTGTTAACTATGATCAGTCGTTTTAAGCAGGTAAGAGGCTAACCAAAGTGGTCTTCAGTGTGAGTAGGGAGCCCTTGAATTCGCATGTTCATGAGAGGTGGAAGAAGGGTAGGTTCACTCGACCGATTTTTTAAAAAGGAATTCGGCTCAGATTCTGTATCGGATTTCTTGTTAAAATCCACATGCAATTCTATTTCCATTTATTTAAATGGCCGTTCTGTGCTGTGGTTCACACTGTGAACTACAGCACCGGTTTTTCACACCACAGATTTCAATACTATGGTACAGGTAAACAAAGTACTGCAAACAAGAATCAAGGTGTCCATTCTTTTCAGCAGATCCTACTCTGTTTCCCCTTCAGGCAGGATTGCGACTTTTTAGCCCCATTGAAATGCAAATTCTTATCAGAGGTGAATACCACCTCTGTGAAGTAAAGATCCTTGGCAGTGGATTAAATCAGATTTTTCAAAATAGGAAAAACCTACTGGTGAATATCTACTCTAAAAGACTACTTGAAGAACTCCCATATAGGAGAATGCCAGGAATATATACTACCTGTTTTAACCTGCTCTCTTCAAAAATTACTTGGCAATGTGGCTAACCAGAGTGACCTTCGATGACACTAAGAGATCCTTGCATGGACATATTCACGAGGGGTGACAGAAGAGTTACTTAATTAGTAGTTTGTGAGGATTTGGGAGTTGGCACCATTTTAGAGTGTATTGCCAAGGATAGAAATTGCCACCTGTTATTACCTGCCCTCGTTAGAAATAGTTGGTTAATCTGGTTCGTGGACAATGTATGTGGCAGAATTGCAGCCACTTTATGTGCTACAATATGGTACCTTGAAACAATGCTTCTAGTGGAGAATAAATGTGTAACACCGCATCCAGTGAGGGGATATTTTGGGGGACACTGCACCTTGGGTATAGGCCTTTGCCCTAGGAGGCTGACACTAGGTGTGGCCAAACATGTTGGCTTCGCCCATATAGACCATATGCGTCTTCCTGATGCCAGGCTAATCTGTTTTCAGCCTAGTGTCCGTATGAGGCAAATGCTGCTCCGCAGGGCTGCCGACTTTCTTTTTTGTTTGTTTTCAGGTGGTGATTGAGCCCCTGGCCCTTGCCTATCAGAGTGGTCATCAGTGTGTGCTTTCATTGGGATGTTGTCCCCCCTGAGGGCATCGTGAAATCAGTCAGTTCTTTAGCTGGCTGACCTTCCTTTGTGCTGCTCACCTGTCCCCAACCCGCCGCCTTCGCGGCCCTTTTCTTCGGATTCCGGTAGCCTCACCTTCCGATGTATGGTGTGATGCCGCAATGCTCGATCACTTTGGATTGGTGAGTACTTCGCCTCCCTTCATCTGGGCGCTGTCGAGGGTGTTCCGTTTTTCTTTTATAGAAGTTGGAGGGCCTCACAAATTCCATTTTCCTGCAGCCCTCCAGCGGCAGTTGTCCCAGCATCAGGGCGCCTTGCAGGGGTTGGAAGCACATTCTCCCTCTTGACTCTGGCCAGCATGAGGCAGCAGGGCACGTCTGGGCAACCATTGCGTTACCACAGCATTTCTGCCATGGTACCACACATCCGGGCTTTGAAAAAAAAGGGAAAGAAAGAGCAAAGGAAAAGGAGGGTGGGGGGAGAACCCTTCTGCTTTTGTCTTACTGCCAGTCTAGCACCACTCAGGGCTTTGCGCCAGGCGTTTCCCAAATAGAGAGTTTGCATGTGAGGACTAGAGCTTAATCTTTCTCAAATGTCAACTGAGCTCTGTCCGGACAAATGGTGGACCAATATGGAAGCGCTCCACTCTGCTAGTACCGGACAGTCTGACTCCTCCCGGGCATTCAGAGGCAGGGTGCGATGGGACCCACAGTGTTGCCCTACCAGCAGTGAACTGTTATGTTCTTTGCCAGCGGGCCCTTGAGCGGAACTATTGGGGTAGCAGAGGTACCATCAGTATCTACTCTGCTATGTCTGTTACCCCCCGTAGTTAAGTCCCTGGTTAGAGGCCCACTTTTTGAAAGTCTGGGTGCAGTTAATACGGTTCAGGCGTGTCACAACAGCCATACATGTTGGAAAGACATTGTCAGCATTTAACCCTTTTTTAGGGTAACCAGCTGTCTTTATCATGCATTCATCCACATTACTCATTCCGTGGAAGGGTAGTGGTGGGTTCGGGTTTTTAGGGGTTTGCTTACTCCCCCTCTGGGATAGAGTAATCATTAGCGAAAGAGGAAACTTTCCTCAGAGTTAAGTGACTGTTATTTCCCTTATGTCTGTTTCCTGATGCTCTCTGCGATCTGGCAGGGCACAGGAGTAGATGTTTTCCTCCCTCTCCTATGTAACTGAATCCTGCCATGGTGGATTGTCAGATTTGGCCGGATGGTGCCTATTTTTACCCGCCTGCCGAACACTGGTTCCTGGACACCAGTGCCGTAGCTTCGGTCATATCTGTTTTTTTTTTCTGTCCGGTCTGCTTGAGCTGGTTTAGGTGCGGCCTTTCAATAAGGTCCAGGCAACTGCTGGGTTAACCAGGTCGCCTAAGCGGCCTATTGGATGGTAATGGGTTCCATCCCCGTAAATCTTTAAGGGGGATGCAGGCCTGACGTTCCTGGTCCACCCTATATTGCCATTCCTTTTGTTTTAGGAACCTGTTATCATCATCCTTGCTTATGGAAATGAAAATATCTCCCAGCTTCTTTGTGCAGTAGCCTAATTACAAGTTAACCCAAAAGTATATGTACATAAATAGATAGAAGAAATAAAGACATTCACAACAAAACGACAGTATAATCTTTCACAGTTTATTAAAGATGTGCAGGAGTTTTTATAGCTTAGAATTGTAGGAGTGCCATTATGAAAACGGGTAGTATCTCTTTATTGGACAAGATAATAAAATCACTTTGTAAGCAATAATAATCACATTTCGATTTATTCGTTATTAATAAGAACACGCCTTCTATTATTCTTAAGTCATTGCTAGAACTATGCATGACAGAAAACCTTTCACCTAAATCCGACTGTTTACTGACAAAAATGCTGAATATGACCTTTTAAAGCTAAAGCAACAAGTAGCCATGTTTATACTTATGGGGAACACACAGTGCTTGATAAGCCGTAATACTGTGAGAGAAAGGAATAAGCAGAATCTTATGGGGTAAGGTGATAAACGTGTCGGGCTGGGGGGGGTCTGGGGCCCAGAGGGGAATTGATCTTTGGGGCCCACCCTACAGCTACTGTACATAAAAATATTACCGGCCTCTCGGACATCAATGCGCCCATTTTACCACATGATAGAGTGTTCAAAGCAGAACTGTATTGTGTAGTACATAGTACTAGGGAGTCGCATTTGTTTGTCTCTCACATTTTTCACAGTCTAACATATAATAGACACATGTCTAAGTAGCTCCATCCATATCACCCACCACCAGCCCACATACAATATCCCCCTCCACCCACATACAATATCCCCCTCCATGTTTCCCTTGGTCACGCACCTTGCCCCCTTCTGAAATAAACACCAGCAAGAAAGTAAAAGTGTAAGGTGTGGTGTGCCTCACTTTAACAATCAGGGACAAGTGTACGCTGCCACTATACCTGCGCCGATATAATCTACAATACAGTCACATAGAGACCACATAGAGGTCTGACACCAGCTCGGGTCACATCACATTATAGTGAATACAGCACTGATCCAATATAGAAGTAAAAGAACCCCTGAAATCAGGGACTCACCGGAGACGTCATATCTGATGAGTCGTTCTCTTCTCTGATGAGTCTTTCTTTTTCCCTTTTCTTCTCCATCCCTTCCACACCACCATGATGACTTGTCCTGGCCACCACTCATCCCTGCAGAATTTACACACAAATATCTTAGAATCCTCACTTTTCCAGCACCACTTTACCTATTCCCACCTCTATACATACTTCCTAGGGGTGGGAGAGCGGGTACAAGCCATAACTAAGAGGCCTAGTATCCAAAGAGGTTGGAAGGTGGGGAAAGAACTAACCCTCTGGAGATAATGCTACAACTATGGGCTGCTTCCCTTTCAATTATATTACCAGGTAGGTAGACAAGAACCTAGGTAGGTAGGCAAATGGGCAAGGCCCCAGGTAACTAGATAGGCCCTATTTAGGTAGGTAGACCCCGGCTGGATAAGTTGGTAGGCCAACCCCAGGTAGGTTGGTGGGTACCTAGCCACGGGTGGGTAGGTTAATAGCCCCCGGGTAGATCAGCAGGTCCCAGATAGGCAAGTTGATAGGCTACAGTTAGGTTGGTGGACTCCAGTTAGGTAGGCTGTAGGTAGGTGTTGGTGAGTCCCAGTTAGTTAGGCTGTAGGTAGGTGGTTGCTCCCAGTTAGGTAAGCTGGCAGTTAGGGCTTCCCTTAGGTAGTATACAGGCAGTTAGGGCTTTCCTTTAGGTAGTATACAGGCAGTTAGGGCCCCCCTTTAGGTAGTATACAGGCAGGGTATACAGCTAGTTAGGGCTTCCTTTAGGTAGTATACAGTTAGGAGCCTCCTTTAGCTATTGTGCAGGCAGTCAGGGCCACCTTTTAGCGAGTGTGCAGGCAGTCAGAGCCCCCTTTTAGCTAGATTGTAGGGTTATTGCCTTTGGGGGTCACCCGGGGATCCACCGACTCCCCGGTAGGGCCAGTCCGAGTCTGGGTGATAAGGAAGTGCAACTCTCAGCATAATGGAAATATAGTGCCTACAGAAGAGAAGCTTGTCAGCCATATTTTAAAAACTGCAAGCATTTAATCATCTTCATAGAACTATAGATTTTCTGCAAGAATATCCATATCACTTATGAATAAGTTTTTTGTTGCAGGAAGATGCCTGCAACCTGCTACTTCTTGCACAGAGGGTGGTCTTGGGAAATCCTTCGCTCCTCGACAATCTAGAGGACTCTGTCAGGGTCTCTGCTTGTAATTTTTTTTATCTGGTGGGTTTTACACTGCCCAACCAGGCTTTGTTCGCCAGGAGGCTTGGGGCTCCTGTCCAGTGCACTCAAATTTTGGCATCACAGGTATATACCCAGTATCATTGTTTATGTGCACCGGGGGTCACAACCAAGGCTTTTTATTGGCCGCCATCCGGGGGCCTGCGTTCACAGGGCTTGCCTGGTCCTGGTATCGCTTAGGCATCTAAAGAGTTAAACCGCAGTGGTTTTGTTGGGCTTTGATCTCTGCTGTGGTAGCGGAGGGTGTCAACTGTAACTTAGTGTGCAGCTCTCTCCATACAACCTTAGCGACAACAGGATGTACCCATAGGTCCATTGTTGCTAAGGGATTAAAATCTAACCTCCTATGCCGTTACTGGTTTCCATTTTGAATTTTCAGTCCGTAATAGTATTGGGAATTTTCCATACAGATTTGTGAAATGTTAAGGGAGTTTACTTAAAGGGGTGTTCCCACCTTGCACTTTGATGTATCTGAGTTGTGCCATCACCTTAAGTTGCTGAGCAAAGCGGTGTTTAAGTGCACATCGGAGTCCTGAATCCAACCTTTTGTTTTGGTGCCGCTATCTCCTCCAAGGGACAGTGGAGAGCTAGCCCTTCTGTGTTCAAGTCTTGTCTGTCCCTGCTCACTGTATCTAAACCCTTGCTGGCCATGTAAAATGATGTGATGGGCTTGATTTTACTTGTGGCCCTTGAATGTGACACACACTAGAATAGATCTTCATATCCTTCAGTAATGTCCTTTTCTTTTGTGAAGATCAGGATAGCACTATCTATGTGCAGTACCTAAAATGAACACAAGCAAGACCCAATACTTAGCAAAAGCAGAGACCACAACATCTAATAGTCACAGCATGTAGCTGCGAGTTGGGAGCATTGGAACACTGGTGATGCCAGAGCAGATGACTTTTATGTATTAGTACAGTGCGAGGGCAGTAGAGCAGGTCATGTCATCACTTGCCATACACCTGCTTGTGACATAATGATAGGTGCTGTCCTCCTAAAAGCGTTGGGATCCACAGCTGCCAAGGCTACATGTGGCAGTAAAGCTGCCCTAATGCAAGAGACCTAAGGCTATGTCACTAAGAATTGAAAATGAATGCTTATGTATAAAGCAATTAGAAAGTGAAAATATAAAAAGTAATATCGTGTGGATCAGGAAATTTATGACTGATGCACAGGATGAAGGGAAGGTCCTGACTAGTGATGAGCGATTGTGTTAACTGTCGTTATCGAGTCAATATCCGCAATTATGCCGATAGTCGATAATAGATTATCGACGATGACCATTAAAGTCTATGGGAGAGGAACAACACCTTCATTCTTACACCCAAACAGGGCTGGAGACTCTGGAATTAACATCCACAACAGCAAACTGGATACATGCTACATCTTAGGCAAGACAATTAGGCAACAAGAGTCACAGAAAAAGTCACAGACTATTCACTATCCCTGTCTTGTACCACTGCATGACCCTTAAACCTGCATGACCCCCAGATTAAAAAGTGCCGGAAAAAGGAGTCTTTGAACCACCATTTTAGTTGAACTGGACATTGACTATACCTGTCCTGTACCACAGCCAAACTGAGACGCACTGAGTGAAATAGAAGTATTAAAAAGCGGCCTTCGCACCACTGACTACAGACGCAATTTATTATCAATTATGTATAGCACAATATGCCTACAACTGAGCTCTTTGCGCCAAACAGACGCACGGACTTCAGTAAAACTATTTAAAAGTTATAGGGATAAGTTATGCCGGTTTTTGTGAACACTGACACGCAGTGATTGCAATAGAACTGAAAACACAGGGACAATTTCAACTGCTAGCAGAGGTCTGCTGGCCAAAAAAGTGGTAGAAAACAATGCTTTTTCAATTGAAGATCACAGAACACACTCAGCTGCAAATATCTTCCTTTCAAATGCCTCTCCTCCTGCCCTCCTTCTTCCCCCCATGCAGCTGGACACACCAGTAGATATCCTTAAAACTTTCTCTAAATAAGGAGTGAAATTCTTTAATCTAACTCTATTCTAAGCTGTAGGTAGGTGGATATTTTCTTGTATTAGAAGAGTCTATCTCTCAGAGCTGTTAGAACAGCTATTGGTGGCAGCCAATCATCGATATCCTCCCCACGCACATGCAATCACGCATTAGGGAATGCTTTGGTTCCACGTTATGGTGTCTGGCACAGCTGTCTGGAGGTACTACATAAATAACGAGCAAGTTAAATCTACCTAGCACATGGATTCGCCTCCTGGAATTCAGAGGGATTGATGGTCCCACGAGTCCTCACCCCCCCTCCCTTCTCCCACCTTCTGTGTTCCCCTATACTCCTCTCCCCTTCACTCTTTCTCCTTGTCTGAAATGTCATATAAACTTTTATATGCCGTTAGCACAAAGGGTAACGTCCCGCTCTACTGTCTTCATATACATTGCAACCTTGATGACCGACCGCTCAAAAGGCTATGGGTTACGCCGTTGAACGACTCCGTCCCAAACGAATGGCAGGACGTTAGACTTCAGTTGATAAGCACCTGACACGTAGTAACTGACAATCGCCCATACTATTGTCTATATCATAATATAATGAGCTCACTTCGGTTCAACTGAAACCTACTTAGGATTGCTCATCAAATTACATAGTGGCAACCATGGGGACACAGCAATAGTGATGTGAACCACCGAACATCTTTTATAGCTCTCTCACACCATGAAGTACATGCCTAACATTACTCCTATATACCCTATATGTTTTAACTCCTACCTACTCCATTATCAATTCAAAATTTCATGCATGGGCCGGTTGCTCTGTGGTCACGGGTAACGCCCACGCCATCAGAGGGATCTCCCTCGCCACTACTCAACTATAAACTAAAACCTGATAAAACGTATGGACTCTCTGGACGGGAGACCCCTGAAACAGACCCAGGTATGCTCATTTTAACAGATACTCCACATTTGACCTCAGTGACTGCCGTCGCGACCTACAAGATGCATAGGGGGACGGATCTATTATGTTCAACGGCCTAGCTCATTGACACATAAAACTAATGGCTTGAAATGATCGCAACCAGATTGGTGCATGTCATAAATGTTGATTACATCGCATCAATGCATGCAAATAAACTGTACCTCACAGCAACCTTCCCCACCCCCTAATTCTGTTGCCCTCCCCGGCCTCCCCGCCCCCGGTGGTTGGTATGTTTGTAGCCCTTGACAAGGGGGAGTGTTTTTAATTAATTGAAAATCCAAATAAAAAAATTTTTCAAAAAAGAACAGCTATTGGTTTAAACGCAGACACGTCCTGCTGTGAAGTGGCATAGACAGAAAATGAGCTGAACGGGAAATGCAGTTGTATAGATAAAACAAGGTCACGTGATTTTTGCAGCCAATGAGATCCATATACCGCAAAGTGGTGACGTCGTACATCCTCCTCACCCCCCCTTATCCTCAGAGCTGATTGGCTGGTCGCCAAAATGACAGGAAACGCTGAAAATGGCGCGATAGTAATAGATTATCTGTGAGATTGTCACCTAAACTATTGCGTGATTGGAGATTTCCGATAAGTCTAAAAACCGTGACAATTTCAACTTTTGGCGATAATATCGCTCATCCCTAGTCCTGACTAACACAATTTAACCTGTTGGTGAGTGAGAAAGCATATAGGTCAGTATAAATATAGATGGTATGTCATCTGGCTCGAATTGGCCCACAGCGGAAACCCCCGCTGAGTCCCTGAGGATGGCAGGCCTGGAGTTACTTTCAAATGACAAATACATCCTTGAGAAACACAGAGAGAGAGAGAGAGGCATGTAGAGTAACTGTAGGATGGGCCCCTAGAATTCAACTGGTGGGCCTTAGGAACCCCTGGCTGATACAGTTTGCCATACACCTATTGCTGCCATTATAAGTATTCCATTAAAAGGTGTGAAAACCTTATTCATTTTCTCTCCCTCTCCTTTCCTCTGCACACATACTTATTGTAGATTAAAGATATTATGTGAACAGATTCAAACATGATTTACATTACATTTCTAAACTATGCACACATACAGTCATATTAAAGTTTGGGCACCCCTATTAATCTAAATCATTTTTAGTTCTAAATATTTGGGTATTGCAACACCATTTCAATTGATATATCTAATAACAATATTGCATTTTTGATACATAAACCTCATTTCAATCGGAAAATTACTAGTCCATCATTATTAGATATACAAATTGAAATGGCTGTTGCAAACACCCAAATATTTAGAACAAAAATGATTAAGATTAAAGGGTCCAAACTTTTTTCATAGACTGTACATAAACATACATACATACAACATGTTTACACAACCTGTCAGTAAAGTGTAGTAATTTCTGTGACACTGTATGGCTTATGTACTGTACAATAATATGGCACCTAAAATGAAATTTTTGTCTCCAAAATGAATTCCTTTTCCATTTTGCGCAGTAAATTTCCCCGTTGTCATAGTTGTTCCACTCTGACCTGCCAAAAAGGTCGTTGATCTATATAGTTCAGTCTAAAACTGACATTGGAAAATATTTTTGTGTTGGTGGTTGAAACGGCATCCAGTGAAACATGACTTTTCTGCCTCATGTATGGAACGGCTTGTGGGCATGTGTGTGACTGCTGAGCTGTGTACAGCTTTAGTATAGCTCCCTCTGCTGGCATTTATTAGGTCACAACAGCAATGATCCAGGTCCTAAGTAAATCCAGTAATCCAGCCAGTGTATTAGCAGGGTGTTTATAACATACATAATCATGCATATATCTTCCTAACTACTGGAATCTGACATTTTTGAGTTTATCAGGTTTGCTTAATGTAATACTTGAAAGGTAGGAAATGATCTCTGGTGTGTTTTCGCTTTTTCCTTCTTCAGCTCTTGTTATAGGACAGTCCCCCGGTTAAAGTGCAGCCCTTTTATGGGCACTTTGAGACTGGATGGGCACCATTCTGCAGCAGTGACAAAACAAGACCATGCACCATGTGACATCACAGGTGCCCTGATGATGCCACAGCCAAGATTCCGTAGTATCCTGGTTAAAGGGGTTCTCTTCCTACAAAGATTGCTTTTTATGTTAGAGATCTTGCAAAAACAAGTCACTTTGCCATATATGTCCATTATCAGTGTCTTACATATTCCTAGATATCCCCTCTTGTATGGGCTGCATCAGCTCCTCAGGTTGCTATAGCTACAGACCTGTTCGATCTCCTGATAGGCTGTCAGCACTGGTTGCTATAGCTACAGAACTGGTGTCCTCAGCAACTCATCACTGCGGTCCAGTAGAAGCCAGTAAACACTGAATTCAAAAATTAAACCAAGAAAACCGGTCTCGGGTAAGATGAATCAATGTAGTGAGACAACCCCTTTAATGGTGCCTTCCACTTTGATGACTGTTCCTATATGCATGTCCGCACCTTAGCTGCTTTCCATGTTGCATTCATGAAGTTATTAGTTGACTTTTGTGTTATAGGGGTCTTCATCTTAAATTGGATTTATGATTACCACACTGTACAGACAGCTCAATTTATATATGCATGAGAAGACAAGCCCTCAAAATGTGCAGAGGTCATCAGGCTCTTTTGACCCTTCTGCTTGTTTGCTGGGAGTTTGTAAGGAGGACATGCACCAATATCCGATTAGAAAGTTCTGGCAAGTAATGGGTTACTAATGAATCAGTTTTGGGCATAGACCAAGGGGGATAATCTCTTTTTGTGAGGGTCTTCTGGGAGGGGCGGGGAGGAGGAATCCCGCATTCAGAGCTACTACAGAAGGACTCTAGGAACAGACATAAGGCTGATTATCCTCTCAGTTGCTGGCTTCTGAAAGTTGAGATGTACAGACGGCATATGGGTGACAGGTGGTCTAATCCAGTTAGTCAGGGAGCCTGAACTAGGGGGACGTTTAAAATGCAGCCTGTTCGTTCTGGTATTAATGGTGCTGAACTCTGCGGGAGTTTCTAGGATGATGATGTATAAAAAATTTGGATTTAATTTATTTAGAAATTCACATACGTGACCATATAACAGATTCATTTATTGTAATACATCCTTTTTTAAATATGTATTTTGTTAACTCTTGCAAAACCATAGTCGTGTTTCTGTAGCCAGAAGGGGACCTGCCCTTAAGCAATCCTCACTTTATCTATCTGACAATCTTGCTTGTTTTGCAGCAGTAGAAATTAGTTTTTTTTTTTTTTATATAGATCTTTATTCTGCAATAGATTCACGTATCCAATCTACACCTTCCCCCTCCACCCACCAATGTCAAACACACAGGGGTCATAGACACTAAGATATAAGAAACTGCGTGGCTGGTTCCTCAGATGGAAGAGCTTGTCTTTAGGGTAAAAAAAAATCATCAGTGATCACCAAATATGCAGACCCATACATTGCCTATTCTCAATATCACATCATCTTACTCATTGAAGTGATGGAAAGAGCACAACACAGGGAGGTATGGTAATTAAAGGGAATGTCCAATGGAAAAAAAATATATATATTTTTTTTTTAATACAATACGATGTATTTTTTTGTAATGTACTTTAATTTAATTTTCTATGGGCTTCCTGCAGTTTCACATTAGCCATTTGATGACCAGAAGCTTGTTCTCTGTGTCTGGACATACAGAAAAGGACTCTTTGTGGAGCCCAGGAGATCAGGTGATCCCTGGTGTGGATTTTTGTTTTCAGGAAAGCTTTTGAAGCCACACTTCTTTGTTCCAGCCTTCCAAGGTTTTCAACATTAAAAGGGTTTTGCCACAATCTCATTTCATACCTCCTACTCCAGCTCTTCAGCTCTGTGTGCTCCGAAGGGGGCGTGTGTGATGTTTGAATTGCATATCATGTGACCCAGCAGGATGACATCACCATCTTTCCTCTCTGTAGTCAAAGGTCTGTGTATGTAAAGAGTTGAGTAGCTGAGAGGTAAAGTTTTTGCCTCCAGGCACAAGGGTCCTAGGTTCAAATCCCTGCAGGAACCAAACCTTTTTTTTTTTTTTCTTTATCAATGCACATACCTCATTGAGGTTTCTTTTTGATTTATTTATTTGCACTGTTTGACTAATTTGGGAGTACAGAGGATGGGAGTAGAGTGACAGCACCTGGGGTTTTAACACTCAGTAGCTGCCTGAGAGCAGTGGTGATGTCTGACCAGGACTGAGGAGCTCACAGCCCTGGTCGTGTCCCCTGGAGACGAGATGTAAACAATGAATCACTAAAGGAGCAGCGAAAACAAAAACTGTGCAGAATTTTTAATAATGAATGATAAATGTTTATTTCATTTGCAAGCTTCCCATGTCAATTTTACTTCGTGGCAAAACCCCTTTAAGTAGGTAACAGAGGGGGCATGCATGAGCGCAAGGAAGGTAGACACAACATAGCATCCTAGGACTAGTTTGAATGCACAAATTAGTACAGAAAACATCACATTGAGTTGAAGGAAGACTCAGGAAATTCATTTATTTAGTTTTTTCTGGATAACTCCCTTTTAAAGGAACACTCTGCAAAAGCTTTACACTGTGTAATGCCTAGGGCAGAACATTAAATGGTGATTTAAAAATGAGAGAGTTCATTTAACTCCGTCACAAAGGATTCTCTCCATTCTTTGTGTTTAACAAAATTTTACCATGAATTTCCTATGTGGTTTCAACTTTCCATAGGAGAATTGGAAGTTTCCTTCCATGCAAGGCAATATTAGACGATTGCTATGCAGCTCAATGCATTGCCTTGTCTGCAGTTTACTTGCTGAGAAGAAGCTGTTTTTTGTGCTTTCCAATAGGATAACTGACAGAACGGGCAGAAAAATGTCCTTCCGTCATCACGACTACTTAATCTCACACACATCCCAGGTCTGAAAGCCCCAGACACCTTTCCATACATATTTATGAATGCTGTCCGCTCTTTCTGTAAAACATGGTCATTGTTTCTATCGCTCCCTTAAAGGAGTTGTCTCATTACGAGCTTTCAGCCTGTCAGTGTCCCTGGTAAGTTGAACTGAGGGGCGTGCTAGCTTGTCTGTCTGTTCTGCTCCCTCTCCCCCCTCCCATCAGCACACAGGCAGCTACGTAACTTCTATACAGGGGGGGAGGGGGTTTGCTCTCAGAGTTCACCCTGTGTGTGCCTGCCTAGGTCTGTTGCAGGAGAGGGCTGATCTATGAGTGTAGAGAGGAAGGTGAAGTGGTGTGCTAATAGAGCAGAGGGGATGCATGTGTTCCTATATCCCCTGCTTAGCTTACAAGTCTCCACATCTCCAGCAACAACAAGGGCAGTGTTACTATACTCAGGATGTCTCACTAATACTGGAGAACATAAAGTATTCACATGCCTGATCTGTGTAGTATTAGTATAGTCACAGTTCCAAAGACACATCATGATTATAGTAACAGACAGGGTCACTGCTGTCACATCCATCTGGGTAGAGAGCAGGAGGAAGCAGGCACACACAGGGTTAATCCAGGCAGTAAGGACACAGACGCCAGAGTCCTCCTCCCCCTCCAGAAGCATTCTGTGAGGAAGGGGCTTTCTTGCTCCGACCTGTCTTCAAAGGTGATGAGTCATTCAACCTGACAGCCAGTAAGATAAGGATCAACAGGTCGGCTGTCTATAAGAAATTGAGGACTGATGTAGTAATACTAACAGGGCTAGCTCAAAATCAGTAGGACATTTGTAATGAACATATATTGCAAAGCTGCTTGTTTTTTAAAGATCTTTAAATTAAAACCCAATCATTGTAGCGAGACAACCCCTTTAAGGGATACATTATTGCACTGACCTATATGGCGGCTATCTTGAGAGAGACTTATTGCCTCTTTAAGCTGATCAGGAGCATAAACTGTAATTGTACAAGAACTTATCCCTCCTTCAATGATCCCCTCCTCCCTCTCAAGGAAAGGCCATAAACCTGTAATTCAGCATAAACTCATTGAGCCACAGTTATTAGTTTATGCATGGATGGATTTTTCCTGTTAAGTCTTCGCATTAGCTGTTTATATGACCTCCCTCTCATTCACCTATATATATATATCCTTGCACTTATAACATTGATTTGTTACAGTGATTGTATTTCTGGTTAAGAAAGTAAGAGGTGTGTGGATGTGTCATGAAATGGCATTTTTGCTAATATGGTTGATCAGGTAAGGATATCAGCCGATGGGTGTTGGCTGGCATTTACTGTATCTACACTGGCCTCACTTTACCGTAAAACTGGTTAGATGCTGTGGATCATTGCCAGAAAGAAACATTTTTCTTACATAGTCTTCCCATCAACACATGATCATTAGGCCGTGAGATCTATGAGTGGACAGGATCTGGATGTATTGATCTTTGATTTCTTTGGGCCTGACGCTAGCCATAGATGCAACATAGTTGTCAGCCCACAGCTATCTTTACCCACACCAAGGGCGTAGCTATAGGGAGTGCAGAGGTAGCAGTCGCTACCGGGCCCTACAGCCTGAGGGGACCCAAAAGCCCATCTGCCACATAAGGAGACACCAGCATTGTAAGTGGCACATGGTAGCTGGAGGGCCCATTTCACTTTTTGCACTAGGGCCCAAGAGCTTCAAGTTACACCTCTGAACCACACTTTAGTTTACCTCTCTGTGCAGACAACGGGCACCTCCCCTGTGAACTTATTTCTAAAAAAAAAAAGAATAGGTTCAGACATATTAAAATCCAGTATGAGTCCTCTGGGCTATCCTTACAGTGCTTGATACAGGGCAGATCTGGTATGGATTTTTCTTTGAATTTTACTGCAGATTTCTCTACATTGACTTTAATGGGAGAGGTTCAAATGGAACCTTTGTTGCAGATTTGAACGGGGCCTTAGGGATAGGTCTACACAGCACTGGTTTGTCACCTGATTTTCAGTGGATTCAGTATTTTGTATCCACCGAAAATCCAACTGTACCCAGCACTGTGTAGACTTCAATACATGTTGTAGCCTACATAGCACGGGTTTTGTACTGAAGCCGCCGGCCATCTGGCGGAAGATACAAAATATTCTATCTTTCACTGGAAACCATCGGATTACTATGCAGGCCATGAACTGGGCCGCCAAGAATCCAAAATCTGACAGCGGGGGTGTTTTTATGCAAAAACCGCGCAAAAAATGGTCTTGCAGCAAAGTTATGGATTTCCGATTGTATTTTAACTTTGTGGTGGAGATATAGCTTAACCAGTGTAGACCTTTACCTCTCCAAAAAATACTATAAAGCAAATACGTGCGAGTTAAGCCAGAGAGTGAAGCAGTCATTGAAAAATTCTATAAGGCCTAATGGACAGGAGGGATGGATGTTGGTTAACTAAACCTAGCTGGAAGCTAAATTTTTTTTTTTTTACTGTGAAGCTATTTCTCAAAATGTTCTGTCAAGAATCCAATGGTGATATCCTGTGAGTACTCTGCATCAAACATTGAGCCAAGAGTGCTTGTATCTGACATTAGCCCAGAAGAATGTTAAATGCAGAAACGTAGGCTTATCTGATGTAACCTGTCTCTTTAGGGCCTGTGCTGGAGACTCTGTACAATGGGATGCTTTCAGATGTACAGTATGGGCTCACAGCTGGACAATTTTAACATATAGGGCCGCATTTCTGAAAATGTGCAACAGTAAGATTCTTTGTTGCTGTGGTTGCTATGGGCAACAAAGACACTCTTACTGTTAGCCAGTTTTTGTAAATGAGGTCAATAGTATACAAGAAAGCTAAGTGAGCCTTAAAGAGGTTCTCTTAGCACAGTGATTAGCTTTTAACATGTAGGGAAAGGTAAATGAAGATATTATCAAATACTGCTGTTTTGATTATGCTTTGTTTAGCAGATCAAGAAGATTTTATCTACTACTAATGTATACAAGTTTCTCTTGGTTACCGACCACCTCTGCTTTTTCTCTTACCTGATTGTTCTAAGCTGCCATTTGACTAGGGTGACTCCCTCCCTCACACGACTGGTTTAGAGTTGGATTTTAAAGCGGATACAGTATTTACAATCCGCAAAAATCCGACTGTAAACCATCACCATAGGCCACAATAGAAAATCCGAGCTGCTGTCTACACAGATCGGATTTCAAATCTGAAAGCTGACCAAAAAAACGTAGAACATGTTCTATAATCCGCCGCAAAACAGCGCATTATAGTACTGTTCTATGACAGGAGGGCGCCCAATACTCGAAATTACAAAAAAAGACTGTAGAATATGGTCGGTTTCTAATTAGAAGCCGAACAGTATTTTACATTCTGCGGTGTAGACACTGGTCGCACCTGAAAAGAAGTGACGTATCAGTTCTATCAGACTGATCAGACATAACAAAGTAGAGGAGGCAGAAATATGCCTCAAGCACAACGTGTCGTTTTGCCATTGAAATTATAAGTTAGCAAGCGAATACTTTCTACAGCACAACAAATACATTTTTCAGCGCGCCAGAAGTATGCCATGTGACCATACCCTTAGAACTCTGTAGCTTTGTGCACTGAGTTTATAAAACTAAAGCAATCATAGCAGACCTGATATGCCAATCACTGCTACAAAACCACCCACAGCCTGACCAGGAAGTGTGAGTCTAAAGCTGGCTGTGGCACTGTGAAACAGCTTGGTGAGACAACCACTTTAATACCACAAAGTATCAATCCCTCTTTCCACTTGAAACACAGACATTTTTTTTTATGGTGACTTCTTTTTTTTTTTTAGCTAAAGCAAAATCCATAAAGGAGGAATTCTAAGGGAAAGACTGATACCTCCCTTTTTTTTGAATCTACTCCTGTTTTTAGCTTAGGCTTTGCTCACTTCTATGTCGGAGGTTGTCCGTTGCAGAGATGAAAGCGGAGACAAAAGGATCGGTTTGAGAACAGACACCAATGGCACCGAATGGTACCTATTGATTAGAATGGGTGCAGTGGGTTTTGCCACGGTGTCCTTTGTTCAGACAGAAAAAATAGCGCAGCTTGCTATGCTTTATTCTGTTATTCCCAATGGAACATTCAACAGAGATTGAAAATAGAACCTCCAACGTGTAGCCTAAAAAAGCTGCATCAGAGACTTAAAACTGCCTGTGCTCTTCCAACCTAGGGCTGATTTCAATATGTGCATGGAAAGGTCACGGTTTAATTGGGAATGCATTATTAATACACATGGTGCACTCTGTGACGCTTTTAAAACAACAACAAAAAAAAAAAACAACTTGAGCTCATGTCAGTTCTCTGCCTGTTTTCTATGCATATTCAGTGCAGAAAACGCGTCAGGAGCTAGGACACATGCTGGGCCTAATATGCATCCTTAAAGTGGTTCTCTCACTACAAGGATTGCTTTTTATGTTAAAGATCTTACTAAAACAAGTCACTTTGCAATATATGTCCATTAACAGTGTCCTACCTATTCTGAGATATCCCCTCTTGTGTGGGCTGCATCACCTCCTCAGGTCGCTTTAGCTACAGACCTGTTCGATCTCTCCTGATAGGCTGCCAGCACTGGTTGCTATAGCTACAGATCTGGCTTCTACTGCAGACTAGTAGAAGCCAGTAAACACGCCCCTGAATTCAAAGTGAAACCAAGAAAACAGGACTGAGAGAACCTGAATCAATGTAGTGAGACAACCCCTTTAAAACATAGAGACATCCATGTGTAGGAACATGTGGAAGAAGGTTGTCCATTGGCTTCCTGTCGCGTGTTGGAGGGTGTATTGCTGTGTACATCTAGCTTAAGCGTGTTTTTTATACACATTGGCCCATATTTAATATTGCTGTTAAAAAACTAGTGTAAACTTAGGCAAACAGTCTAAAAATGCGCCAGATTTATGACCATGGTTCATGTCTGATAAATTTGGTGATCACTACGTCTGAATTTCGGCACATTTTTTGTGAGGTGCAGCATATCACATCGTGGCCACACTTCCTCTCCAGTAAAGCAATGCCCACCTTTGGCTAAACTGGGCCCCTTCTCAAAACAGTTGCAAAAACCATGCTGTGCCCAAAATGCGCTCCTTTTTTAGTGCATTTTTTAAAAAACTTTTCTGGTGTAATCTCGATGCTAGAAAAAAAAAGGTGTGAGAGGGAAAATGCCATTTTTATCCCGAAGCAGGCGGGTTTCATTTTTTATTGAAACTACTTCAAGATACTTATATATTTTTTGATAACTGTGCTTTGGGTGGAGACCAAAATATAGGAATTCTGGCGCTGTTATATATAGGTGGCGCCTGTCCTCAATGATACTGTAAGCATACAAGAGACGAGTGCCCATCATCCAACCAATTGGCCACAATACAACGTGATTATAGGGTGCCCACCAGTTGTCGTGGCAGACAGGAGCTCAATGAAAGCCCTCAGGCCTGCTATCTTACTGCACTTGTACACTATGCTTCAAAAATTAGTGTTGCAGAACAATGCACAAGCTATTGTGCCCCCAAGTGGTCAAGTATTTGAAAATGTAAGTAAAATAAATTCAAGTTTTTTCCATTTTACATAAGTCTATTTAATCGATATATTAAAATAGAACCTTATTCATCCCTTACAGTCAACAACACGACAACCATACATAGATTATAAATGTCCAGGCAGTGGTTAGTTAACTCGCAAATTGTGCAGCTGTGGGAGTGGAGAGCCTGCTGTCAGCGGCATTATTGTATATACAGTGGGTTGCAAACGTTTTCATTGATATTTTATGACAGAGCAACACAAATGAGCAAGTATTGTTTGTTAGGAAAATATGTGCTATTCCAAATTTTTGCAAATTAAAAAACTGAAAAGTGTGGCGTGCATATATATTTATATTTGACAGATTAGCACCCTGTACTCTGATACCCACACTAAAATACATTGCCTTTAGAACGCACATACATAGTAAATACAACACATCTGTCTGTAATGTATTCTCTGTATAACTACAGCTAAAGTTTGGTGAAAGCTTCAGAGGTTTGTTATAGAACATTAATGAATAAACCGCAGCATGAAAACCAAGGAACACCAGACAGCTCAGAGATAAAGTTGTTGCAAAGTGTATTGCAGGGTTAGGTTGGGAAAAAAAAAAGCAAGCTCTGAACATCTCACAGAGCACTGTTCAATCCATCATACGCAAATGGAAGAAGTATGGCACAAATGCTAATCTACCAAGACATTGCCATCCACCTAAACTAACAGCCCAGACAAGGAGAGCACCAATTTAAGAAGAAATCAAGAGGACCAGGGTCACCCCTGTGGAGCTGCAGAAATCAGCTCAGGTGGGGCAACTATTAGTGGTTGTAAGGAAATTGAGCCTCTGAAAGCAACTGATCATTAAAGAGCAATAGTGATACTGTAATAAGGTACCTTCCCTAACTGCAAGTCGAATGTGTATTCGTTGTCTACAAAATGTTTACATGGACTGATTAACCTGGTCGTAAAATTGGGCTGCTCTGGTCATAAAACCCTAAACATAGTTTATTTCGGATCAGAGATAACCTCCAGGAATGGTTCTCCAAACATAAAACCTAGAGTTAATCTACTTCAAAGTTGATCAAATACTCATCTGGCCACCCAATTTTGACAATCCTCATCCACATTAAAATAGGTCAACTAGAGGACAAACGTAATTAAAAATGTCTTATCCGTCCTTTTTTATAATATAATCAGCCAGTAAGGGACAACTAATGATCCTAATGAGCTGGTGGGCAGCTCTGAAACCTGAGTCAAGGACACAGAAGCTTATTTTCATCGTAAATTGGGTGTTTTCTGCGATTTGTTCCTTTTACTTTGTAACTGTTTTGTATGTATGTCATTTTATTGTATTATTGTACTTTTATGTAAGCATTGTAACCTTATTTTATGAAAGCTAAAAACTTTTAGAACTCTGGTACTTGTATGCTCTAGGAATCCATAGCCGTGATCTAAGTGTTTAACCCTGTGATGGCTGGAGAGCAGTGTTTTAATTAGTGTTTTAACCCTTCAAGTGCTGGTAAGTGGTGTTTGTTGATATCGGAGTACTTCCTTCCGATTTGATTATTTAGTAAGGTGGTGGCAGCGGATATTTTAGGGTGTCTGGACTGTGTTGGAGTGTGATTTATGCTCAGTTTGCCACCTGAGTGAAAATAGAGTGCAAATAAGGTTGAGTGGAAATAAATCACCTCTATTACTGTGGTCTCCATGTCACGTGCTGGTAAGTGTGTACATGACAGTCGTGTACGCCACAAGTCTGCCCTCTATGGAAGAGTGACAAGAAGAAAGCCATTTTTGAAAGCAAGCCATAAGAAAATCCTGGTTGCTGTTTGCAAAAAGCTATATAAGTGACACAGCAAGCATGTGGAAGAAGGTGCTCTGATCAGATGAGAACAAAAGTGAACCAATTGCCAGATGTTATGTGTAGAGGAAAGCCAGCACTGCATATCACCTTGAACGCACCATCCCCACCCTGAAGCATGGTGGGGGCAGCATCGTGTTGGGGGGAGACTTTGCTTCAGCGGGAAGTTGGAAGCTGGTCAGAGTTGATGGAAACATGGAAACATGGATGAAGCTAAATACAGGGAATCCTGGAGGAAAACCTGTTAGAGGCTGCTAAAAACTTGAGACTGGAGTGACGACCCTAAACATACAGCCAAAGCTACAATGGAAAGGTTTAAATCAAAGCATAGAGCTATTTTTCAAAGAAAATTCCAGCTTCTAGATGTGCTAAGCTGGTAGAGACATACCCCAACAGACTGCAGCTGTCATTGAAGCTGGAGGTGGTCCTACAAAGTATTGACTCTGGAGGGCTGAATACATATGCACGCCATACTTTTAGTAGAATAACTACCCACGGTTTTGAACACTAGAATGCTTTCCTACAATTACTTAAAACAAATAAAAATGTGCTCGGTGTTGAGTTCTTTGTATTCTACAGGTTGATATGAATCTGGCAATACCACATACCATGTAGGGTTTTATTTATTTTAGTACCGTAAAAAAATTCAAACATTTTCTACAACCAAAAACTTTTTTGTACTTTCACCTATGGACTTGTGGGATGGTGCATTTTTTGTTGACTGAAGTGTATTTTTTATTGATACCAGTTTGGAAGAGATGCAACTTTTTTGATCCCTTTTATTCCAATTTTTAGGGGACGTGAAATAACCAAAAATCCTCAATTATGGAGTTTTGAACTTTTTTCTTCAACGGTGTACAGCAGGCATCTTCAAACTGCGGCCCTCCAGCTGTTGGAAAACTACAACTACCATCATGCATTTATATAATCTCTAACAGTGGGCATAATGGGAGTTGTAGTTTCCCAACACGTGGGGGGCGCTGGTTTGAAGATGCCTGCTGTCAGTGGGACGATCAGGATAAAGATTTTATATTTATAATAGGATTAGGACTTTCTATGGAGCGGAAAACCCAATTATGTGTAACTTTTTTATATTCGTTAAATTGGCAAAATGAGGGGTATTGGGAATTTTTAATACTTTTTTGTTTTTCCATTTTAAAAAAACTTATATATATTTTTTCTTTGACATTGAGTCCCCCTAGGCTGCGATCGTTAAAACATCCTATTGCTTTTTTGAAAAGGGGGAAAAAGGGGATATAACATTAGTAATACAGAGTGAAAATGTTCTTAGGATAAACTGAAGGGGGTGGGGAGCTTGTTTTGTTTTATGTTCTAAAATTTTTGTTTTTGAGCTATTTACGACTGTCCTGATATATTTGCCTGTAATAAGATTATTTTATGAAAAAGTATGACCGTGTGACATGACAGCAAAAGATTCTTGGACCTGTTATAATTAAGCTATGTCAATAAAAATTAATTTAAAGGGGTTTTGCCAAGAGTGGTACCTATTTATTGTAGGAGAGGAAGATTGACGCAGCATGTGAGTCATGGGGGAGAGGGAAGGGTGGATGAGTAGAGAGCCAGGGGGCAGGGAGATGTCTGCAAAGTGTACTTCAAATCATTACGTTACAACCGTGGATTCTCTATAACAAAAGACACCAGGTCATTACTGCTTTTTCTCCCCCGTCCTTGCAGTCTCTTCATGTTCCCTGTTCCATAATATCAGAAGTGCAGAAACGCACGACGGGCCAGATCAGTTCCTGTCAGTGTCCTGGAATATTAACACCATATCCATACCTTCACCCAAATTTCCACACAATACTTAATACTCTCAATATCAACACAAAATAACAACCCAAACAAACTACCAATATCAACCCCAATATTCTTCACCCCTACCCCAAACCTATTTAAAACCCCAAACCACCCCATCACTTCCATCCAATAAATACAACCCTCCCCATCCAAAAAATCCAATACCATACAAATAAAACTATATAAACACAAAAATCCCCAAACACCACAACAATATATACAATATAAATAAAACACTATAACCAATATAAAATAACTAACACTCCCAAAAACACAACCCATCCCAATAAATAAATAATCCACACAATCCCAACAAAACTAAAACTATTTACAAAAATATGCGAATAATACAGTTATCCAACTAACATTCTATCAAGACAAATACTAATAACAACAAAAAATATAAAAATAATAACAACCAAAGTCACAAAAGTTTTTCCACCAATAAACTAATAAGACTTCTAATAAAAAATAATAAAAAACAAAATTAACTACCAATTCAACAACCCCAATAAAACTTGACCACACCATAAATCCTATTCAAATATTTTCATCATTAAATAACCCCCCAACATAATCTCCCACATCTCAAAATACCCCTTACTTATTTAACCCACTAAAAATTCATAAATATCAACAACCTAAAAAACCATCACAAAATAACATTATTTTATACACAAACACACTTACCAAAAAAAATTAAACAATAAAATCCCAAAATACAACTTTACACCTTAAAAAGTTACAATTAACCACATCCACAAAAAACACAAAAACCCATTACCATCCTAAAAACTCTAACAACCAAATATTCTATATCCCTACAAATTACCATCCAAACTCCATAGCTTATTCTCACCAACTATCACACATGTTATACCAAAAGCCATCCTCAAAACAAACTTTCCAGTTATTTTACCAAATTAGCTAAAACACATAACCAAACAAATTACACAAAAGCAACTGTTGACAATATACAGTGTTTGCATAGATTATCTAGACCCCACAAGGTGATTCACACAATTTTTTTTAGCATAAGGCTGTGTAAATAAAAAATTTTTTTTTTTCAATTAATCTGCAATTTTAGCTTAAATGTTTCATTTACAAGGATCATGGGAAAAAAGAAATACCTAAAGCTCTTGTTGTTACTTTCTAAAGTTCTGGCATACCTACATTTGGGTGTAACTTGATGTTGGGCTCGTAATGTGTATGTGTGAGGTATAAGGGAGGGGTGTGGAACGGGGGCCATGTCGCTATTTGCAAAGCCCAAAGTTAGCAGAACAGGCGAAACCACTTCAGAAGTCAGCCCCATTTTAGATTCAACGCCCCATCAGGGATATTAGGGGTTGATCAGTGCATTTTGGATTAGGTGTTTCCTAGTTTTTTTTTTTTTCTGCATTGGGCAATGAAAAATGGGTGGAAAAAACGCAGCAGTTCGTCATTGTTTTTGAGTTTCAATTTTGACAGCATTCGCCGTGCAGTGTGTTATAATGATGTGATAACAGGGGGTAGGTACAATTACATGTGTATAGATTTATATTGTTTTTTCTGTTTTATTCACTTTTTTCACAGTAGAAATATAATGTCTATAAAAATTGAGTTTTTATGTTGTCCTATTGACAAGCATAACTTTTTTTATTTTTCGCTAAGTGTGCAGAGCTGTGATATGGGCTTGTTTTTTGCGGGATGCGTTGCCGTTTGTATTGGTACCATTATTGGGGCTGCATATGATTATGTTCAATTTTATTAAGGTTTTGCTGACTGTTTTGACAATACAGCAATCTTGGTAGTGTTTTTTATTTTTTATAGCGGTCACTGTATCGGGATATATGTACATGGTAGCTTTACTCAGAAGGTCAAATACGATTACACGATACCATTAGTAATTTTTTAATGTTTTATGCTTTTATACATTAAAACACTTTTATTCAACCAGGAAAAATACGTTTTGCGATCGCATAGTTGAAGAGCATAACTTTTAAATTTTTTCTGTGCTTGGAGCTTGTGTAGGGCCTTGTTTTTTGCGAGATGAGTTGAAGTTTTTATAAGTATATTTTATTGGGGGGAAAGGCTTTTTGATCGACTTTTAAATCCATTTTTTGGAGTTCAGGGTGAAGAAAGAATACTGCAATCTAGTAGGTTTACTTTTATTTTTAACTGGGCTCACCGTGCAGTATCGTGAAACGATATCTTTACATCTTTGGGTCGTACGTTTATGGCGATTACCCTATTATAATATTATAGTTTTTTTATGTTATGCACTTAAAAAAAAAAGAAAAGTGTTTTTAGTGTTGTAATTCAATTTGTATGCATTGCTATCTTTGTGAGCTATACATTTTTTATATTTTCCGTATTACAGGATCGCTGTATAAGGACTATGTTTTTTGCGGGATGAACTGAGTTTTAATTGGTACTACTTTGTGTTTTTTGATCGTTTTTATTCTATTTTTTGTGTTGTGCGGGCATGAAAATAATCTTAATTTGTGATAGTTTTTTTTTTTTTTTTTTTACGGCGTTCTCCGTAGGGTAATTAACATGAAAGATTTATGGGAGGTCGTTAGCTGGCGCTGAGAGCCAAATATGGGTACTTCATTTATTTTTGATCTTTTTTGGGAGCGTTGGCGTTTGTAAAGGGGAAAAGGGCGGTGTATGTATTTTTATTTTATTTTTGTGTTTTACTTGTTTTTATTTTTTTTTTTCACATTTTTATTTTACTTTTCCCCATGGGGAATTTAATGGAGACTTTGTCTCCATTCAATGGAATCGGATGTTGTTGCTATGACTGGTTCCTATGGTAATGTAACACGTCCGGGCTCCCCCAAGGGCCGGCCGGGTCGTACGTCACAGACAACCGGAAGGGCATTCTTGCCCCTGCTGTCTGTAGAGGGCAGGAGTCCCGGGATGCCCGATCCGGCGCTGCCCCCACAAGACCAAGGAGCAATTTTCCTGGTCTTTTAGTTATTGCGACCGATCGCGCGATAATTAAGGGGTTAACCCCCCCCCCCCTCCCCCCCCCGGACGTCGGGGCGGGGCCGCGCTGCGGGATGTAAGCTGTAATTTTAACTAAGCGGTCGCGCAAAACCCCTTTTAGACGGTTCATACTCGTCCGGTGCGTCCCCCCAAAGACCTGGAGTATGGATACGTTAAGGTCTTTTTAAGGGGTTAAAAAAAAAAGTGTAAAAAAGGTACAAAAATGGTGGTTTTACATTTCTGCCTGGGCAGAAAAAAGCAAAAAAATGGCAGTGGTGGGAAAACTTTACAAGGCTTCCGCTGCCCTGTAAACCCAAACGGGATTTGTGCGGGGATTGTCGGAGTGGTAAGGGGATGGCATCTTTTTTCATTCTCACGTGGCCACAATTTTTTGCTGTGTCAGTAACAAATTAATGTAAATAATTTCTATTCCACTATGGATAAGGCGAGGAAAATGAAATAAAAAAAACGAGAGGGGGTGGAGAAATGAAGCTCAGTTGCATTAGCCTCTTGTTAGCCCTGATTCACATTTTTAGGGCTTCAGGGGTCGTTTAAAGCGGACTCCATTTCAAAATCATTGTCGACTCTTCCCCCGATGGTTGTCAGTTAAGAAAAAAAGGGGTGCTTGCTTTCTTTTTTTTCATCATTTTTTATAGAACTTGTGCCGACGATGTGAACCAGGCCTTACTCCTGTATTCACCTTGTACAAACTACCACATCCATGCACTGTGCACAGAGCCCAAGTTCTGAGGCAATGATCCTGTGCATTAGGTGAAAGTATAATGATTATGTCGACCTGAAATTTCAAAGTCTTCCTTCAAGTTTTCACTTACATTTTTAATTTCAGTTTCTCTGTTTGACCTCTTTCTCATAAAGATTTTTAATGCACATCACAGTCATTGTTTTCCCCTCACCCCTGTGGTCCAGGGCCACTCCCCTGACCTCATTTCTTAATCGCTTGCATGCCAGTCCATCCCCCCTTCCCTTAATGAGGCACATAACGGATGTGTCTTGATGGCTCTCATCTATGTAAATCCTGTGTTCAAATTTTCAGCTTTTTGGATGCAGTTTTTATAGCCGAATCCAAGAACGTATTTAAAACAAGAAGAGGTCTCAGTATTTCCTTAATATGTGTCCTCCAATTATTATCAATTCCCGGTTTTGGCTTCAAAAACTGTATCTAAAAAGCTGAACATGTGAATGCAGCCAATTATCCCTGTTAGGATAAGTTCACACAGCGTGTTCAATACATTTTTGGATCCGTTTATAGATGCGTGTTTGGATCCGTGTTCCAGACCCTAAACACGCATCTAACAATGAGCAGTGTGACTTTGCACTGCTTGCAATGTAAAACATGCATCGGCGTTTAGACAAGTGATCGCTGATGTGTGTTTTACATGCGTCTTTTAGATCCGTTCAAAGAATTGACATGTCAATTCTTGATCTGTTTTATGCAGCAGACGCCCTATTTAAAACTATAGTGTGCAATCCTACTGCAGCAAAAACGCCTCCAAACACACACCTGTCTGTTGGATGCATTTTTGGATGTTTTTTGGCTCTAAAACGTATCCCTTATGGACTGTCACCAACCTTAAAGGGGTTTTCTCACTACCAAGATTGCTTTTTATGTTAAAGATCTTGCAAAAACAAGTCACTTTGCAATATGTGTCCATTAACAGTGTCCTACCTATTCTGAGATTTCCCCTCTTGTATAGACTGCATCAGTTCCTCAGGTCGCTATAGCTACAGACCTGTTTGATCTCTCCTGATAGGCTGCCAGTGCTGGTCGCTATAGCTACAGACCTGGCTTCTACTGCAGCCCAGTAGAAGCCAGTAAACACGCCCCTGAATTCAAAGTTAAACCAAGAACACAGGACTGAGGTAAGATGAATCAAGGTAGTAAGACAAACCACTTTAATAGTCTTTATCTTGCATTTTTTTGTCTCAAGAACTATCTTTAATACTGTTAAAACTGGCCATGGTCATGGAACATTCTGCTAACCTGGCCACTGAGCTATGACTTCCCTGTGTGTGGTGACAATTATACATTAATATGAGGAAATCTGTCCCAATGAATACTGCAACACCAATAAAAACCAGACCTACAAATGAATATCAATCCTGAGACTATATTCTACCAAACCAACACAAATATGGTACCAAAAACATTCACAAGAAGTATTTAATTAAAACAAAATTAGTATCGTTTGTTAATTCACAATTGCCACAAAGATAAAAAACACTTAAAAATAGCACAAATATGGAAAACCACAATAAAGCAAGGCAACATGATGAGTATAATACAATTTCATATATATAAGGTACAGAAATGAATTCAATGTGGTTACACAATACAAAGAAAGTACCGGTTGGCAGTGAATGAACGTGTATTTTAAAATGGTTTTCTAAGACTTCTAAAAACCTCCCTACCACCTCCCGCTGTGCTAAAATAAAAACTTAGCCATATTCACCTCTCCTATCACCACCCAACCAGCACTGCCAGAGATCCAATGCCCTCTGCTTATTGGTTGCTCCTAGGGATGAGCGATATTATCGACAAAAGTTGAAATCGGCACGGTTTTTAGGCTTATCAGAACTTTCCGATCACGCGATAGTTTAGGTGAACATCTTACAGATAATCGATTATTATCGCGCCATTTTCAGCGTTTCCTGTCATTTTGGTGGCCAGCCAATCAGCTCCAAGGATAGAGGGGGAGAGGCATTTGAAAGGGAGATATTTTGCAGCTCAGTGTGTTCTGTGCTCTTCAATTGAAAAAATAATTGTTTTTACCACTTTTTTGGCCAGCAGACCTCGGATAGTCGTTGAAATTGTCCCTGTGTTTTCAGTTCTATTGCAATCACTGCGTTTGTGTTCCCAAAACCGCCATAACTTATCCCTATAACTTTTAAATAGTTTTATTGAAGCTCGTGCCTCTGTTTACGCAAAGAGTTCAGTTGTACGCATATTGTGTTATACATATTTTATAGTAAATTGCGCCTGTAGTCAGTGGTGCGAAGGCCGCCATATTAATTCATGTAACATTTAAATACTCTTATTGGAGTCCGTGCGTCTGTTTGGCGCAGAGAGCTCAGTTGTACGCATATTGTGTTATACATATTTAATAGTAAATTACGCCTGTTGTCAGTGGTGCGAAAGCCGCCATATTAATCCATATAACTTTTTAATACTTCTATTTCACTCAGTGCGTCTCAGTTTGGCGCTAATCGTGCATTTGTACGATAGTTTGTTGAAAACTATCAATTCCTAGTCCTACTGGGCAGTTGTAAATCTCAGGGACTGAAGGAAGAACACTGTTGATTTTGTCTTACGGTTCTTCCACCAGACCGCATTTCACAGATATTTGATAGAAACAATCCTTTTCTAATCCTAGTTGGCTGTTGGAAATTAGTGGGATTTAAGAATAGCTGTGATTTGCTGTCTTTCAATAAGAGACTGTCAAAAACTCTTTCATAGCTTTTACATTTTTATAGTTCTGAACATGGAACGAACTGCAGGTGGTAAGCGAGCAAAGAGGGGTGTAGGACATGGAGGTAGAGGTACGAGAGAAGGTGCTACTTCCAGTGCTGGCGACAACATGAAAGCCAGCAGATGGTCGGTTGCAGGACCGTCAGGCCTGTCATCGCTGGGTCAGTGCCCTGTGAATCTTAGTAACAAACAGCGTCGCCAATCTGTTCTTCAGTGGTTAATGCAACCTGCATCCAGCAGTCTTACCTCCTCGTCCTCCCAGTTACGGCCATAAATGTCGTCATCATCATCGTCAGCATCCGTCCAACATGAAGCGAAGGCAGCCCAAATGTCAACTCATGTACCCACCATTGTGGATAATTCATTTTCTGAGACCTCTATGATGACAAAATGCGGTTGGGGTCAGAAGGCATTTCAGGAGGCCAAAGTGGATGATTTTGTCTGCTCTGACGAGCAGAATGTCAGGACAAGGAAGTTACCTGTGTTGATGATGATGACGACATTGCGGATCCAACGTGGTCTTTTCAGCAGAATTTGCTTGCGAGCGCTTCATCAGTGGACGAGGAGGAAGACGATGGGGTAGTGTCAGTATGGGTCCCGCCTCAAAAAGGGAGAGGGTGGTCGCACAAGTCCGCTGAGATTATTCCACCAGCCACGATCAGCGGAAACACCGCTCCTCGCTTATCGCCGTTGAAAAGTTCCAGGACCTCTCAAGCCTGGGATTTTTTCGTTCAAGCCTCTGATTCACCCAGCGATGTCATATTCTGCCTTTGCCATAAACGCATCAGTAGAGGGAAGAATCTTAGGTGTTTAACCACCACCAACATGTCTAGTCACATGCATCGAGTGCATGAGTTGAAATGGAGGTAACATGGCGAAAAAAGGCCACACGGACCCGGGCTTCCAACCACTGTCACACCCTCCTCCTTCTCTGCCACTTCCAAGACCAAGCGTTCCTCAGCTGCCCATGTCTCTCAGCGTCATGATCAAGGATCAGCCTCTGCTTCAGCCTCCACCGTCGCCCGAGTACCACCAGAGACACAGCCTACCCCTTCTCCTTCCACCAGTTTGACCTGCACGCCGTACAGCGGCCAGTCTAGCAGCCAGCCTTCTGTCTACCAGGTTTGGGAGCAGAAGAAACACTTTAACCCAAACCATCCCAAAGCCAAAAGCCTGAATGTCGGCATTGCCAGGCATTGGCCTTGGAAATGCTGCCTTTCCGTCTGGTGGACACAGATGGGTTCCGCCACGTCATGGCCCTTGCCTTCCCCCAATACAAGAAAATTTCCAGAAAAGCCGTCCCTGCCCTGGCCAGCCACGTGTCATCTAGAATCTCAAGCGCGTTGTCTGCATCTGTGTCCGGCAAAGTCCATCTCACCACCGACACATGGACTAGTAAGCACGGCCAAGGCCGCTATATCTCTGTGACAGCTCGCTGGGTGGATGTCTCTGGGGGTGACGGTGGCTCTCAGGCTCGGCGCACGCTCTTCAAAACCGCAGGGATGGTGCAGGGTTCTTTCCCCCAAGGTCCACTAGTGCCATCACATGCCCAGAGAAACCAGGCCGTGTTGAAATTAATCTGTCTTGGAGACCATCCACACACAGGTCAGGAGCTGTGGACGGCTCTCCGCAACGAGACCGAGCGCTGGCTGGGTGACAAGAACCTTGTGCCAGGCAAGTTGGTGTGCGATAACGATTGAAATCTCCTGGCCCCCCTTAAGATCGGTAGGCTGGAGCACATCCCTTGCCTGGCACATGTCATGAACCTTTTCGTCCAGAAATTTCTAAAGTGCTACCCGGGTCTGGACTGCCTGCTGAGGAAGGCTCGAGGTCTAAGTTCGCACTTCTGCCGTTCACACCCTGCTTCATCCCGCCTGGCTGCGTTACAGCGTCAGCTCGGCCTCCCCGTCAACTGTCTCATTGTTGACGTGGCAACACGCTGAAATTCCACCCTCCACATGCTCCAGCGATTGTGGCAGCAGCGCAATGCCATTACGCAGTACGAAGTGACACATGGCCTGACAAACAGTGGTGCAGACCTCGGGGTGTTGAGCCACCAAGAGTGGAGGCAGGTGAAAGAGCTCCGCACCACCCTTGCGAGTTTTGAAGAAGCCACCAAAATGGTCAGTGAGGACAATGTACTTGTCAGCATGAGCATTGTGGTGATCTCAGTTCTGGAACAATCGTTGGACACTCTGAAACAGCAGATCACACCAGCGACGGAGGCGGAGGCGGACACAGAGCCTTACTCTCCATCGGATCCAGAAGGCCTGACAGCTTCACAACTTTATCGGTCTTTGTTAGGCGGTGGTTCGGGGTCCAGGGCTGGTGCAAGGCGGAGGAGGAGGATGAGGTATTCCTGGACACCGACGTTGGCGATGTCCCGGCCTTAGAAAGAGGTTGGTACGGATTTGAGGCGGAGGAGGAAGATGAGGAAGATCAGTTTGCTAGTGCCCCTCGACCCTTTGGAAATCAAGGCTCCATCTCTCACATGAGTGGTTGAATGCTCCATTTCCTCCAACATGATCCTTGCATTAAGGCCATCAAAATGAACAACAGTTAATGGGTGGCCACCCTCTTCAATCTCCGTTACAAAGCTAAACTCAGCACTTTCCTTCCACCCACCCAAATAGAGAGTAAAATGCAGGAATTGGAGACCGTGCTGATTGATCAACTGGAGACATCTGTTGCGTCTGCTTCACGTTCTTCAAATGTCACGGTGGAACAACGTCAGCAACGTGACAGCAGTAGAGTGCCAAGTAGCCGCAGCAGGCATTGTGGCAGAAGCCTAATGGGTGACCTCTGGCAATCCTTTTTTACCACCTCACCAACGCATGTAATCCAGGGCACATATACAACACACAGAGAACGGCTTAAGATCATGGTGCACGACTATCTGCGTCTCAACACCGATGTTTTTGGATATGTTCCGGACCCAATCGACTTCTGGGTATTCAAAATGGATGAATGGCCTGAACTCCCTCGCCACGCCGTAGAGGTGTTGTCCTGCCCAGCACCCAGCGTCATATCTGAGTTGTCCTTCAGAACAGCTGGAGGAATCATTAAAGACACACTCATCCTGCTTTCCACAGATAATGTGGATCGTTTGACTTTCATGAAGATGAATCAGGCGTGGATCTCTGATGATGTTGTGGCCCCAATTGCCTAGTTCACTGATTAGTTGCCGTTCTACTTCACATTCTTCTTCAAACAGAAATGGTCCTCTTGAAAAAAAATTTTAAAATGATAATTTCTTACTGCAATTTTTATTCTCAGTTCCCAAAAGGTCATTTTGCTGGTTTTGCGGTGAGGAGACTGTAAAAGACACCAATTGTACACGGTTTCATGAAAAAAACAGTGTTCCATTTACCGTATATACTCGAGTATAAGCCGAGTTTTTCAGCACAAAAAATGTGCTGAAAAATGCGACCTCGGCTTATACTCGAGTCACTCTCGGCGCTCGGGCGCTGCAATGGCCCAAGCACCGGCAGGGACACTTCAGCTATATGCGGCTCCTCAGGGAGTGCATATAACTGATTGCCGAGTAGCTGACAGCGTTCGGGCACTGCGGTGGCCCAGGCGCTGTCAGCTATCTCTTCCCCTGCATGCGACGACTCCTCCGTGCTTCGCAGTGGACTCCGGGCGGCTGCAGACTCGCGACCGTCCGGAGTTTCTGGCACAGGCAGTGTGTGTCATCACGCTGCGTGCGCGGCCTGATGACATCCCCCGCCTTTGCCGAGAAGATGAAGGTTAGCGCGCGGGGGGCCGGACTGCGAGGAGGCGGAGCGGCGAGGGTGACGGAGCAGCGTGGTGCCAGGTAAGTGTTTTTTTTGTTTTAAAACCATACATATACCTGCCTATACCCTGCCTAGGAGGACCTATAGCCTGCCTATACCTGCCCATACCTGCCTATAGCCTGCCTATACCTGCTAGGGGGACCTATAGCCTGCCCATACCTGCCTATAGCCTGCCTATACCTGCTAGGGGGACCTATACCTGCCTATACCCGGCCTAGAAGGACCTATACCTGCCTATACCCTGCCTATGAGGACCTATACCTGCCTATGGGGGCAATTACCTGCCTATAGCCTGCCTAGGGGGACATATAGCTGCCTATACCAGCCTATGGGGGACATTAAACTGCCTATACATGCCTATAACCTGCCTATGGGGGACTTTAAACTGCCTATACCAGGCTATATCTGCCTATGGGGGACATTAAACTGCCTATACCTGCCTATAGGGACATTAAACTGCCTATGGGGGACATTAAACTGCCTATAACTGCCTATGTAATTTTATTGGTATCTGTTGTTATTTTTAAAATTCACAAGTAGCCGCTGCGTTTTCCACCCGAGGATTATACTCGAGTCAATAAGCTTTCCCGGTTTTTGTGGCAAAAGTAGGTGCCTCGGCTTATACTCGGGTCGGTTTATACTCGAGTATATACGGTACTCACTTACATTTTTTCACACTGCCAATGGTTTTGGGGTCATGGTGCTGTGAGATACTGCTATAATCAAGGTCCTTTGGAACAGAAATGTAGCTTCTAAGTTGCATTTCTCCCTCACAATTTTTAACAGTGGCTGAGAAGTCATTTTTATGATTTTTGGGGTCATGCGGCTGTGAAATAAAGCTATAATACAGGTCCTATTAGAAAAAAATGTGGTTTCTAACAGACATTTGTTTTTCACGATTGTCAAGAGTGGCCAAAGGGTCATGTTTTGAATTTTATGGGGCATGGTGCTGTCAAAAACAGGAATAGGTAGGACACTGTTAATGGACACATATGACTTGTTTTTGCAAGATCTTTAACATAGCTAGCAATCCCTGTAGTGAGGCAACCCATTTAATACAATTAAAAAAAAGAGAAACAAAGATGTGGTGTGATTCCATCCTATTTTAAAAATGTGTTTTCTAGAATTAAACTACTTAAAAAATTGCATGTACAAAATAGCTGATATAAATATTCCTCTGAATTGTACAAGGGAGGTACAGGAAGACTTGAACAGATGTAGGTTATTCAGAGGACATGGAGTATGGAGCACATTCGCCACCCCAAGAACAGAGACAATTTCCTCCAACACGTTGAGTAAAACGAGAAAAAGAAAGCCAAGAAAAAGGGCACCTGGGTGGAACAGGAGCGTCAACCACCAGCATTTCCAAGTGAAGCTCAATTGGTCCGCACTCATACGGAGGGGCAAGCGCTCTCGTAGAGGCAGAAATTTCTCAAGCGCTACCCAGGTCTTGACTGTGTACTGAGGAAGGCTGGAGGTCTTAGCTCACACTTCCGCTTCCGCACTCTGCTTCAGCACGACTGTTTTCGTTGCTGCGTCATAAGGGCATTTTTGCCATGTTAATAGATGACGGACACCAGCCCTGGCTCTCACCGCACCCACTGTAACTCCGGCCCTGCTAGCTGAACCTGCGTGATCCACGTTTACAGCCTCACCTGCCTTGATCAGTAATTTCCTTCAACCCACTTGACAGTAGAATGCAGGATTTTCAGACAGGCCTCGTTGACCTACTGGGGACATCTGTTTCGTTTGCTTCACATTCTAATGTCACGGTGGAACAATGTCACCAGTAGAATGGCAAGTACCTCTAGCCGCAGCAGTATTGGAAAACTAGTTGTTTTTAATATAGTTTATTTCTTATTGCGAAATTTTCTGCTGATGGTCCATAAGGGCACCTGTGCGGGTTTTTGGGTCATGCTGCGTTACAGGATATGGATAGTCAATGTCCATTTCACTAAAATACTGCTTCAAAGACTCCTTTTTCCGGCACTTTTTAAATCTTGGGTCATGTAGATTTAAGAGTCATGCTGTGGTCCAGGACAGGATAGTCAATGTCCAGTTCACTAAAATGGTGGTTCAAAGACTACTTTCTTCCGGCACTTTTTAATCTGTGGGTCATGGTTTAAGGGTCATGCTGCGGTCCAGGACCGGCATAGTCAATGTCCAGTTCAACTAAAATGGTGGTTCAAAGACTCCTTTTTCCGGCACTTTTTAATCTGTGGGTCATGCGGGTTTTGGGGTCATGCTGCGGTCCAGGACAGGCATAGTCAATGTCCAGTTCAACTAAAATGGTGGTTCAAAGACTCCTTTTTCAGGCACTTTTTAATCTGTGGGTCATGCGGGTTTTGGGGTCATGCTGCGGTCCAGGACAGGCATAGTCAATGTCCAGTTCAACTAAAATGGTGGTTCAAAGACTCCTTTTTCCGTCACTTTTTAAATCTGTGGGTCATGCAGGTTTGGGGCTCATGCTGCGTTCCAGGACAGGGATATTCAATGTCCAGTTCAAGTAAAATGATGGTTCAAATCATACTGCCTTCTGGCACTTTTTAATTTGTGGGTCAGGCAGGTTTAAGGGTCATGCTGTGATACAAGACAGGGATAGTAAATGGTCTGTGACTTTTTTTCTGTGGCTTTTATAACCTAAGTGTGTTGCCTAAGATGTAGCTCGTATCCATTTGACTGTTGTGGATGTTAATTCCAGCCTCTCCATCCCTCTTTGGGTGTAAGAATGCAGGTGTTGTTCCTCGCCCATAGACTTTAATGGTCATCGGTGATTATCTATTATCGGCTATCGGCATGATAATTGACGATATCGACTATCGATCCGATAAGGATAGTTGACACAATCGCTCATCACTAGTTGCTCCCTGATGATGTCACATTCATGGATTACATGATACTGGAACCAATCACTGACCTCTCTGGTCACATGTCATACATGCAGGCATGTGATTGCTGATGCCAGAGATTGGCTTCTGCTTCTTGTGGTCCATGGATGTCATCATTGAGCAACCAGGGGAGAACACTGGAGCTCTGGAACAGTGGTGATGGGAGAGTATAGGTCAAAGCTGTAAAAAATGGGCCGGTGGTAAGCAGATCACTTATAAAACTTTCCTCCTATACAGGCACGGAAACGGTAACCAGGCACTTGCTATAGATGCTCTGCTTTGCTTTTTCTCTCCCCACAACCGCTTCTTACCGTACAAATGGGCGCAATCTCCTAAAATTACTACCTCTTCATTCTGATGTATAGTGCGGCCAGGTCCTAACCCACTTCCTGTGCCTCCCAGGGAAAACAACTTAGAGGTAATCATGTAACCTGGGCATAGCTGCCATGATTGGGGGCAGTGTGGAGCGGGCTGACTAACAGGACGCCGGGTCACTGCACTCAATGGCTAATGCCGTAGGACTGTGTGGCTGTGACATTATGATCCTGAACATAACCCATACACCATGTAACACACTGGTGTTAGGTTTGGAGATTGAAGCAAAGCACCTGCGTTCACACTTGCGTTTTCTATGCTACATTTTCCCTCTGAAACTGATGTGTACTCATTGGAAAACTGATATGCATCTGATTGTGTACATTGTTTTTGCTCTATTTCCATGGCTGGAACAAGGTATTGTGGTGCTCAAGTCAAAAATGGTAAATGCAAACCCTCAACACCCACAATTCAAATGCCTCATCCTGACCTTGTAAAAGCAGAGAACGAACAAACGCCACAAAGAGCACACCCTCATGTGATACTGTAAATAATTGAAAGAAAATGTGGTGAGTATATAACTGCTCCCCTGGTTATGTTGTGCTTAGAGAAAGGAGGCACAACTCTCCATGTTGCAAATTGTCGGTCCAAAGCCGGTGTGAAGTGTGGATCACTGCTGCTGGTTCCTATGGCCGATCCTGTTCCGAGTCGCCTCGATTTCAGGAGAAATAACGATAAGCAGAAAGCCCAGTTAAACTCACTCACCGGGAAGTGGCTTTTACCGATATAAGAGCTGCAGATCCATAGTATTAACAAAAGGTTTATTTTGAAGTAATGTCATCCTGACCTTGATGGACGGTGCTTACTGCACCTACCCCAGCTAGATGGAAGGGCAATAAAACACAATAGCACCATCTTGGGGGGAAAATGATGGTGCGTCTTAAAGGGGTTGTCTCACTACATTGATTCATCTTACCTCAGTCCTGTTTTCTTCGTTTCACTTTGAATTCAGGAGCGTGTTTACTGGCTTCCGCTAGGCTGCAGTAGAAGCCAGGTCTGTAGCTATAGCAACCAGTGCTGACAGCCTATCAGGATAGATCAAACAGGTCTATAGTTATAGCGACCTGAGGAGCTGATGCAGCCCATACAAGAGGGGATATCTCAGAATAGGTAGGACAAAGAGGTGTAAGTTGAAGCTCCAGGGCCCTAGTGCAAAAAGTGAAATGGGGCCCCCCAGCTACTATGTGCTATTTACAATTCTGTCTGTCTCCATATGTGGCAGAAAGGCTTTTGGGCCCCCCCTAAGGCTTCAGGGCCCGGTAGCGACTGCTACCTCTGCACCCCCTGTAGCTACGCCCCTGGTAGGATAATGTTAATGGACATATATTGCAAAGTGACTTATTTTTGCAATATCTTTAACATAAAAAGGAATCCTTGTAGTGAGACAACGCCTTTAAAGTCCGAATGCACTATTTATGGCAGGGTGTAATAGGTAATGAATTAATGAAAATCATATGTACAGCAATACAGTAGTACTGCTGTATCTAGGACAAGGCATTCTGTCCCATAGTGGTCAGGTACCCTTGGGGGACTAAGTATTAAAGCGAAAAAAAAAATATTAAAGTTTAAATCCCTCCACTTTTGCCATTTTACAAATAAAAAAATAAAAAGTTATACATAATTGTTATTGCCACGTCTGTAAAAGTCCAATCTATTAAACTATAATATTATTTATCCTGTACACTGTACAGCGTAGAAGAAAAAATGCAAACGCCAATATTGTGTTTTTTTGGTAATTTCATATCCCCAAAAAATTTTAATAAAAATTGATCGAAAAGTCGCAGCTATCCCAAAATGGTACCAATAAAAACTACACTTCAGCCCGGACTCTTTGCTTCAAATTCTTTTTTTCCTAAGTGCGTCTTATGGTCCAGTGTGTATTATAGTCCGAAAAATACAGTACATCCTGTGAAGAACTTTGCATTTTCACTGCTCCTCAGATATTTTAATTATGATAATCTAGTAATCCATTGACTGTTGCAGTCTAATAATTTCTGATATCACAGACATAATGATTGTCATTAATGGTTGTAAAATCATTAGAATCATATCTATAGTCAGCTTTACTTATTGGTATATGAATTTTAGATCAGTCTGATTAAAATATGAATATCTAACAGTTCCACTGATATTCTTGCAATAACGAGTAGAGTTGCAGTTCTAAAGGAGGTAATACAACCACATCTCAGGAACCACTATATACTCTACCCTAAGTACTAATAGATATATCCTGTAAAACTCAGACAGAGCTGTCAACAGTCTCAAAGCGGCAATACATTTTTTTTTTTTTTTTTATAAATGCCCACAAATATAAACTGTACTAACACAAACCATTGACGATATTTACATCAAATATACGATGAATAGTGCATGCAGTGATACCAGCCTCATTGTGTTTGAGTTACTTTGGCCAAATGGAAATAAGCCTGTTAGGCCGGGGTACCACCGCGTGGCAGCTACGTGTGGGAAAACAGACATAGGTCTACATACCATATGTGTCGGAGGTTCTGTTAGGAGCCTCTGTCATACATTGTGTCCAAAAATTATGGAAAAAATAGCGTAGCATGCTTTACCATTTTGTCCAGTTAAACGACAGTTACCGTGGCAGAAACCCAACGGACTGCATTATGGTTAACTTGGTCCATCATGTAACTGATCTGCCACCACCATTATTTTCTGTTTTCTGTCGCAAACAGAAATATATACTACAAATTCTCTAAAAAATGTATAACTTCTAGACTGATCTGGTTTCCTCAACAGACTTTCTGTACTTTGGTGCTTAATGCCTGCATCTCACATACCAAAATACACATAAAAAATGTCCCTAAAGTTTTTAACAGTTTACACTGTGAGCTGCAGCATATATATTTATCGACATGAATTCCAAATCCACATCATGTTAGAGAACATAAGTACCTGGCATTTTTTCTGCATGTATTTTGGATGGAAAATGCATCATGAGCCAATATGTGGATTAGCCCATTTCTTTATATGTAAAGACATCTTTAATATTTAAAACTACATATACATTGGCGGAAAACATTTAAACATTAGTGAATGTCAACCACTTTTTATGGACCTTAATAGGATTAATTTCTTAATCTAGCCGTATGGCAGCTGGAGCTTTGTTTTGAGCTTTAAACACCAAGCACAGCAATAGCACAATATTTGGTAGGCTCCCTCTAGTAGTGGCTACGGGTAAGAAAAATGTTGTTGTCAGGTACTGTGACCTATCCACAACTGTACTGCCCATACTCAAGGTAATGCTGCTGCATAAATCTTAATCCTATGCGTGGCTCCATGTATTGATGCCTTTCAGGGCCTGAAAGTTGAACTGCTCCTGCAGTTCTATTGCTTGGATATCAGCCTATTGAGTAGCTTCCTTTTCTTATGTATGACATAACTTATGTGGCCCTGACTTAATTTTGAATAGCCTTGTATGGACTCAGCCATTTACATCTTCTGCTATTGATTTCGAACTTGAAGCTTTCTGTTTGTTACCGGCTCCAGATCCATTGTGACGGTGTCTCTCACCCAGTTTTCTACCAGCTACCTGGCCATCCTTTGTGGAAAGTAACGTGAGTTTTCAACCTGTAAGGTCCACACATCCTTTCAAGAGAAAATACCTTTGACTCCAACAACTGTAAAATGACGTGGAAAATATGACGGAATTTTACAATTGCTGTGGCGTGGTTTTTGGCGCGGGTTTGTGTCAGTCAGTTTTTGGATTTCAGCTGGTCCAGTACATAGAAGTGTGCTAGAATCTGTCGGAAGATAGAACATGTTCTATATTCTAGCGGAATTCGGTGGTTTAGAAATCCAGCAATAGAAAATCCATGCTGTGTATGCTACAGCTCGAATTTTCTATTGTGGTCTATGGACATTGGTTACAGTCCGATTTTTGCATTCAGTCCGATTTTTGGCTTCAGACTCCACACCCAAGTTGGCTGAAATGCTCAAATCAAATATACTTAAATAAAACGGGGTCACTCTTTTGCAGTATGCTGAAAGGTCTATTTGTCACAGTTGCATTGGTTGAAAATAGGAGTTTGATCCGAACTGACTTGTTGGCCCAGATCAACTATATATTTCCAAATTGAAGACATGGACTCCTATTTTCAACCAATGCAACTGTGACAAATAGACCTTTCAGCATACTGCAAAAGAGTGACCCCGTTTTATTTAAGTATATTTGATTTGAGCATTTTAGCAAATTTTCAGCTTGTTTGAAAAGTATAAATAAGTTAATTTGCGCAAAAAACCCAAGTTGGCCGGCAACAACCCAGTAGAAACTGTTCTATATGTTTCCTACAACGCTTTTTCAATTACCATCAAGGCCAACTTGGTGATACTTGTTGCTGTGAAACTCTACATTACAAAAGCCTTCCATCAGAATAGCCAGGATCTTGCATCCGGGTATGTTTTTCGACAACAGCTATAGAGGTTGTTACAGTTATGTTTTAAATCTGTCTCGATGTGGAATTTAGAGGCCTATATCGGAAAACTTGAGCTTTCATTGCATTAAATTATAAATTTAAGTGGTGCAAAACTTTGGACTTAAAGGGCACCTGTCACATAGATTATGCCCCCCTTGCTGAGGACAGTACAAGCTAGTGTCAGACCTGCTGTTTCCAGCGCTGTGCCCCTTATTCTGTAAGATGCTGGAGTTTTCGTGCATTTAATGCTCAAATCTGCAGTTTTCAGCCAGAAGAGAGTCATTCAAAGAAGTCAGTTTTTTTTAAACCCGCCCATCTGGGCCTAGCCCGCCCACCTCACAATTGATTAACCTATTACTTTGAATAGGTAGAAACATGTGACTGTCAGGTGGGCAGGGCTAGCATTGGGTGGGCAGGGCTAACAACTGCTCATGAATAAGATTTGAGGGGTAAATGCTCTAAAATTACAGCATCTTACAGAATAAGGGACACAGCGCTGGAAACAGCAGGTCTGACACTAGCTTGTGCTGCCATCAGCAAGAGGGCATAACCTATGTGACAGGTTCCCTTTATGGATTCTATTACATGAGCATTAACGACTGTGGGCACCACTTTCAATTTACTAATTGCTTGGCTATCTGGGGCTGCTACGTTTCATGTAATAACCCCCTGAACGAGGAACTATGAGCTTTCCATTTCTGTAAGTAGAGTTCTCTGTGAGATAACAATCCTGAAGTATCTTTCTTTACCCCTTTATGGTGTAGGGTTCCCCTGTTATTCCTCCTCATTATTAATCAGTCAGCAGGGTGTTGCCAACTGGAGTTGTTTGCATGTAAAGTCTGACATTGTCCAATCAGTGCTGACAGAGTCTGTGTGTAGGGACGCACCCCTCTGAAAACCGGAATGGTAAAACTCAGCTGGCTGATTCAGCAATAGTATATAATAATAATATACAGTGGGGAAAAAAGTATTTAGTCAGCCACCGATTTTGCAAGTTCTCTCACTTAAAAAGTTGAGAGAGGCCTGTAATTGACGTCATAGGTAGACCTCAACTATGAGAGACCAAATGAGAAAAAAAATCCCGAAAATCACATTGTCTGATTTGGAAAGAATTTATTTACAAATTATGGTGGGAAATAAGTATTTGGTCACCTACAAGTAAGCAAGATTTGTGGCTCTCACAGACCTGCAACTTCTTCTTTAAGAGGCTCCTCTGTCCTCCACTCATTACCTTTAGTAATGGCACCTGTTTGAACTTATCAGTATAAAAGACACCTGTCCACAACATCAACAACCACAACAGTCATACTCCAAACTCCACTATGGTGAAGACCAGAGAGCTGTCTAAGGACACCAGAAACAAAATTGTAGCCCTGCACCAGGCTGGGAAGACTGAATCTGCAATAGGCAAGCAGCTTGGTGTGAAGAAATCAACTGTGGGAGCAATAATTAGAAAATGGAAGACATACAAGACCACTGATAATCTCCCTCGATCTGGGGCTCCACGCAAGATCTCACCCCATGGGGTCAAAATGATCATAAGAATGGTGAGCAAAAATCCCAGAACCACACGGGAGGACCTAGTGAATGACCTGCAGAGAGCTGGGACCAACGTAACAAAGGCTACCATCAGTAACACACTATGCCGCCAGGGACTCAGATCCTGCAGTGCCAGACGTGTCCCCCTGCTTAAGCCAGTACATGTCCGGGCCCATCTGAAGTTTGCTAGAGAGCATTGGATGATCCAGAGTATTGGGAGAATGCCATTTGGTCAGATGAAACCAAAGTAGAACTGTTTGGTAGAAACACGAGTTGTGTTTGGAGGATAGAGATGCTGAGTTGCATCCAAAGAACACCACACCTACTGTGAAGCATGGGGGTGGCAATATTATGCCTTGGGGCTGTTTCTTTGCAAAGGGGCCAGGACGACTGATCCGTGTACATGAAAGAATGAATGGGGCCATGTATCGTCAGATTTTGAGTGCAAACCTCCTTGCTGAAACGTGGCTGGGTTTTTCAGCATGACAATAATCCCAAGCATACTGCCAGGGCAACGAAGGAGTGGCTTTGTAAGAAGCATTTCAACGTCCTGGAGTGGCCTAGCCAGTCTCCAGATCTTAACCCCATAGAACAAGGGTCCCCAACTCCAGTCCTCATGCCCCACCAACAGGTCATGTTTTCTGGCTTTCCTTAGCAGTGCACAGGTGATTTAACTATGCTGCACAGGTGACTTAATTATTGTCAGTGCATTCTGTGGGATATCCTGAAAACATGACCTGTTGGTGGGCTTTGAGGACTGGAGTTGGGGAACACTGCCATAGAAAACCTTTGGAGGGAGTTGAAAGTCCATGTTGCCCAGCGACAGCCCCTAAACATCACTGTATGTTTGAAAACTGTCTAGGTCTAAAACTCACTTTGTTTCCCATAGCAGCCAATCACAGCTCCCCTTTCATTTCATATAGGGCTCTGGAAAAATGAGAGGGGCGCTCTGATTGGCTGCTATAGGCAACAAAGTGAGTTTTAGACCTAGACCGTTTTCGTACATGTAGCCCTAAATGTCTGGGCAGTGGCTGTATATCTCTGCATAGACATTCTGGACATTTGTGCACAGATCGCAGATGCACAGTAAATGTGCAGCTGCGCAGATGGAGAGCGGGCTGTCGGCGCTAGTTGGGCTCTTCACAGAAAAGGTAGGGATGGTTTATCATTGTTCCTCCTTGACCACTGATCACTATGTACAGAGACCGGTCTGACATTCACGTGACCGCTGGCGCTTAGTGACTGCAGAAGCCGATGGGTCTAATCAGACCCAGATCAGTTCTGCAGTCAGCACAGGGGATAGATTTCCTTTGTAACTGGTGCTAATATATCATCTCCAGTTGGGAAATAAAAAAAAAAGTGATGTAATAGTGCCCCCTAGAGATCTTTTTCTGACTTTGGGTGGGGGGACGCCAAATATAGAATAAAATATAAAAAATAAAAAAAACACGAAATGAAGTTTTATTAAAATTAATACTAAAAGCCCAACACACAACTTTTAGCCCCAGTACTGGCGACCCTAAAACTTTATATTCCCTATATAGAAACGTTCGTGATGGAAAAGTTACACAATTACAAAACTTATTTTAGTACCACTTTTGCTGTTTAATAAATAATTTAAAAATTGTGAAAACCAGACTTCTATTTCGTTTAAAAATTACATAAAAATAACACCTAATTTATCATGGAAGGTGAAAAAATGGGTTGGTCATGTGCTGGTTAAGACATTAGTCTTCTCACCCTAGGAATTTGTTCTTATTGCATTTTAATCTCGTATTTCTATTGTTGCACATCACAATATATCTGAAATCAAGCTAAGGACTTGTTTATCCAAGAAATTTCTCTTTCAATTCTCTATATAGAGAGCCCATTATGGAGGCATAGGACCTGCACAGTTGGTAAAAAACAGGTGCTGTATCTCTGACCTCTCATACAAGTGACATTTGTTGTTGCCCCCTCATTATACAATTATGAGGGTCAGCACCAGAACATTGCCATTTGTTAAGTAACTTAACAAGTGAAAGTACATGCCACTTTCCAGATAACTTGTTTAGTCAGGAGCTGACACATCAACGTGACACAGCTAATAGTCTCATCAAACCAGGCGTGAGCTAGCCCCAGCCCTAGGTCTGAAGTGTTCACCAGGAGCTACCCTTGCATAGATCACTAACATGATCTGAACACCTCCTAGCACCAGTCCAGGGGAAGCCTGAAAAGAAACCAAGGGAATGGAAAACAGCAATTTAAAATTTTTAGGGGCTTTAGTTTTGGATTTTGTTTTCATGGCATTCACTGTGTAGTATAAATGATATGTTAATTTTTATTCTTTAGGTCAGTACAATTATAATAATAGCTAATTTTTAGAAACGCAGGAAGGCGCAGCAGCCCTCAGGGGGGTCAAAATACACAGAAAATTTAAATTCTTTGAGTTTGGTGGATTTGTGGAATTGCAGTAGGCTATGTCTACACGGCAATGGACAAAAGACAACCTGAAAACCAAATCCTAAAAAAAGTTCATAAAACTGAGTTTTTTTTGTCCACTACCTGTCAAAAGCTGCTGAAAAAACATCTGTTTTTTGGTGTGTTTTGCACATCTTGGCGCATTTGTTGGCTCATTTTTTATGGGGTTTTTTTTGGGCAGAAATGCAGAGCATTACAATTGCTAAGGATTTCTGCAAAAAACGCGCCAGAAAGCGTCCATTGCTTTACATAGACTCAAATAGTAAATTTTCTGCTCAACATGTTTCAAAAAACGACCAGCAAATAAAACGAGCAGGAAAAAGTCGTTCTGTCTAGACAACAGGATGTTTTTATTATACAAGTCTATGGGACATCTTTTCAGTTGGTTTTTCAGTGTTAAACGAAAGACGCTAAAAAAACAGACGGTTTTGTGTGCAGGGGAGACATAGCCTTACTGTTATCTTTACTACATATACACACAAGAACAAAATAGTCAATACACTTTCATTAAAGAAAAAAAACGCAATGGTTACTGAAATTATTTGAAAAAGTGATATGACATTTAAATTTAATGAGAATCAACTAATAAAAATCAGACATTGCATTTCAATTGTGGTTCTATCAAAGCATATAAACAAAAAACAAATTAAACAAATTAAATTTTGGCCTGGACAAAAATCATGGTACTTAATATTACTTAGTATTATACAACCCTTTGACGCAATTACTGCAAACAGACAATCTCTGTAAGGGCCTGTTCACACAGCGTTTTTGGATCCGATTTTGGATCCGAAAATCGCATCCAAAAACGCAGCGGCGATCGGATCCTGAATGGATCCAACAAGCAGGTGCGTGTTTGATGCAGCAGGATCGTGCCCTATCATTTTAAATAAGGCTCCTGCTGCTTCTTTCGGACCAAGAATTGACATGTCAATTTTTGGAAGACGGATCCAAAAGACGCAATGAGACACGCATCGGCAATCACTCATGTGAACGTGATGTGTGTTTCAAAGTAAAAGCAATGTAAATCACATTGCACATTTTTAGATACGTGTTTGGGTCCATTTAGGGTCCGACAGATGGATCCAAACACGTATCTAAAAACATTCAACTCACCGTGTGAACATACCCTAACTCTCAATGAGATTTATGCTCCTATCCACAGGTATTTTGGCCTACTCCTCATAAGCAAACTGCCTCAGCTGTCTCAGGTGTGAAATGCCTTCTCCAGACTGCAAGTTCAGCTCCATCCACAGATGTTCAATAGGATTTAGATCAGGGCTCATAGAAACCACTTTAAAATAGTCCAATTCTTTGCTCTTGGATGTTTTTATCTGTGGTTTTTGGGTTATTATTCTGTTGGAGGACTCATGACCTGCAACTGAGACTTCTTGATAGTCTTGATAGTCTTGAGGTTTCATTGTACCCTGCACAGACTCAAGACACCCTGTGCCAAATGCAACTAGACAGCTCCAAAATATAACAAAGCCTCCTCCATGTTTTACAGTAGGTACAATGTTCTTTTCTTGTATGCTACTTTGTATGCTTCATTTTTACAGTCAGTGAATATAAAGCTGATGTGACTTGTCAGAAAAGCTCCAGTTTTCTCTCATCTGTCCAAAGGACATTCTCCCAGAAGCTTTGTTTATATTTATAACCTGTGAATGTAGAGATTGAATACTCGTTGTTGTGAAAGTAAGTTTCAATATACTACATTACAGTCATTGCTATTGAAAATGTGGGGCACATGTGATTGACTGGATCGAGCCAGTTATCATGAGCATTTTATTTGTAAAATATCTGTATTAGTACAGTGCATGCAGTAATTGGCAGTCTTATAGCGCCTCTACAGTACAGTGCGGTACTACGTGTTCTGTACTGTCCTTTACATGTGCTAGGATGAGCAGCTCCTTTGGGCACCAGGTGAAGGTGTTCCCATTTTCTTTATTTTAGGTACATTGTGTATAAAGTACATGACCCAAAAAAGCTCTTGTCCTCAAAATAGAAAATGATTTTCAATTTCCAGCAGCTCTTTCTGACTGTTATATATAAGGATTTGTTTTATCTGTATCAGTGATCAGATTATTTTCTATAATGTTCATTTTTTTATTAAGTTGAGTCATATTTTGTGGTTATGGGACCAATTACTATTTTTCCATACAGTTATGGTCTCAGCATACAATGGTTTCAACATACAATGGTTGTCCCAGAACCAATTAATATTGTATGTTGAGGGACCACTTTAAGGCAATTCCATATATTTAAGTTTGCATGTATTTTGGTGCTTTCTAAATACGGCACTGCCTTGACAAAACATACTGTAAACTGCTTGTACTTGATTCTACCAATATACTCTTTGAACAAACGATCTTCTGGTCAACGTAGCCAAACACATTTTAGTCCATATTGGCTGCTATAAAACATAAAAATTCCACGAAGAATTGGCCCTTGATCGAATTTGAGCCCATCACCCTGGGGCTAAAGTGCTAGCAAGTTTGTCATTGGTTTGTCATTGTGTTGTTCATTTGTTGTGTTAGAGACCTGTTTACAGCTTTTGACTGATGTTCCTGGTCTGGAATTAAGATATTAGCTGGTACATTTTACAGGACATAAACCAGAGTAATATAAAGCCCTCACCATGTATTACTGTGTAGCTGCCGATTTTATACAGAGAATAGAAATGACAATGTATTGTGTTTCACTACTTGGATTGGAGACCTTGTTTGAGCAAGAAGAACGTGGAGTATGTGAGCAATGTACTGACATGTAGTTCCTCTGCTTGTTGGTAACAAAGGCCTGGCTAGGGATCTCTATTCTTAGCCAGTAAATAGTGGTATATTTTGACGTGTGCAGGAGTGGCAGTGGGGGAGCGAGATGTTGGTTCTTGTTGAGCCAATAGCAATTACAGTGCAATCGAACACAAAGAAAGAAAAATGCCAGGAAACTTCAGAGAAGAGGTTTCTGTTTGTGTGTGGGATGGTGAGGTTTTTCTTATCTACCCATCAACGATGCATTCAAGGCATGCAAGGCAGCTAAAAACAAACCGCCAACAGGAGCTTTTGCTTAGAGGCAGATTATACATGAATGAGCATAGCAAGCCAATACTACATAGTACACAAAGACAGAAGGTGGATCCGCTTGGTCACCTTTGTAAGATTGGAGTAACCTACACTGAGGAGCAGAGCCATCGCAAGGCTGGTTGGACTTTTTCTGTGGGGAACCCCCAGGACGCTACCCCCAACATAGGTCCTGGCGGTGACAGCCGACAGTTGAGGAGCATGGTACAGAAGAATGAGGCAAAGACGTAGTCAGGGCACAAGCAATGGTCAGGGCAGGTGGCAGAAAAGGCAGAGCCAGCAACGTAGCTAGAGGGTACGGCAACGGGAAGACCGGAGAAAAGTCCAGGAGTGGTAGGAAGAACAAACAACATCAACAAATGTGCAAAGGTTGCTGGGGGAGGTATCTCTAAAAGACCCAAGGACAGAGGTCAAAGGCTGGAGAAGGATCGCATGGCCCCTTAGTGGCCGGCCAAGAAGATGCAGCTGCACCAGCAGAGGTAGGAGGAAGTGGGTGAGCAGAGTTGTGGGCGTAACTGTGGACAGGACTCCGGACCGTAGCGTGTATCATTATACACAGGAATATTTCTATTGCATGTTGGGCAAAATCTGGTTATAACTGAAGAGTAAATTGTGGTGACAAACCATTAAAGGGTTTGCCTCAGGGTAAATGGACATCATGGAGAAGGATAGTTGGGACTTTCTTTATATGGATAAGAACAAGGAGCTGCCATTTAGAGGTGCTCCTATTTTAGGAACCATCCTTATAGTATCACATAGTGGCCATTCAGGTAAATGGTCATTCATGCAATCAATTTCACTCTTTGCCGGGAATGCCACAAACTGATCACCCAAGCAGATGCACTTTGATGGAGTTATCTCTCAGCAGACAACTCCTTTATTGCTGGTAAAACAGTCATCAATTCTGCCATATATGAGGGAGGCTACTTGCTCATCCAAAATCAGCAAGCTCCAATTATTTTGTGCCTTCACCGTAATATCTTGAAGCTCCTAGACAAAGAATTGAAGTCATATGGTATTACAGAGTTTGTTAATTTCATTAAAGGGTTGTTACTACCATAGATGGATTTCCCTCCCTCCATCGGCCACCTAGATGCTGTGGCTGCTAGCAGTAGCTTAGCTAGGACTTTGCCCACTGGGGGCTGTCGCTAAGTTTGCTGCCCAGTTTTATAGACCACTTTTCATGCCACGCATCTTTTTACACACTCATAAACTGTAATCGTTACTTAAAAATCATGTTACTATTCAAAGAGTCAAAACTTTTTAAATCTTCTGTCCATTGAGCTGTGTGGGGGTTTTATATTTGCAGGATAAGTTTATGACTGAAAAAGTAGCCCTGGCACTGCGTCCACATGGCAGTATGCAAATACCGGCCGGATTCTTTATCATCGCTTCCGTGGTTTTGGGGGACAGTTCTGGTTTGCGGATTTGCCCATCCCACTCAACCACCCACATGTTCATGTTCTGCACGACAACCAGGTGGAAGAATGAACATGTTCTAAGTTTTTCGGACTGCTGGTGGTGTGAAAAACCGTCTGGCACAAAATCCGTTCAGTGTGGACTGCTGAAGGAATTTTCTATTAAAGGAGTTTTGCCAGGACGTGCCTTATCTGCTAAGAAGCAAATGTAAACAAAGCCAAGCTGAGCTGTGAGAGAGAGAGAGAGAGAGAGACACAGCCAGAGCACAGAGCCATGCATAAGGGATCATGTGAAGTGTTAACTCAAATAATCAAACTACAACTAATGGATTCTGTATACGAACGACAACAACTTTTCTCCACAGCAGCTTGAAAGCTTCTTCATGTTCTCTGTCATCAGATAAAGCAGGGATCTACTCAGATAATCACACTACAACTAGTGGATTCTGTATACAAAACACAACATATTTCTACCCGGTGCCTTGAAAGCTTCTTCAGCTCCCTTTCATCAGATAAGAAGTGTGTTCTGCGCAAGCCCGGCCAGCAGCTCTTGTCACTCTGCCTGGTCGTATCTAATGCAAGCTTTTAAGTAACTAAGGGCTGGTAAGGCAGCCTGTAGCTCTCTCAGGCTGCAATTTTTTTAATCACATATATTTAGAAAAGGGATTAAATACCTATTTTGGAGGATCCCACATCAACATTACATTGTGGCAAAACCCCTTTAAAGTTTATCTGGATGGTTGACAGTCGGTTTACAAACCGCTTTCAAATCCGAAAACTGTCTGTAAATCCGACTGAAAATCTTGCCGTGGGGACAAGCCCTTAGGGTAAGTTCACACAGCATACTTTGGCATGTATTTTTTTTGCACATTTTGCACTGAAATACATTCTGAAATACACCGCAAACAATGTACAATACAGTTCTCATAGATCAACAATTTAGTATCACTATAGTGACCTGCACAACAGTGTCATTTATACTTCATCGTGAATACCTCAAAAGCAAGAACCCCAGAAAAAGTGGACTTGCTGTCTTTTCTGCCTCTCAGAAAATGTATTCAAATTATACAGTAAATGATATGAACCTCCAAATGGTACTACTGAAAAAAACACTCCAAGCCCTCATACAGCTACAGATGTCAGCCACTGACTGCAGTGCATCCTGCTGGAGTGTGCGTGGGAAAGGAGCCATTGAGTAAACTCAACAATTAAAGTGATTTCACAGATGCTTAACTGGGTTCAAGTGTAGGAAGTTAGAAGGCCTTGGTAGTAGTCAGAAGTCTTGGTCATGCTCTTACAACCAATGTTGGACATTTCTAGGCATGTGGCAAGTTGCATCGTCTTGCTGGAAGATCCCATCTACCCCAAGGAAGACAATCAGCATGCATGTGTGTACATAATCTGCAAGAATGGGTTCACATCCAAATCTGATAATATTACCTTTCAGATGGATGAGCCCAAAGAATACCACAGAAACCATAATACTACCACCACTGCTTGTGTTCTTCCAGCACTGGTTGCAGGGCACGCTGATGTTTCACATCTGACATGCCAATGTTAATGCATTTGATGAAGCAGAAAATGTGACTCATCAGATAAGGCAACCCTTTGTCAATCTGTGGAAGTTCAATACTGCTGTCAGAAACCTTTTCTGCTGATGCAACTTCGTTAGTAGAGGTTCAGTGACCTCTGTCTACATACACCATAGGGTTTGCTGAACTTTTGTTTTAGACTGGTAGCCCCCTGGTTAGTTTTGGCAGTGAGTTGCTCCACTGGAGAGTGTCATGCCACCTTTGTGCACCTTCAAAGCAGACATTCACTCCTAGTGCCACCTCTTGTTCACTAACAATATATACTTTCACTACAACAGAACCCGAACAGTTAAAGGAGTTGTCTCATTACAAGCTTTCAGCCTGTCAGTGAGCCTGATAGTTGAATTGAGGGGCGTGCTTCTTGGTCTGTCTCTTCTGCTCCCTCTTCCCCCCTCCCCTCAGCACACAGGTAACTTCTATACAGCAAGGGGGAGGGGGTTTGCTGCCAGAGTTAACCCTGTGTGTGCCTGCCTAGGTCTGTTGCAGGAGAGGGCTGATCTATGAGTGTATGCTATGTGTATGCTAATAGCAGAGGGGCTGCATGTGTTCCTATATCCCCTGCTTAGCTTACAAGTCTCCACATCTCCAGCAACAACAAACCCTGTCAGAACAGACACAGGGCAGCTGGGAAGTGTTACTATGTGTCACTAGTACAGCAGAGCATGAAGTATTCACATGCCTGATCTGTATAGTATTAGTATAGTCACAGTTCCACAGACACATCATGATTATAGTAACACACAGGGTCACTGCTGTCACATCTATCTGTGTAGAGAGCAGGAGGAAGCAGGCACACACAGGGTTAATCCAGGCAGCATGGACACAGAAGCCAGAGTCCTCCCTCCACTACAGAAGCTCTGCTCAGACCTGTCTTCAAAGGTGATGAGTCATACAGACCTGACAGCCAGTAAGATAAGGATCAACAGGTCGGCTGCTATAGAAATTTGAGAAGCTGATGCACTCCTACTAACAGGGCTAACTCAAAATCAGTAGGACATTTGTAATGAACATATATTGCAAAGCTGCTTGTTTTTTAAAGATCTTTTAATTAAAACCCAATCATTGTAGCGAGACAACCCCTTTAACAAACTGTTCAGTCTCTGAAATACCACCAATCTTACCCTAAAAGCCAATTATCCTTCCTTTTTGCAACACAGATAAATTGTCCCTTTTACCTATGACCGCAATGATTGATATGTGTGCAGACAGCTTATCACATCCCTTATACAGTATACCCACCAAGCCAGCTCACCACATGTTACTTTTTCTTCATGAGCTAGATGCTGCAAATATCAAAAGTAGCAGGTGGTCATAATAATGTATGTATGTTTGTTGTGTATATAATATGTATAGATTTTTTTATATTTAAGGAATTCTTCATTTATTCAAAGTCCACCACCTAAACTGACCAGGGTCTGAAGCTGTCTTCTGCAGCCAGCTGGAAGTGACAGGTGACCGAGTTGTCACATGCAACACATTTACTCCCTTTGAGTAAATGTCAAAGATAACTAGAGAAAAACAGACTTTACTGAGTTTTTTCTATGCAAAGTTAGAACAGCATGAGATAAGATAGCACCAAAAGTTTAACATCTGCCCAGGAGCAGTTCTGTTTGTTGGAAAGCCAGGTGCTTTTCACATTATTTGCATAGCTTCACCTGTCCAAAAGCAATCAAATGCCATATAATAGGAAAGCAATGTGAGAACCCGTTGCTCATGTTCACATGCACTAAATTGATAATCCAGGTAAACTTTATATGCAGAAGCGTGGAATTTGGTATTCAACCAGTTCAAGTTTTTTTAAAGCTTTTTTTGTGATATAATGAAATAAAACAATATACAAACTCTGGAACAGGATTACTAATGCCATATAAAGTTTGCAGGTTTGAACACAAAGGGGACACATATTCTTCAACAGTGCAAAAAATCCTACAAATAGATTGTTTTTCCAAAATACAACCCCCAGATAAAAAAAAATAAATCACTCCAAGTCACTAACATCAGTGCACTTCTACAGACACCTCCATCAATAGGGCATTTTTTAATAGACACAATACATTCACCATGCTGTCCTGCTAAGATTTTATCTTTGAAGTTTCACTCTAACAAAATATAGCATTTATACTACTCCTGTCTCTTTTACTACAAAGCACATCAAACTAGTTTCCTAAACAATTGACTAGTGATAGGAAATTAGAATTTAGAGCTTCACATGACTGTGGACTTTTAACATCTTTGAAGGATATTTGGTGGTCCTATTCAGAGAAGGGGTGCTAGTCAAATATGTGTTGTTCTCTCATTCTGTATCCTTAATAAGTTGGCTTTCTTTATAACTACCAAAAGTTTCAGTAGAGAAAGGAGCCCTATCTACCTATCTACTAGAAAGGGCCCTACCTACCTATCTATTAGAAGGGGCCCTATCTACAAGAGGCTCTACCTACTAGAAGGGGTCCTATCTACCTTCCTGCTAGACAGGACCCTACCTACCTACTATAGGGGGGCCCTATCTACTTGCCTTCCTACTAGAGAGGTTCCTATCTACTTGCCTACTTACTAGAGGGGGTCTAATCTACTTACCTAACTACTAGAGGGGAACCCTATACTGAAGGGGGTCTTTACCTTCTTAATAGGAAGAGTCTGCCACTTATGTGGCTAAATTTTAGGGTCTAGCCTACCTAAAAGGAACATCTACCTATCTGACTGCCTAGTTGGGGGGTGCTGCCTATAGGTGATGTATTCCTACCAACTGGTGGCACAAATGGGAGCCCTATATTCAGCTAGGGGGCACTTTCAATGTTTGGAGTACAATTACTGTGTGGGGCACCAAAGGGGGGCATTGTTACCATTTAAGATACTAGGGATGGGGAGTTTGTACAAAGGTGAGAAAGGGGAAGGAAGTGCTGGGAAAGTAAGGAGTCTAACATGTTTCTGTGGTAATTTCTGGAGGGACAAGTTGTGGCCGGGAGAAAACGTCGTGATGGCCTGGATTGGATGAAGAAAGAAAAGGGAAAGAGAACGACTCTTATCATACATCTCCTATAAGTCCCTGCATGTAAATGTACTGTAATCACTTATATATCTGCAGAGCGCCTGTGTACAACTAGTATCTACCACTATATAGTAGTTACTATATAGTGGTGATATTGTGGTGGTACTTTTGGTCCTTGTATACATACTGACCCACCAAGTACAGATAAAATGTCAAATAAACGGCAACAAAAATGAAACCAAAAAATAAAGACACAATTTCATTTATTTCCTGTTCACCCCACAATTTTTTTTATTTTTTATTTGGGGGGGAGGTTGCGGGGAGCAAGAGGGAACAGATGCTTTGTCTGTACAGTTTTTTTTCGACTGCCTGGCCCCCATTTGAAATTAATTTTCTTCTATTAGACAATCCCTTTAAGTAGAAATTATTTTCAGTAGCGCGCTACACCACGTAAGGAACCTGTTGTTGAAAAGTAGTGGTCCACAGCTGTTGTATGAGGTTAGGGGGACCCAAGCTGCAGTTTTGTACCAGGGTCCATGAGTCTTTAGCTATGCACCTACAGGGGGCACAAATGCTTCACCTGACATTACTTTAGCAGCCCTGTGCACCAACACAGTCTACTTGAATGGAAAAAGCTGTCACTCACCAGACTATGCTCGCCTACTTCATTCAGAAGTAATAGGATGAATAAGGAGACTGAGGTTTTTTCTTTATTTCCTCAACCTCAGTAGATGTTACCCACCCTCCAGGAGCCTATATTGACTGTCTAGAGGGCTAGAAGTTTACTTACAAAGTGGCCACCAGGAAAGGTACTATGTATTTTCTACAACGATACTTTCGGTTTTAACTTAAAGTGTAAAAAAATTTACTTGTAATAGTAAATTAGAAGTTACCGCATGAGGCAAAATTTGGTATTCTGTTTTATTCTAATAATTTTTCAAAAAGTGACAACAGAAAGTGCAGGCATATTCATTGTCAGTCTTGAATTAGCTTTTCAAAAAGTGATGACCCACTGTTATTTTTTCAGCATGCTCCATAAATAAAACAGAGACAGTTTACTGTCAGTTTCTTCCACCCTGGGGAAAGAATAGCACCATAATTACTTTGTTTTCAGTTCCTTAACATTTCAAAAATTCTTTATGCTGAAGTAAATAAAAGTATTCAAGTCTACAGTCGTGACCAAAAGTTTTGAGACTTTTTTTCACAAAGTTTGCAGCGTCAGTATTTTAGATCTTTCAGTCGGATGTTTATCTGGTATCTGGAGTACAGTTATATGCATTTTATACATTTTTCAACTTTAAATAACTTTAATACATTACGTTTTTGCAAAGACTCATTACTTACAGTGTTGACATTTATGTTTCAAAACTTCTACAATTGACCTTGCCTTGCTGGATATCAGCTTTTGGGCCAAATCCTGACTGATGTCTGTGCCTAATCAGTGCTTGGAGATTGTCACAATTTCTGTGTTATTGTCTGTTCACCTGATTTTTGAGGATTTACCATGGGTTCTCAATAAGATTAAGATCTGAGGAGTTCCCTGGACATGGATCCAAAATTTTAATGTTTTGTTCACTGAGCAACTTAGTTAACACCTTTGCCTGGTAATATGGTGCTCCAACATGCTAGAGTCAACTGAAGAAGTCTTTAATAACAAGGATCAACACTGTAAATGTTTAGTCTTTGTATAAACCTGATGTATAAAAGTCTAAAAACCTATGAAATGTATATAACTGTAAACACTTCTTTAAAAGATCTAAAAACACTCAAGCAGAAAACGTTGCGAAAACCATAATTTGTGTCGGTCTCAAAACTTTTGGCCACAATTGTACACCTAAAGGTTGACGAGCATCTTTGGCGATTAGATAGACATGATTGGAACACACCGTAAACTGAAATGTGCACTAGATTTCATAAGGTCATTAATAATAAGCAGAGATCTTAACAATAATGAGGAACTAAAATAACATATAGTAGAAGAACTTTTTCTTATACAATTATTAAGCTTTACTGTTATTTCTGATCCATCCCCTAAATAAAAGAATGTGCAGATTCGAAGCAGAGATAAAATCATAAAGCACTTCATAAGCTTACCAGTGGATTACTAGTAAATATTAGATTTTTTTCTGCCCACTCCAGTTCTATGTTGGCCTTTTGAAGACCGAGTTGCTGTGGGCAACCAATCTTTGTTTAATGTACAGAGCAGGGTTATCTAGATTGCCATTAGTCCGTAAAACTGAGTGGGTGCGGGCATGTCCATAGACCTGTATATATTGGTAGGTTTGTACGTAGTGAGTTTTTGTTGTGATTGAACATTTTTACTTACATTGAAGTTCTGTTTACTATATGTAAATAAGTCCTAGTTCTCAGATCCATTTGACCAAATCATTAGCTGTCCTCCAAGAATGTATTTTGCTCATATACACACGTAGACAAAATTGTTGGTACTCTTCCATACCTCGCAACTTTTAGAGATTGCAAAGAGGGACACGTCAGGCCACGCCTCTAACCACGCCCAAACACATGAAATCACACCATGACACGCCTCCAACCACGCCCACACACATACATGCCAACTTTTTAGATAGCCAAAAAGGGACACATTTTCAGAATTACATTGTATCCAATAATGAAATATTAAGTAAGTTATGTAAAATAAAGAGGAAGCAATCAGATACTTTGTAAAACAAGATAGTCAGTTTATTGATGCAAATCTGTTTCCTAAATGAAAAAGAGGGACATTTATAGAAATAAGAGGGACAGAGGGACCTGGGTTAGAAATAGGGACTGCCCCTCCAAAATAGGGACACTTGGGAGGTATGCTCTTCTGTTGCAGAAAGAAAAAACACAATAGTCAATGAAATAATTTGAAACTGAGAAAAGTAATAATGAATTTAAATTTACTGAAAACCAACTAATGAAAATTAGACACTGCATTTGAATTGTGGTTGGACTTAAAAATGTTAAAACAATAAATAATGAACCTGCCTGGACCAAAATGATGGTGCCCTTAATTTAATATTTTGTTGCAAAACTTTTTGGGGTAATCACTGCAAACAAACAATTTCTGTAACTCTGTGAGACTTCTGCATCTGTCCATAGGCATTTTGGCCTATTCCTCATGAGCATATTGCTCCAGCTATCTCAGGTGTGAAGGTGTCTTCTCCAGACTGCATATTTCAGCTCCTTCCACAGATGTTCAATAGGATTGCGATCAGGGCTCATAGAATCCACTTCAGCATAGTCTAATGCTTTGTTCTTAGTCATTCTTGGATGTTTTTAGCTTTGTGTTTAGGTCATTTTCCTGTTGGAGGACCCATAATCTGTGACTGAGACCAAGTTTTCACTCCAGAACGCCTTGATGGTCTTGAGATTTCATTGTACTTTGCACTGATTCAAGACACCCTATGCCAGATGCAGCAAAGCAGCCCCAAAACATAACCCTGCCTCCTCCATGTTTAACAGTAGGTACAATGTTCTTTATATGCTTCATTTCTGCATCTGTGCTGATGTGAATTGCTAAAAAGCTCCAGTTTTATCTTATCGCTCCAAAAGACATTTTCCCAAAAGGTTTGTGACCTGTTGATATACATTTTGGCATATGTCCAATTTTGCAAAAACAGCAATGATGCTACATCTGACATTGATGTGAGTTATCCTGTAACCTCTTTGGAAATTGTTCTGGGCTCTTTGGTAGCTACTCGAATTATCTAGCTTATCAATTTGTCATAATTTTCCTCTTGAGTTCACGTCCACAGTCCAGGGTGCTTGTCTATATGGAGATGTTTGTCTATAATTTCCTTTCTAATCTCCCGAGACATCTCTCTTCTTCCTTGGTCAGGGTGGTACACACCATGACACCAAAAAGCAGAATGACTCATTTTCACACTCTAAATAGGAAGACTGACTGATTACAAGTTTAACGACACATGTGATGTGAATTACAGGACATACCTTGAAAATGCCCATATAGTCAAATTATTTTCACTTTTCTAGGGGTATGATCATTTTTGTCGAGGCCAGTCTCATTATTTTATTTATTTTAAATTTTTCCGTTGAACCACAGTTCAAAAGCAATGTCTGATTTTCATTAGTTGATTTTTTAAAATTTAAAATTTATTATTAGCAGCTTCAAGTTATTTTAGTGACCATTGTAGTTTTTTTCTGTTAAACAGAAGTGTACCAACAATTTTGTCCACGTGTGTAATCGCCATTATCTGTGAAATCTTAGTTTGCAAGCTGGGAATGGAAGAGAAGAACTAATTATGGGTAATGGCAAACATAAACAAGCTGCCAACCTGTTCCCAACTCAGTAAAATATCATAGTATGTAAATCAACACTCACACCAACATCCTAATAACTGATTAACTAGATTTTGTTCTGCATCCAGAACCATTCATGTAGGAATGGTGATCTGCAGAAGAATTAATTATTCCTACTACTTGTAATTCATTCATATAGTGCAGCTATCTTATGGCAGGTACACGTTAAAGGGGTTGTGTCACTACAAGGATTGCTTTTTATGTTAAAGGTCTTGCAAAAACAAGTCACTTTGCAATATGTATCCATTAACAGTGTCCTACCTATTCTGAGATATCCCGTCTTGTATGGGCTGCATCAGCTCCTATGGTCGCTGTAGTGACAGACCTGTTTGATCTCTTTGATCTCACCTGATAGGCTGCCAGAGCTGGTCGCTATAGCTACAGACCTGGCTTCTACTGCAGCCTAGTGGAAGCCAGTAAACACATCTCTGAATTCAAAGTGAAACCAAGAAAACAGGACTGTGGTAACATGAATCAATGTAGTGAGACAACCCCTTTAAGGCCGAACTCTCACAGTGCAGAAGCCTTTAGCAGACAAAGCTGTTGCCGTTAATGGTGTACCAGATGGCTGGTAATGTCACTGTGTCTTTACCAGTCTCATAAGGCCCTGTTCACACGACGGATTTGGCCGCGGTTATGGCCGCGGGTTCCGACGCAGTTTCCGTGGCCAAAACCGCGGCCAAATCGCGCCTAGTTTATTAACTTGGTTTCCTATTGAAAACCGCGTTAATATTCACACGTCACGGGTTTGGGGGCGCGGCCTTGCCGCGCGTGTTTGAGAACTCTCTTGTCAATTCTTGACAGGGAGCCCTCAGCGTGGCGGCGCGGGGAAAACCGCAAGCCATGCCCCACTTGCGCCGCGACCACGCCCAGCCCCTGCGCCGCAAACCCACGTCGGGAGACGCGTGTTTGCGGTGAGGTTAGGACGAGATCTGGCCGCGGGAACCGCAGCGAAAGCCGCGGCCGAACCCACGGCCAAATCCGTCGTGTTACCGGGGCCTAACCCCATTGGATGCTATGGTTTTGTTTGCATGTGGCTGTTGCACTGTGGTACCTTGGCCTAAGCTTTAAGACATTGCATAAATAGTAGTTACCTATTTTTTTAAAAAAATCTTCACTTGTGGAACATTTTTGGTTACAACTCCAGAGATCATTAGCTATAAGAACAAGAGGCATAACTTGAAGCTTCTAGGATCCAAAACAAAATCTACCTTTGATCTCTTATGATAGCAGTCGCATCTTTTGCCAAAAGTTTAAGTTCACACTGGCAGCATTCACTGCAGATTTCCCTTCCAAATGAACACTTCAAGCTACCCTTAAAGTGATTATGGGAAATATAGTGGGGCATCTTGTTGCCTAGGCAGCTGAACCACTCATCCTTCTGGCTGTATGTCCTCAACTACTTTTAAATGGGTTGTCCAGAGGGTTCAAATCCTAGAGAGGATTACTGTCCAAAAGTGTTAAATAAATTAAGGTCAATTGACTTTAAATGGGTTGTCCAGTTTAGAAAAATTCAGCTAAAATGGGGCCAAGCTGCAGAAAAAGGAAAAAATAAGCTATACTTGCCTACCTGTCCTCCGCCTCTGCCACTTTACGGCGCTCCAGAATCTGCTGATATGTACTTCTGGGTTCTCATCCCGATACACAAGAGTGGCTCACACTTCATTCACTTATAATGGAGCACTAGCTTTTTTTGTGTGTCAGGAAGAAAATGCAGAGCACTGGGGAGCATCAGAGAAGCGCGATGGGAGGCAGGTAGGGAAGTATAACTTTTTTCTCTTTTTTTTCCACAGCTTGGCACCATGAATTTTCCTCTGCTGGACAACTCCTTTTTTATTTGTGGTCCCAAAAAAGGTTTTATTCATATTCACGTCCCACGCAATACATTTATCTTTTTACAGAAACAAAGAAATTCATCAAGGGGCTGCAAAACAAGCTACTGGGAAAACAATCTGTGGGCGGGTTTAGCGGGAAAACGGGTTTCAGAAAATCTAAAGGTTTTCTTGGGTCCAAAATTTTTGGGGTAAAAATATAAATTTCCCAAAACTATAAATTGGGCCCCGGGGTTTTTCCCAAACAAGTTTGCCTCAAATATAAATTTTTGCCCAAAACCTGAAAAACTTATTTTTCAAATTAAAAAAACCCGAAACCCTTTTTAAAACTTTCTTTTTTTGGAAAACAGCTATGAAAGCCAAACTTGTCCAGATTTGTGTTTTTTAAACGCAGCAAAATTTTTAATGGGGAAATAGAAGGGGGGGGTTTAGATCAGGAGTCTAGACCAATGAAGAGATAGAGGGGGGTGGCCCCAGAAATACCTCACACTCCCCAGTAAAAACCCGAACGAAACGGGGGCTTTGGGGGGGCCTAACGGAGCTGAGCTAGAAAACAGCCAAGTAGCAATTGGGCCCGGGGGAAATTTAAAAAGCGTTTACAAAGCACACCCCAGGTTTTGGCCCCCATGGTTTTTAAATTGGTCCCAATTCCCCAAAAACCTTTTCTCCATTCCCCTCCTACCCTTTCCCCAACACGGGGCCCAAAACGGATTTTTCCCACCCCAAGGAGCGCCGGGCAACTCTTGGGGTTTAAACGGCACGCGCTGGGCCCCGGGGCCGCGCTAAACGCGCCGCCCCGATCGTTAGGGGCCCCAAGCCCCTACCCCTGCTAAGGGTATCGGCTTAGCGGCTTAGGAAACCCTTTGGGGCCCGGGAGGGGGGCGGGACCAACTGTATGTGCGTCCGCCGGAAGCAAAATTTCAATTTTGAGGGGTTTAGCGGAGCAGAGAGCGCCCCGGAGTAATTTTGTGGCCGCAGTCAGGGTGCGGCTCTGTTTGCGCCCGGGGTGCACAGCCCAGGCGGCGGGGCGCGTTACACGCTGGGCCCCCCGCCGGCCCCGGTGACGTCCCCGCCCTTTAAAAAAAAAAACCGCACGGGAGGGGCGGGTAGGGGAAGGCTGTCCCGGGGATTTCTTTAATTCGCTATTTATTTCGGGGGGGATTTTTTTGGGATATGTGCAGGGGGGGGGGCTATTAAATTGTTTTTGCGGGGAGGGGAGCTTTTCTATGTTATATGGCAGGGGGGGGGGTGTTTCTATTGTTTATTGCAGGGAGGGGGGCTTTATCTTTTGTTATATGTGCAGGGGGGATGTTTTATCACTGTTTATGTGCGGGGAGGAGGTTTTATCTTGTTATTGTCAGGGGGGGGGATTTTATCTTTTTTTATATGTGCTGGGTGGGGGGCATTTTTACGTTATATGTGCGGGGAAGGGCATTATCTATTTTTTAATTGAGGAGGGGGGTTTACTATTGTTTTAGTCGGGGGGGGGGGCTATTTTCTATTTTATATTGCGGGGAGGGGGCTTTTATCTCTTTAATTCGGGGAGGGGGGCTTTACTACTTTTTCTCGGGGGGGGGCTATTACTACTTAAACGTGCAGGGGGGGGGGGTTAAATCTCCAATATGTCTGTGGGGCCCTATAACCCTACAAGTGCTGTGGGCCAAAAGCTACCAAAATACAGGGGCGGGGGGCCTATAAGCTACTATATACCGCTGGGGACCAAAAACCTCCCTATAACCGGGGGGGAAAAAACCCGCCATTACCTGCGGGGGGACCAAACCTCCCAAATTCCCGCGGGGGGACCAAAATCCCTTTTAATACCTGCTGGGGGACCTAAACCTGCCTAAAACCTGCGGGGACCTAAACCTGCCTTTTACCCGGGGGGATCCATAACTTGCCCAAAACCCTACGGGGGGACCCCAAAACCTGCCCAATACCTACGGGGGGACCCAAAACCCTCCCAATACCGGGGGGGACCCCAAACCTCCATATACCTGCTGGGGGACATAAAACTACACACCTCCTAGGGAGATAATAAAGTATTAAACACCTACGGGGGGGAAAACTTATGGGGGACACATAATTTACTCCCGTGTGAAGTCGTAACGTCTTTAAGCCGGGTTTTTAAAGGGGCCTCAGCTCAAGTCGTTATAAATTAGCAACGTCCGTACTCCATCGGTTTTTAAGCCGTTGTTTGGGGCCTAAGTCGTTTGAAAAACCCTTAGCAATCCCCCCCGGGGACAGCCACCCCTGGTACCTTAGAGGTCCTTCCCCTTCTGCACTCGCCATTGTGTTGGGGTTTTTTCTTTAACGTGTTTTTATTCTATTGTGCTTCCGAAATTTTACCTGTTCATTCCTAAGGGCATTTACCGGCGTTTTTCTACGAGGGTTTTTAAGAGGTTTTTTGGGGGGGTTTCTTCGTCCAAAAACCCTCCAAAACCCCATCAAAACCTCGCCTGAAACATGCTTTTTCAAAAAGGTTTTTGAAGGGCTTTGCCCAGGTTTTGATCCGTTTTGGATCAGCTTTGGTCAAGTTTTTCGACAAATTTTTCAACCCTACAAATGAATAGCCAGGACAAAAACCGCGCTAAAAACCACGCCCAAAACCACGCCTACAACCGCTTCAAGAATTTACTGACACTTCTTTTTTCATTTCTTTCAAAGGGAAACATGTAAAAACCTCGTCGGGTTTTGAAATACAACAAGGTTTTACTAGGAAAACAATGAAAAAACTGGGGGTTTTTTTGGAACGTTTTTGGGCGAGGTTTTGGCCGAGGAAAAGCCCGAAAACCCCGCCAAAAAAACCTGTGTGAACTACCCTGTGCACCCGCCCCCCACCTTTCCGCAATAAAGACCAATTCTTTTGCTCCCGCCCCGACTTACTCCTGTCCACTGACCACGTCTTAAGCCTGCTCCTCCTATGCCATGTCTGTACCTTCCGTGTCACCACGAGAAGCCAAGTCAGGGGTAGCAACCTCGAAGTCTCCCCAGCAAAGTCCAAACAGCCTTGCTGCAGGCTCTGGAGAATACTGGGGGGCTCATTAGACTCCGTTCCGCCCGTTACAACTAGTAAGTGACCATCCTCTGTGAGTACTGACTTGCATATCACCCTTTTAGTTATTTTTAAAATAACACCCCCAAAGATAAAACTTTTTAAATTTAAAACTTTGAGTTCCAATGAGCCCGGATTATAATTTAAACCATAGCTGGCCATGATTAACTGCTAGTAAATGTTCTATATATGAAATACATAATTTGGGGCAAATAAAGAGAACAATAACTAAAACTACTGCTGAGTGAGAACCATGTAAAATATTCTTTAATTAAAGGGTATGCAACTTGTGAGTATTCATGCCTCCCACATGTCCCATGAGGCTATGTTTCCTTCAGTCGCTCAGATGCTAGAAAGTCTGTTGAGCAATTATTTATTGTCCCTGCTGGCTGCTCCATCAACACACACTGCCCAGCTGTTCCCCTATTCTGAGTGCATCATGCATATGTTACTACTGTGCAACTCCAATGCTCAAGTCCTTAGTCCGTCCCACTTATATTGTTCTCTCTATTAAGATAGAGCGTATCCAAGATAGAAGATTCCCAGCTTGTGCCTATGCTAACTCTGACCTCTCCAGAGGATTACATATGGGGGCAGGGTAGGTATTGGCAAGGCTCTGGTCATTTTCATTTTTAGTGGTTCATAAAACCAGCAAGACAAAACCCTAACATACAAATGGTGATTACTGGGAAACAAATGAACTGGATTATAGTAAGAGCTTGAAAAGTATTTTTGGTACATATTTTAGATTTCTACAAGTAACTGAAGGTCTAAATTTGCAGTAGCTAAAAATGTGTGGATGTAACCTGGGATAACAGATGTTTTGCACGCACTTAGGTTAGCCAGGCACTAAAAAATAGGTACTGTATGAAATTGTTATTATTATTATTATGTTATATGATGTTTTTATTATTTTTATATTAGTTTTTATATTATTTTTTTTTAAATTTTTATAAGTAGTATATTTTTTTTTAATTATTATTTATTTAATGTATGTTTAAATGGTGTATTGCGACGCACACAGGTACGCACCAAAAACCCCTTCGTACCCTGTTGAAAGTACCGCGCCCAAACCCGCATCCTAAATGCAAAAAAAACCTCTCTGCCTCGTATAGTTTTGTTTTCCCAAAATGAAAAAAATTTTTACACCACTCAATGGTGCTTGAATTTGAATTTTGTGTTTTTGGGGGGCGACTTCCCACAATTAGCGCCGAAGTATGCCATGTGGTCCCCTTAGCTTTTATTATTACTTATTTTAGCTTTCTTTATTTTAAAATTTTTTTTATTTTATTAATTATTATTTTTAATTATATTTATATTTATACTTTTTGGTTTTATTAATAATAATGATAGTAATACAATAATCTTTAATTTATCTCTTTGGTTATAGGCTAAAGGCAGTAAATCTTGGTCACTTTTACTAAAAATTTCTGTGGTTCTATATTGTTGCACAGTGTTTCTTTAACGAGTTTGTCTCATAAAGAAAACCACTGTCCATATGCCAGTTATAGCATATGGGCCATCATTGAGGGGAGGTCTCCCGCTTGCAACCCCCATCTATTTGCAAAAACAGGGGACCCGCTTAAAAAAAAAGGTTAATCGTCGGGCGCCCCCGGCCTTCCAAAAAATTAACATCAACAGCTTTATTTTTGGGGACCACTATGTAATTCTACATTTCCGTTGTAAGAAAAATGAGTGGTTGGGCGACCTGGGGTTTAAGAAGCGCATCACAAAAAACCTTTTTAAAGGTCGCATAATTTTAACACTGCTTTTACACAGCATGCAAAAACGATCGTATTTTTGTATTTTATGTATTTTCACTTTTAGGATTCTAAAATGTAAAAAAAAATTTAAAAACGACCTGTAGTCTACACAGGTTGTGTTTTTTTTCAGATGTTTTCGGGCCCCGGGGGGCTTTGGGAAAACATTTTTGAAAAAAATTTTGCCGGCACCTGGCATCTTTCTGTTGGTTTCCTGTAGATTCAATGGTTCGGCCCAATGGAAAAAAAAGCTAAAACGAACCGCGTCTTTTGCACAAAACATGACAAAAAATGCAGTCGACTTTCTGGAGGTTTTTTTCCGATGCTGTGTGGATCAAGTCTTATATTTCAGATAGATTGTCCCCTTGAATATACCAGACTCCAGTGTTTTTACTGATCACTGATTGTTTACTTTAGGTCAACATGCGTGACAGTTTTTGCAATTATTTTACCGGAAAGTTCTCTTTTGATAAGTCCAATGTACTCAGAAGGCTGGGGCTAAACTGCAGTTTACCATGAATTTACAGCAATGTCCCATGATTTTGTGGACAGATAACAAGAAGCACCCGTCAACGTTAACATTGAGACTTATGAATCACCAACAATAGTCTAAAGGGGGGGACCTTTCAAACACGGGGCACCCCACTGGAACCCCAACAGTGATCCCAAAAAGGACCCCCTAAAGCACTGTCCAGCCACTGGCCCCCCAAAAAAAATGTCAAAAAAGGGGGGCCCTTTGAAAATATGCCATTTACAGGATCCTAATAGAAAACTAAAAAAATTTTGGAACTGAGTCTTCCACACTGTTAAGAACATTTCAAAGGGAACTCTAAATCATTCACCCCCCACAATTTATCACATTTTTTCCCCTCAACCCCACTTTTGAAGTCTTTTTCTCGAGATGGGCGGGCCAGAAAAAAATTTTCCAGTGTGCCACATGCCATAGGTCTGCCACCTATGCTTGTAGATAATTCAATGTGCATGAGTGCTGGTTATTCCATCATTGGTAAAAGCAAAGGTTTTTTTTTTCCACTTTCACGTGCATTGGCTGATCTCTTAGCCGCTGGGGAAGTTTATTGGACAGATGGTTGTCTACTCAGCTGCGCAGAATTTCCCCCCCAAAAATAAAAATCAGACTTTTTCCCGAGTTCCCCCTTTTCTAGGGCTGAATGCCCTTTTGGAAAAAATTCCCTATTAAAACCAAATAATAATTTTTTCTAAAGTATTGACATTTTTTGTTTTAACCGCATCTATGACCTTTGACTTCATTCTATTGAATGCTTCCAACTCCCACTCACAATAGGTATTGAACTGAACTTCCTACCTTCAAGCAAACACTCGTGTAACCTTCAGATCCTCCCTAACTCCTACGTTCTAGTCACCAACAAGTCAAAGCATTCTTATTATTCCAATCCCAGTAGAAGTATTTTTTTTACCAGCATTCCTCTATCTGCAAGCACTTTACAAGCTGATCACTAATCAGCCGGGATTACAACTTCCACCTTTTGTTTCATTGTCTTTGACTCCAGTGTAATGGAATCTTCTGCAATTATCCAGACTTCCGAAAGTATGGCCATGTGCACGCTTTAATATCCATAGCTTTTAAAAGTAAAGACATTGTGGGTAGGGGGTTGTACTGTGTAATCTAAAGGAATGGGGTAAAATTTTTAAAAAAGGCTGCCCCCTTCTGTTTAAGTCCCAAAGGGGATGTTGTGAATTTTGTGTTCCATTAGCTTTATTTTTGTTTGCTTTCCTACCCAAATATGTATACGTGGGTGCAATCCATGTCCATAAAAGCTTCTCCTTCCTGCCCAAAAAGGGGATTTGGAAAACTGTTTTTTTTTCCTTTTAATTCCCCAAAAATGTTAATATTCATCGTGGAAAAAAGCATCAAGTAACAAATTTTTTAAATGAAAACTGTACATATATAAATATAAAATTATATTCACTTTTGAAACCTTTTGCCTTTGTCCAATAAACTTAAAATAAAAATTGAATTTTAAAAAATGCTATTTTTTATAACATATTAACAAGCTATATGTATAGTACATAGCTGATAAGGTTAAAAAAAGACAGAGGTCCATCAAGTACAACCTATAACCCAACAGTGCTGATCCAGAGGAAGTGAAAAGCCTCTATGAAGTAAGTGCCAACTGCCCCGTGCAAAAGGGAAAATTCCTTCCTGGCTCTAAACATGGCAATCAGAATAAATCATTGGATCAACGTCCAGACTCATAACCTGTAATATTATGGTTTCAAGAAAAGCATGTAAAACCTTTTAAAACTTATTCAATTAATCACCCATTAAAATACCTTGTAGCAGCAAGTTTTATAGTTTTGCCGCTGTTACAGTAAAAATAAAAGCTGAATAACCCCAAGTGAGTCTCTTCCTATATATAACTTACGTAAAATATAGGGCCTCATGCATGAAAACTGTCTAGGTCTAAGACTTTCCTTGTTGCCCATAGCAACCAGTCCGTGCTCCTCTTTCATTTCATATATTGCTCTGAAAAAATGAAAGAAGAGCTCTGACTGGTTGCTATGGGCAATAAAGAAAGTCTTAATGGATTAATGCTTGCTTCCTCAGATTTATATGGAATAACCGCAGACCCCGAGTCGCCTTGAAGGTTTTATATCAGCCTAGGAAAAACAGGGGAATTAATTTCCCGAATATCCAACTCTACAATTTAGCAACTCAGCTTCGAGTCATAGGGGATTGGAAACTTAACACGTCACTTTACACTAATACTAAAATTGATCAACAGCTAGTGCCCGATATATCCTTCATCGGCTTCCTCCATATGCCATACTCGGACAGCCCATCACATCTCAAAACTAATCCCCTTATAATCACTACTTGGAAAGTGTGGACCAAGGTGAGGCCCAAATTCAAGGTCTCAACCTGAGACTTCACTTTTCTGCCTTTCCTGGAAACCCGAGCTTCCAGGCGGGGCGGGCGCATGCGAAGTCAAACCGTTGGCAGGGGGGGGGGTTGAGAGGATAGGAAACTTAGTAGATTTAGAGACAAAAAGACCATTTCCTTTCAATGAAGCCAAACTGAAATTTGCTTCCATCGGTCCCCAGCCATTCTACTACTTACAAGCTTGCAGCTACATGTACGAAGTCACCAAACACCTCACCGATCAGGACTGGGATGATCCCTACGCAGCAATGACTTTGGCAAATCACAAATCCAAAGGCCAGATCACACGCCACTATAGTTCTCTCTGCTAGACTACACTAATAAACCGCAGGGTTTGGCCTCCTGGACAAACCACATTGATTCCATCTCCACGGGGGACATCTTAAGCTCCCGGACGATGGCAGCGAAACTTCTTCCTTCCATGTCCTACTGGAAATGGAATTTGCATTGCGCACGGGGCATACATCCCCACATATGATTAACTAAGGGCACCTCTCCCCACCCACGCCTGCCCCAAGTGGCCTCTCTCCCCATGCCGACCTCGCACACTGCCTCTGGTCCTGCCTGAAATTAGGTTCCTTTTTGGGCTCGGATTCGTTTTTCATAACCACTCACTTACTTCACTATTGCCCTGACTCTCTTGAGGGGTTTGCATATTTGGTCTTCCCTGTCATTCCCCCCCAACCTCTCTGGTTCTCAAAAGAAATTACTATACTATATATCAGCAGCAGCGAGAAAATCCATTCTACACTGCTGGATCCACGCATCCACACCGCCACACAAATTATTCTTGGAGAAACTTTCTCATCTGTTCCGAATGGATTGGGTGGAAACCTCTCTCTATAAAGAAAAGAGGGGAAAGCAATTCTACCAACTATGGAAAAATTTTATCATGCTACTTCCAACCCATATTCGATCAAAACTCAAACAATGTTTCAGTCTCACTACCTGGAATTTGGCATACCAAATCTCAGGATATGGACCTAACTGGTGAGCTTTACCTCACGTGGTGTTGTCAGCATCTTGAGCAATAATGGATCTCTCATACTTCTGCGGGTGAGCCAGATGGCCCCCCCCCCCTTTCTTTGGGCTTCCACCCTTCCCCTCCCCTCCCTATTGTTTTTAGTGTTTTTACTCTTTTATCTCTTCTGAACCTCTTCCAGTTCTGGGGTGTCTCCTTTGGACGCGACCACTTGGTTACAAAAAGACGAGTCTGTCCTATGACATTGATGCTACAACTCTTATTGACGTGGCATGTCTGGACACATAAGTTAGCTAGCAGGGTCGTGTCTCTGGGTGACACCCAGGATATTTCTCTCTTCATGTCTTGGTTTGAGAAATTAGAGAGAGAAACCTTGAGATCCTGCCTCAGTAGTTGGTTACGGCCTGAGCTCCCTTTATCGGGGATTACACACTGTTACCATTACTCCATCGAGGAGGTCAGGACTGTCGACGAATCCGTTGATTCGCTCCCACTTTAATTCTGAAAATGTTTATTATCTTTACTGTATTACAATTTATCCCCTTTACATAACCATTGAACGTGAAGTTCACCCAATTGTACAGGAGAGGCCATTTGTTTTATAAATATAACTTTTTCGGTTTGAATTGTTTTTTTAAAAAATTTTTTTTTACCAAAAAAATGTTATCCCCGTATTAATAACATAGTATGCTTTTATGTGGTGCTGATTTGACCCCTTGCTTACCCCTTTAAGGGGGGTAATTGGTTTTTAGTACATTTTTTTTGGGATTATTTTAATTTTGAAGTCCTGCCCCTTTTTATTGTACTCTTGGGTTTGTTAAAATTTTTTGACTCTTTTTTTCCTGTCGGCAGCAATCTTAGCTATTTCACCCGGCGGGTTTGGGGCCTTGAAATACTTTTTTAAGGCGTGTTTGGAAAAAAAAAAACCCTCTGTCGGGCCCCAAAGGAGCTAAACACGCATCTAAAAATAGCAAAGTGATTTTACATTCTTTTAATATTAAACACGCATCGGCGTTCACATTGCTCACTGCGTCTTTCGGACCGTCCCCCGAATTGAAAAGTCAATTCTTGGTCCTAAGACGCCCCAGGGGGCCCTCTTTTAAACTATGGGTCGTCCGCTGCATCCAACACGCGGTGTTGGGTACTTTTGGATCTGTTTGGATCCGATCGCCAAAGCGTTTTTTTTGGATCAATTTTTGGATCCAACACAGATCCAAAAACTATCCAAAAAAAAAAAAAGTGTAAGGCCCCCTAAATATTATTTTTGGGGGTCCGTCTTTTTATTGTTGTTTTCAGATAACCCTAAGTTTAATAACCTGTACAGCGGTCCAACCATTCCTACAACCCATGTGGCTGCCATCCTCTGTACCTGCTCAGCTTTGTCCTTTTTATACACTTGAGCCCAAAACTGTACATAATATTGTAGATATGGCCTCTCCAGTGATTTGTATATGGTATTTGTATATATCATTGTATCTTTTCCTCTTTTTAAAAAAAAACCTTAGGCTTTATTGCCTTTGGGACAGCTTCCTCATTGGTTACTAAATTTAAGACTACTTTCCACCAATATCCCCAAGTCATTTACAGCCATGGCTTCACTCAGTATCGGGCTATTTAGTGTTTAATTGCACCTCTTGTTTCCTTGGTCCAAGTACATGTCCTTACATTTCACAACATTAAATTTCATATTTCAGCCTAAGCCTCCAACTTTCCCAAATTGTTCTGTAATATTATATCATCCTCCTATGTTAATTGCTTCACAGAGCTTTATATTATCTGCAAATATTGCAATTTTTCTCAGAAAGCTGTCTACAAGGTCATTAATAAACTTAATAAAAAGCCCAATGGTGATCCTTGTGGTACCCTGCTAGTAACCATTGTTTAATCGAAATACATTCTTTTATAGACACCCTTTATTTCCTTTAACCCATTTGCACATATTTTTCTCCAGTCCCCTCATTCTTAATTTTTGCCTCAATCTATGTGGCTCATTATCTAGTGCTTCTGAGAAGACAACACCTACAAACTTACCCAGGTCCAGTCTACAACTTACCTTCTTAGAGAAGCTGCTCATATTATTTACACAGGAGCAATCCATCAGAAGGCCATAAAGGTGCTTTATTATCAGGCTATGTTCACATGGCTTATTCTGGGATGTATTTCAGCCCGTAATTCGTGCTGTACTGCGCGAATTACGAGCTGATATACGTCCCAGTCATTACGGTAGTCAACAGTTCTCATAGAGATCTATGGATTACGTCTCCTCTCCCCGCTCGCACAATACGGTGAGCGGGGAGAGAAGTGACATGTCAGTTATTCATGGCGTATATGCACCATGAACAATGCATGTCTAAGGGGCCGGCGGGCTACCAGCCCTCCTGCCCCCGCTCCCGAGCACACGGCGTAGTTGCGGGGCGAAATATGTCCCGCAATTAAGCCGTGTGAACATAGCCTTAGAGTATTTTCACTGAGATTCTATTCTGTGGCACCTCTACAAAAATCTTAAAAAATGTTTCCCACAATAGCAGTTAAGGGCCTTATGTATGAAAGCCGTCTAGCAGTAAAACTGTCTCTGTTGTCCATTGCAACCAATTAAAGCTCAGCTTCCATTTCATATAGTGTTCTGGAAAAATAAAAGGGGAGCTCTGATTAGTTCCTATTGTCAGCAAGGACACTCTTACTGCTAGACAGTTTTCATACATAAGGCCCTAAATTTACGAGTCTATAGTTTCCGGGCTCATTTGACCCTTTACTAAATATCAGAATCGCATTTGCTGTCCTATGAACACAGACTTTTTCATTATAAAATCCTTTATATTTAAATTAGAGCTCCATACCTCCCAAGTGTCCCTATTTAGGAGGGACAGTCCCTATTTTTAACCCTTGTCCCTCTTAGCTCTAGGAATGTCCCTATTTTTCATCTGGAAAATAGATTTTCATCAATCTTGCTTTAAAAAGTACCTGATTACTTCCAAGCTCTATATTAGACAACAACTTACTTAATAATTCATAATTTGTGTGTGGGTGGTACTAGAGGCGTGTCCTACTATGATGTCATTTGCTTGGGTGTGGTTGGAGGAGTGGCCTGATGTGTCCCTCTTTGCAATCTCTAAAAGTGGGGAGGTAGGGAGGTCTGTCAATTACAGTGCTAAGTTCATGCAGAGGATAAGGGTAATTGTTACCTGATAGTTATATGTCATTTAAAAGCAATAGCCTGCTTCACATTGAATGCCCACTGAGCCCAGAGTTTGCAGCTTTATATGCTGGTATATTACAGATTGCACATCTTGAAAACAAAATAAGCTACATATAAATCAGCCAACAGCTTTAAACATGTAAGGACCGGTAATTGAAGACTTTTTCCATATATATTGCTTTATTTTTTTACTTTGTTGAGAAGATCATTTAGAAATGATCAGCTCTGTGTGTACGCAGGTTTCTCTAGGTTATCATCCTGCTCTCCCTCTGCTTCTCTCTCTGCTCTGTCTTATTTGATAGCAGGGATTAAGACTGGTCAGGCATGTGTGTTATCTCACACAATTCTTGTCTTTTCTTTGTTTACTTTGAGCTCTGTACTTCTAGATAACATCTCCTGCTCTCATGTCAGTGCATTTAGAAAAGCTGTGAATGCCGAGTTTATATGCTAAACACTGAAATAGAAGTAGCCACAGCCTGACCGGGATGAGAAAGCATGCATGCATCTGAATCTGCTTTTGACTCTGAAACAGCATGGTGAGAAAACACCTTGACTTTTCCAGAAACATAGATGACCTAAAAAAATATTTGCGTTTGAAAGAGTATAGCATGTAAGAACACACAGTTTACAGTGTAAGGTCAATGAAGGCTATTACCAAATATAATATTTTTTTTAATTTTGCTTTGTTTAGGAGAGGCAGAAGATTTTATCTACTGCTAGTGTACACAAGTTTCTCTAGGTTATAAAAAAAAAATATTCTCATGCTATGTAAAAATGATCTGTGTTGAAATTAGCCTGCAATGTAGATTTTAAATCTGCTGTGGGTCAATTCACATTGCAGATTCACTTCAGATTTGTTGTGCATTTACCTCATTAACTTCAATAGGGGAGTCAAAATTCATAACAAATCCACAATGAAGTGTTGCTATAGCAGATTTTACTGTGAAAACATTAAATCTGCAACTATAGATTGTTAACATGTTTTTTGTTTGTTTTTTTAATTAAATTTGTATAATCCGCACTGAAAATCCACCAGAACATGTCCAAATGACTTGTAGCTGCAGATTGACCGGAGAATGGCGTGCGGGAGATTTAAAAATATATGAACAGGGCTGCGCCTGATATCGGGCTGAAAAGATGCCAGATATGTGGCGCGGCCCCGTTCACACATGTCGCCCTTAATTTTCTTGTTCTGCAACATACAGTACATTTTGCATCCCTTGTTGTTAAAATGTAAATTGCAAAACAGGTACATTGTAATTAGCTATAAAACTAATTGAATTTTGAAAAGCCACAAGGTGTGTCTGGAAAATGTATATATAAACATATGGTAACTCATGCATGACAAAAACACCAAACACCTTGAATTTTCTTACCAATAATATTATAAATGTGGCCATGCTACTACCCACTTTAAGATAAGTGGTGCCAGACCGCTACTTCTCCCTTAAGGAGGACCTGTGACCTCTCCTGACATGACTGTTTTAGTAAACTCTTGTATTCTGGAGCATCTTCTCCTATAACTCTGTGTTGTTCCTCTGTTATTCCTCTTAGAAATGTATTACTGAATTAGTCAGCTGGGTGTTACCGTTCCAGTTTTGAGAGAAACATGTCCCTCCAGACACTAATGATATGTTCAAACGGTTGATTTTGATGCTGTTTTAGCGCTGTTTTGACACTTTTTCTGTGCCTAAAATACCGTTCCTATGGAAAATCATGTTGTAGTTCACATGACGTGGTTTTTACATGCGTTTTAGTTGCTTATTTTCGGTGCTAAAAAGTGTTCCGCAAGTAAAATGCCCACAAGAACAAAGGAGAGCTCCAATAGCTCATCCATAAGTATGGCACATTTCTGGATGCAGATCCGCAGGCAAAAAATGGCTTGGCACAGTATTTCAATGTCAGAATGAAAACCACGTTAAAACAGTGTCAAAAACCGCGTCAAAAAACGTGTGTCTCAGAAACCTCATCAAATCTGAAAACTAATGCATATGAGGCATTTTTAAGATCTGGATTTGAAGCTGATTTTTAACCACAAAAATCAGCATCCAAATCAGCCATGTGAACATACCCTAAGGGTGCGTTCCCACGGCACAGACAAAATACTGCTCTTTTTTTGGCACGCAGGGGGCGGCTTTTTTCCACGGTTTGCAGATTCAAGCCCTCCCCCTTCACACCCACATGCTCTTGTTCTGCCCGAACACCAGGTGGAAGGATGAACATGTTCAAAGTTTTTAGGAATGCTGGCGATGTAAAAAACCATCCGGCGGAAAATCCGTGCAGTGGGGACTGATGCATGGATTTTCTATTTAAAGCAATGTAAAAGGTTGACAGTCGCTTTACAGACAGTTTTCAGATCTGAAAATCATCTGTAAAACCGACTGAAAATCCTGACGTGGGGACAAGTCCTAACTCTGTCAGCACTGATTGGACATTGTCAGACCAGCTGTTAACACCCCTCTGACAGATTCAGATTCCCTGTAATTTCACAGGCAACCAACCCCCAGCTTACAGAGGTGAATGATCAAAGTCCGGGTCACCACTGGGGTCTTCTTCACGGCCCAGTCCGGTATCTGACACTGACTACACCAGGAATGCTCAGCTCTCGTCCCCCGTGTGGTCATCCAGGTTGAGATTACAATACATACACCACATAACAGATCCCCATCAGGAAACATTCAATACAACTGTACAACATAATAGATATTAAAGCTCAAAAAAAAAAAAAACACACTATAACAATCTACACCGTCACAACAATTATCTCTAACAAGATTAGCTTTTGTTTACTGAATAAGAATTGCTTTTTATACCTCAGACATCACTTGACAGCCTTTGTTTTACATGAAGTTTACATCTTCTCTGCACTTGCGTCTTTGTAATGTCTCAACTAGTTACAGAGAAGCTAAATATGTTAATCACTGCTATATATCCTGACAAAGGCAGAGTGAATGAAAAGCTGTCAATAAAAAGGATCAGTTAAGGTCTGATATTCAACATCAATAATCTAGTTGGTGATACTTATGGTTTCAGATTTTTTCATTCATGACACAATGGATTGGGAAATGTGTCATCAAAAAATTACTTAATTTTTTTACCTCCACACATTTTTATGTTTCAAACACTCATCTTTTTAAGAATTTTCTTGTAATACTTTTGTTGCATTTTTCATATCACTTTCAAATTTTTTTTAAATAATTCTTAAAGTCCTGCAGTTTTCACTTTGGCACAACGACAGACTAATAAGATTATGACAACTTACCTGTATTCTGCACAGAAAAAAGATTCTTTCCCAATTGGGTTGCTCATTATCAGCACAAACGAGGGTCAAAACTGAAAGAAGAAACACAGCTGTGAATAGATAACACAGGAATCACCAGTCCACAATGAGTGAGATAGCTCACAGTTCACCCTTTCACCTCCTGTCATCGGATTTCTTTCCCATGTCACAGAGCGCGACTAGAAAACTCTTTCCTAAAATGGAAGTCTATGGGGACTGAAGTCAGTTTAAAGTCTCTGATGTGCCATGAGACTATATAAAACATTCTCTGACTGCTGTTAAAGCAGTGCAAAACCAAGGACGAGTGGCCAAAGTGATAAACTGCAAGACTTATGAATTATTCAAACATATTGAAATTGATAACTGAAATCTTTTTTTTTAATAAAAAGCAGAACCAAAAATTACTAAAAAAATGTTAATAAAACATCAATGATTCATGTCTTTTCGATGACACATTCCCTTTAAAACAAAGTAATTATGGCATTGGTAATGTGGTCATAGACATCAGATAGCATTCTGCCACCAACTGGGTAAAATGTACACATTATTTTACCAGTGCAGGGAAGATAAGCAGTAGCCAGACATCTCTTACTCTACTTCTCTCATGGGGAAACAAAGTAGTAGACAAATTCTATTGATATATGAATCATGTCAACAAAAATCTCATGTATACTGACAGCCAGCATCAATGGGAATCAATACTTTTTTTTGCCTGCCGCAAGCTACATGTTAATTATGTGGGGCCCTATGACTAAGATTCCTGGTTTTGGTCAGCTAGAAAGGGACCCGTTTTTGGGTGGAGGCAACTGGTTGAAGGAGATTTAAATTGATGCTCAGTTGGCTTACAGGGGCATGTTAATTTCCATATCAGGATGTCAATGTTTGGGCTCATTAACTTTCAGATAATTACATATTATATAATCTTAGGTGTTCTCTACTTTGAGCAGATTTGCAACAATGAATTCATTTGAATTTTTTTCTTTGGTCTTGAACAGTTCTCCACTTCTGTCAGGGGACATGTTCCATCAGAATCTCATTTGAAGTCTTCCCTTGCAAGACCTTGAGTAAACCTACAGGAGATTATAGGAAACAGTGAGCAGTATGTATTAGCGGCTTACTGAATAGAGCTGCATTTCTGAGAAAGCTAGTGAGGAGCAAAGCAACTATATTTACTCACAGATATGATATTTTATGTTACCTGTTTACCAGAGATTATATGTAGCTCAACGTATTATATATTCTCGCAGTGTGAATATTAGAGTACATAAGCATAGCTCATTGGCCACTTCGGGGTACTTCAATTACACCCATGTTGAGTCACATTATTATGACTATGATGTAAATATGAATTTTACAGAGTAAGCCGCTGAACAGATGGACAGACCTTTACACTGGGGCTCGGTTAGGGGACTCAAATAGTTCTCGGTGAATTGTCACATGTATCTGGTAGCCAAGGTGAAAGATCCCCTCATAGCAGGAGGGAGCTGGGGGAGGATCTATAGAGCAGTACCACACTGATCGAGGTTCGGTCCAATATGAAGAAAAAAAAACAAGGTGTAGAACAGCTCACCTTATAATAATGCAGCACGCACCTGTCTTGTTAATAGCACAGCTCCGGATGCAAACCCGAGTACAACAAAATCCAAGAAAACAGTCTGTGAGCCAGCCTTATCTCATCCCAGGTGCACCGTCGGGGAACATTTACAAAACAGGTTTGCATACTTTATTAATCCATTTAATAGTCTTTGTATCCTATCTCCATTGTTCAGAGATGAGACTAAAAATACAACATTGTGTAGCACACTAGTGAAGCGGATCGCGTTTTCGGGTCACGTGACCCTTCCTCATGGCCGACTGTGCACCTTGGATTGAATCAGCTGTCTCTCAGACTGTTTCTTGGATTTGGCCCCACATATGCTCCTTTGGGTTAAAGTCTAAGGAATCAGGGGGCTGGGATAGTAATTGGATGTTTTGGTCATGTTCTTCCAACCAATGTTGGACATCTATCGTCGTGTGACATTGTCTTGCAGGAAGATCCCATTCACCCAAGGGAACTCTATCAGCATGTTTGGGTGTATATGATCTGCAGCGATGAATTTATACCCAAATCGGTTGAGATTGCCTTCCACATGAATGAACGGCCTAGAGAGTGCCACGAAAACATTCCTCAGATCATAGTGCTGCCACCACCAGCATTTGTTCATCCATCGTTGCAGGGTGTTTATCCTTTAATGTTTCTCACCAGACATACCAATATCCATCCATTCGATGAAGCAAAAAATGTGACTCATTGGAGAAGGTATCCCTTTGCCAATCAGCGGAGGTCTGATTCTAAAATGCTGTGGGAAATGAGCCTTTTTTTTTTGCAAATTGCAACTCTTGATTAGTAGAGGATGCATGCCGCGGGACCATTTGTCTGCTTCAGGGACCCATGCACAGTAGAGTTCACTGATCTGTTGTTTGAGAAAACTTGTTCTGTTAGTTACCTGGTGAATTTTTGGCCTTGAGTGGCTTCGAATTAGTGTTCAGGTCCACCCTCACGCGTTATGTACCTGACAGATCACCATCACATCAATAGCACATGGTCTTCTGCAGTTTCCATGTTGCTTATTCACAATGGCCCCATTTTTTCACTCAAAATACATTTTCACCTCAGCAGTACATGAACAGTTCACAAATTACAGAGTTTCGAAAATACTGCCACCTAGCACTGGAAAGCACAATAATAAGTCATTAATCATGTGCATCCATGCACGGTTATTTCCATGTATGTAGGAAGTGTAAGTGATAATAACATGTAGACATGCTTGTAAAAATCACCAATCTATGTTAACCAAAGTGTTTATTTACATGGAGTATTATTTCCTGAAAAAAAGAAATACCTTTAGACTTACCCGTCCACATCTTTCCATTCCCTAGGGACATTGGTTTCACAGGTAATCATGGGGCATAATCACACAGTCCTGACTCACTATATGTTCTAAATACGCAGAGAAAACATGTAAATCGGTAACAAGGAACTTTTTTTTTTCATGTAAGATTTGAAATATTTGACAGTACATGCTTCGTTCCACATTTTGAGACAAAAACTGTATATTCCTATTGAAACAATATTATGATGGCAAACAATGTTCTTCACAGGTATTACTGTTGAAAAAATGGACACAGCGTGGAACCACAGTGTAAGACATTATGAGACATTATGTAGTCTCATGTTTCTGTCCTCTTTCTTTTTTATGCTTCGTTTCTTCTTTCCTTTTTCTTTTTTGTTCCTTTCCCCCGTGAAGGTTTCCTCTATTCATTTTTTCTTATTCCTTATAGGATGGCTTATATCTAACTTTATTTTATCATTTAGCCTTTATTAATATATACTCCAGTTATCTTCCTTTCTCTTTCTTGCTCTATTTTTCCACCTTTTTTCTCCCCTTTCTTTTTCTTCCTCCCACTGCCCTCTAGTCATTCCTTATATTTCTGATTATCTTTGCTATTATCCCTTGGACATAATAATCCCCTTCTTTTCTCCCCTCTTCTTCTTCCTTCTCCCCTTTAGAATCTTCTACTTTTACTAATTCTCTTTTGCCAGTTTCTTTTTTCTATATACTCATTCTCATTCTCAGTCCCAGATTGTTCCCTTTACAACAACATATCTCCTCTTCACATGGCTTCTTATTCGCGTTCTAGTTATAGTCTCTCCCTGTCTGTCTGTGGAAATGCCATCTGCATAGTGCGCCACATTGCCCCGATCTTCTCCCGCCGCCTAGACTCAATCTGCGCAATTGAGCAGCCCACACTACAAGCGCTCTGGTCCGGTTCCGGCGGCCGCGTTCGCGCGCACCGCCCGCACTATTTAGACTCCGCTCTCACCTGGCCAACTTTACAGCTCCACTTCTCCTGGGCTACGGCCCGTTTTCCGTTTCTCTCTATGTTCCTCCAATGGGTAAGCTTTCGTTTTCCTTCTCAGGGACTTCTAGGGCATAATAGGTCTCCTATGCTATTACCATTGGTAACGACAATCAGGACTTAATTACCATCATTTACCTCAGGTCATGCAGACTACCTTTATTTGTATATATTCACTATTACTTACAATATTTGGAATTATATCTTGTTTTTGGACCATAATTGGGATAATGGTATTTCCCATTTTCCTCATATGGATGACTGTCTGTATTCTGTTTCCTGCCGTTATACACTCCATATGTACCTTTGCATTATACTGCCGATATTCTTCCTTGTAAATTTTGCCCTCACAAGGCATTCATATAATACGTTTATATTATGCTCTGTTCTATATATATGTATATATTGTATATATTTTTTAGATTCTAGTTGAATTATGTATAGATAGCGTTTGATTTCTGTGTATGTTATTTACTTTTCAGTGACTTATTTTGAAAAAGGTCATACTGACCGAAACGTCAAAATCATCTAATTGGTCACTGTGCCTGTACATAACTTCTTTGGAGCGTGTTGAAATAAAATTTGAAAATTTTTGTTGCATATCAAGTTGGTGTGCTAGGTCAAATCTATATGACTGTCGGTTTCACCGGACTAGCAACCAAGAAAAAAACAATACTACGCTTTATTTGTTCACAGTGTAAGTATGTTTCTTGAATGGATAAGGAGCACATTGAAGGGTTGTCCAGGTCAGTTTTCAACTGAGGTCCCAGTGTTGTATGATACAGTACAAAATCAACATAGAGTATTGCTGTACAAGGCATGTTTCAGGCAAAAAAAAGGAAATCTAAATTTGACAGACTTTAAATGTCTTAAATAAAATCTTACAAGGGGTCTGTGTTCCACTAACTTCTCATTGATTTTTATCATTACTTCCATGTCCCTGTTTCTTCTTTTAACTTTGCGATAATTTCATGGGGCGTAGAAGCGCAGTAGAAGCCCCATACTGTGACATCGCAGTGAAATCATAAGCTGAACCATATAGTGAACAGCGCTGGCTGGCCTATCAGGATAGATTCAACTAAACAGGTCTGTAGTATTAAGCAACCCTGAGGAGATGATGCAGCCCATTACAAGAGGGATATCTAGGATAGGTGGATACTGTTAATAGACCATTAATTGCCAAAGTGAATTGTTTAGGCAAGATCTTTAAACATAAAAAGCTAAAGAGCTTTCTTTGATTGATTGCATCTTCATCTATGATCAGGTTCTCAGAAAAACTGTGGGTGAAACATATATATTTATAAATGTTGTGACCGGGGGTAAGCTCTACTCTGTACTTTTACATGATAGTGTAATTAGTTACTTATCTTGGCCAATTAGAGGGCGCCAAACCTGTCACAAGCACTACAGCATGGTTGGTTGTTACAGCACAGTGGATTGAACAGTCAATACATGAGTGTGTGCATGCTAGAAAAGGGGAGGAGACAGAAGTTGTGGGAATACAGTTGGGGAGTGCGATTCTGGGTGCATTTAGGTACTACTTGAGCACAGAAGTGAAGGTCCCAACGGAAGATGTGGACGAGACAGCTAAGATCAGAATCCTGTGTGTATGCGTGCAGCCATCTGTCACAGTGAAGAGAAAAACAGACCAAGCAATCACTGATCAGGGTGAAGGATCATGACTGGTGAACTCCTCAGGTATCTGTGCGTTATTACCCCCCCTGTTCAGCAGTTAAATACTTGTGTGAATACCAGGAGAGCTCATTTGATTGTGTTATCTTTGATGTCTTACTGAACGTGTCTGTTGGGTGACTATGGTAACCCTTGGAATTAAGCCTGTTAAACTGCATACAGTGGAACTGTTAACTTGATGTGTTAGCTGTGAAGAGAATAATTACAAGGGCCCCAACTCACTGCAAAACCCCCCCACAAGTTCCCAAAGCAATCCTAAAGCAAAAATTTCATAACCCCAATCCTGCTGCCATCACCTTTAAATAGTGGAGTGTGGATAATTTCTGGTGCGCCCGTACGGGGATTTTGGAGCGGATTCTGATAGTAAAAACAGGGAGGTGAAACACCCTGAAAGAGTGAAGGCCCTAGGCAAACCTGCAGAGGGAAGTCTCACCAGGGGCGCAGAACATGAGCGAGGGACCGGAAGATGCTCTTTTAATGCACAGTGGAAAGGTTTCACAGCGCTTTCAGACCCAGTCATTTTCAGCTTGCCACTTTTCTGCAAGGGCTGAAGCAAGCTGTAGGGGGATAGATTACTGCACTTAGGCCCAGTTCCATTTCCGCAGCACAGATAACTGTCCAGCACATAGGCAGCAGAGTGCAACCTGCAGAAGTTCACAATCAGTCTTAAATGGGCCAGCATGCACAAAAAAGAAAAATCACATCACAAATTTCAGCTATGGGTTGTGGAGGGGGACACATCAATAAGATTCAGTGAGTCTCTGATGCAGTTGTCCTATGCAGAAACTCGGAACAGTCGCCAAGATTTATGTAAAAACTTCCAGAGGACCATCTTGCTCGTGCACTAAATCCGCTGACATTTCTTTTGACAGCCTGAATCAATTACTGGATGAGATGGAAGTCAGTGTGCGATGATGGGATGCTATGTTGGCCTTTTTAGAGACTAACTCAGTTTATTGGACAGTTTGCGGGCTTGCAGAACCAAATAAACAGTACAGGAAACAGAAAGTGGACATTGTCTTCCAGACAGACACTAGTGAAGGAGCTTAAAAGACAATAATTGCTTTAAAAAAGACGTTGCAGGAATCTGCAAATGACAGTGAGAAAGGGGTCAGTTTTCTGATAAAGTTCCAATCTGCTCAATCCAGACATTAAGAAGACAATCCAAGACAAGAGAGAAACCATCGCCAAAGAATTCAAAATAACTTTTGGGCACAAATTGGTGAACAGAGAAGAGAAAGAGGAGGACTGTCTTTACAACTAAACCCAGATTCAACAATGGATCTGACTTGGGCGATACAACAAGGGGTAATCAGGAGAGAGAGATTATTAGAAGGCAGGTAGTGAAAGACATTAGTCCCAGGGTTGCATCTCAGGAATATGTTAGAGATGAAGACCAAACCTCACCTTGCATCTAGTTAAGACTCAATATTTAAAAGGGAATTTACATGGAAGAACGCACTCTGAGTTAGTAGCAACAAAATGAATAACGTCTCCAAGACAGCTAAGAGTCCCCTCAAGACTTTCTAGTTCAGAGCATTGCCAAACTCAAGAGAAAAAGAAAAACCTGTGTGTTTGCATCAGAGAAGAAGAGGCTGAGGAGAGAGTTTGATGTGTGGCGCTTGTTCTGAGAAGTTCCTGAAGGTCAATATGGACAGAGGTTACTTAGTGGAACAATCAAGTTCAGCTGAATCCAGTACCTTGTGGGACCCTTTTATCTTCAAGATGAAGTGTTGTTTGAGAAGCATGAAGATAGAAAGGCAGCTAGTCGTTGAGCTAGAGAAGAGTACATAATAACAGCTAAAAGAAAAGGGTTTCATTGGTACTAAGACATGCAAAACGGATGAGTTCAAACCATAAAGTTGACAACCCATGACATGCCAGGCCAAGGAAAGGTATACAGTGGAGGGAAGAAACCGCTTGCAATCCACCTCTAATTACCCAGAAAAGGTACCGTTTAAGAAAACAATACTGTGGACACCATCTTAGGGAGGAGTAGTGAATCGCGGCACGTGAAAATACGGTCGGAATAGAAGAGAGGAAGCAGGTGTAATACAGGACGGAGACCAAGTCATAAAACCAGCAAGGCACAGGGGTAATTTCCAAATAGAAGGACAACCCTGGCATGTAGAGGGCCTGCCAAGGACTCCAATCAAGATTAGTTATGTTGTCAATGTCTTAAAATGTGACGTCTAAGTGAGGGACATTATGCAAAATAGTGTGAGTGTACCAGATTTCAAGCAGCTAAAAAGGGACAGAATGGGTTGCTGGGGGAAGAAAGGGAGAGACCAGTAACCTCTAAAAAAAGGCCAGTCCAAAACAAACAAACTTCTACATTCCTAATACCATCAGGATGAGAAGACAACAGCTTGCAGCCAGCTACTACCCACAGGTGTGTGACCCGTCGCTCCAACAGTATACAATTGGAGGGGACAAGGCTTCACCCTGTCATCAAGCATATCAGTGTGGCAGCTCCTACGTTTATGCTCAAGAGACAGAAAATATCAGTGGAAAACCAGACCAGGACTCATTAAGCCTTATTGTGAAAAGTGCCTTAATACAAATGTAAATTTAAATGGACACTTGTTAAAGCTCTGTGGGCATACTGTTGGCCCAGGCCAGTACTTCTAAATGAAGGATGGAGAAGGACTTTATACCTGCATTGCACAACTCGGTCAAGTGGAAGAACTGTAAGGCATGGGAGCTTTTGTGCGCGAGCGGTAGGGAACCAGACAGAGTCTACCTTTATAGTGGGGTTGAATAGTGACTTTTTCGGCTCACGCCAAGAACAGCAATACCATTGAGGTATTAGATGCCTGTTCCTTAGGTCAAACGGACAATCGTTTGTGGCAGAGGAACCATTCATCGGTTACAAATGTGATTGGGGAATTGATAGCACAGTACAGTTTCTACTATCACCACAAACCGTTGGTAGATTCTGTAAACAACCATCCTTTGCCCTTACGACGACATAGAAACCAAAAACAGTTGTGGAGATATTGAAAACAAACAGGTTGAAGTGGTCTTTTCAGAGAAGTCAAAAAGTAGGTCTGGCCCCATTACTCTTTCCAGGCTAAACACGCCTATGGAGGTTGACTCGTGTTGAGATAGCGGGACCAACCTCGGTGTGAGGGTGGTGGGACACACCGTAAGACGTCACAGGAGAATGCTGTTTGTGCAACAAGATCCTATACAGCTGCCTGAAGGCCATTCATTACAGGGTGAGATGTGGTGACTATTCCTTTACAGTGGGTTGCAAAAGTGCCTGTTGTTAGTTATGTAATTTCCTACAAAACATGAAGTGAGGTTGGACACCTAAACTGTATGGGACACCTTGAAGCTATAAAAAACAGTGTACAGCTCTATGTTAGGGCCAGTTCAGAGTTCTCGGGTGAGCACAACTCCATAAGCCCCTTGTGACAGTTGCGCCCCTGGCTGGGTTGTCTCCATCCAAAGAGAACAGTTGACCCACCCAGGTGTTACTTCTATGAGGCAAATCTGAGTTGCAAAGAAGACACAACAGATTGTGAGACCACAATTTCTGCTTTAAGTGAGGAGTGTACATGCATTCTCAAAGGTGATTCTGATGTAGGTTGGTATTATCACCCCAAACTGAAAATCAACCTTAAGGAACACTACTCAGTAAAAAAGAGTAACAGGTCGTGCCTAAACATACATAAGGAAGTAAAGAGTTCCTTCAAGACCTCATCAAACAGGGGTTGGATTCCAGAAAACTCTCAAGTTCAATCGTATTCATCCCAATTGTCGTGTGTCAGAAAAGAAAGGATGGGACACTGAGGCGACTCTTGCTGGGATTAACAGAGAGCTGAACAGATTTTCATTCCCTGACGTTCATCCAATAGCTAAGGATCCAAGGAATGCTAGACAGTTTGTCCGGGAAGGTGACAATGTTTCAATCAGTCATGGGACCCCCAAGGCAAGGGCTAACACCCCAAGGGTTTTTTTGAAGTGAATCCAGCAGGGACTCATTAAAGGCCCTTTCATCAAACCCTGGGGGAGTGTATGAGAGGATTCAGCATTCTTTAGGACTCAGTTTGACTCCTGCGGAATCCAGATGAAGCAATGGAGATCTGAATGGCAGGGCCTGAGTGATGACATTTGTCAGCCATACTAGATGACAATATGATACACAGTAAGACATTTCTCTGACCCACATAGAGAATGTTGACAGAAACTGTCTTTGCAGCGATTCCAGCCTACAATCGGGGTAAGCTGACACAAAGAAGTGTTGATCTGTTCTCAAAAGATAAGTCAGGTTCTCCTGCGGAAAAAATTCGTAAAATGTATTCAAAATCTGGTGATGGATATCAACTTTGGATCCAGCTGAAATTGCACCCAGTGGATGGCTTGAAGAAAAAACAAACCCCTATCCCAATGTGGGAGATAGAGAAATGGTACCTAGGCTTCTCTTCTCTATTACCGGGACTTAATTCAAGTACTTCTCCAAGACCCTTGCAGTCCCGTGTTATGCTCTACTTTGCCTGGCAACCCTCAAGTCCGAGTGTGGGACACCAGAAGAAAAGAAGTTGAAAAAGGCGACCTAAAACCCGCAAAGGAAAGAACTCACCTTTCTGCACAAAACCAATCAATTGGAATTCCGGTCACCAAGAACGTCGCTGCGTAGTGTTGGACTGTCCAAGAGTATAGTCTCAAACCTCCACACCAGGTAATTGGGATAGCCCGGGGAACTTCAATGTTTCCATTTGTACTTAATTGTGATTGCATCACAAGTGGGGATTGGAGACAGTCTTGTACCAACGTTCAAGATGGCAGCTTAGGTCACTCAGGCTCTTGGTTCCAGAACTTTGACAGCAGCTGAGAAAGAACTAATCTGCATTCCTGGAAAACTAGAAGTTCATTAGCCATGAAAGTGGGACTATCTGTGAAAGATCTCAGAGATTACTGAATTACATGCCCAGAAGTTTCGTGCTTTACATAGACAAACAACCACTAAACCTATGTCTCACTACTGCAATAAATTTCAATGCAAACTGGTTAGAGATGGGTTGGACAGAACTAGCAGATTTAACTTCAGCTTAAAAATATCGTCCTGAAAAGCTAATGCCTGATGAGATGTATTGTCTAGAAGCCCTTAGAACCAGAAGAATTAATGCACAGTGCTCTGATGAAGTTAGTTTTGGAAAGCTCATGATGAGTACGTAAATAGAAAGTCAGTACAAAGTCCTGCGAGAAGAATACACTCAATGTAGCGTGCCAATAAACAGTGGACAAGAGGGGACAACAAAAGGATGTGGAACAGTTTATACCTTTTCCAATCCGTCAACTCCAACAGAAGCTATCAGAAAAGGAGTCAGAGAGAAGACAAAGTCATTGGATAGTGTGCTCCAGTAATTAACCAGATTACGAACTACCATTAGTTAAGAAGGAGAGGAAAAACAGAGTCTCCTGTACAGCCTCTTGTTGATCCGAATGGATACAAAGGCCTAAATTCACAACTCAACTTACAGAAGGTTATACTCTACCGACAAAGAGGTCCAAAACCTGCAGTTGGTATCTGCCAACAAGTTTTCACTCGGATGGTGTTAAGGGAACTTCACGAAGAAGCAGAATTGGGACACTTAGGGAGTTGAGAGGAGACATCAATACAGAGAACCTTGCACCGTGAACGTTCTCCTTTGGCCAATACATGACACAAAAGAATTGAACATTATGTGACCAGAGAGCTGTCTGGCTGTATAAAGGACAGCGTCCAACCAAACCCGAACAAGGAGCCCCATATGGGTACATTACCAAACACCATACCCGATCAGAAGATGGTGATTCATAGACTTTCAACACCTGCAGAAATGTAAAGGTAGGATTTGAATCACATCTTAGTGGTTATGGACCAATTTCCCAGATTTGCTACAGTCTACGCCACTTACCAAACCAAATCTGGAAAAAAGGCAGCAGGAAAAGATATTTAATGAACTTTGCCATTAAAGTTTGGAATTTTACTACAATAGGCTGCATCATGGACCAAGGAAGGAGTTTGAAAATCCAACTTTTTACAAAGTTGGGAAAGTATTGCAGGAAATTCAGAAAAGTGTAATACAAACACTTACATCCACAAGGTAATGGGACAGGGGTGGAACGTTTCAATCGTACTTTACTGTCGATGTCTAAAGACTCTAACTTTGAAAGAGCAAGAAAAGAGAATTTGGAGAACTTCTTAAAAAAAAATTGGTCCATGCCTACAACGCACAAAGCGTGATGTGAAACCAGGTTTACTCCCCATTCTACCTGTTATTCGGCAGACTCCATCGCTTACTATTGGACATTATGTTCGAATACTTCCAGTGTCGATAACAACTCAAGATTACCCAGAGGATCATGTTTGTGGATGGAAGAAGGAACTGAATGCAAGGCAGAGCATATCAATTATTGCTTCAAAAGTAGGTTACTGCAGGACGAGCAAAAGTAAAGGCAATTATGTACAGGGGCAATAGTGTCATGGAGCAGAAATTAACTAAAAGGTAGCCGTGTGAATAGTCAGCAAAACTTACAAGAAAAAGGTGGACCAGGAAAACTTCGTTTACATACTGGGAAGACAAGATACTTATGTCGTAGTCACAAGGACAAAGGAAGAGTGACGACAGCCAGTGTATGAGGTTAACCTGGAAACAGGAGGTAAAAGACAAGGGGGGACTCTTGATCGGAACTGTTGCTACCTTGTGACACCTACCACAGAGGACCAATACCCTGAAGCAACACACCAAAACAAAAACCGCTCATCAAAAAGACGCAATCTAAAAGTATTGCTTTTGTAGAAAAAATGACCTCAGAAAGTTCAGGATGTGGGAGATCACACTATATGCTTGTATGCCAGTAGAAAGAAAATAGTGAATTAAAATCCTGAAGCTGTAAATTTGTGCCACAGGGAGTTATATGATGAAAATGAAATAGCAGAATGACACCAGGAAAAACCCAGTTGAAAAGTTCAATATCCAGAAATAGTAGATCAGTTGTTGAGTTAGAGACTATTATTCAATTACAGCTGATCAGGGATGAACAGAGAACGATCCTGAACTTGAAATCTTCTAGATGATGAATCACAGAAACATCAGAAGAAATTTGTCAAGCAGAAAGATTTTCCTCAATGAGAAAGAAGATAAGCACCCATGATGTGAAATTAATGACACCTTTGGAGTAACAGAGAAAACGAGTGCACCCACGGTACCAAGAACTGTTCTGGTTAACACAGGTATTTATTTCAATGCAGACACGGTTAAGACAAGCCTGAGAAGTACTTTCCTACACACAATTTCTGGAAAAGAACCACAAAATGGTTAAAAAGTAATGATCTATGGGGAACCTGAAATATGTAAAAGGAATTTCTTAGTCTAAGTTGCATCGTCCACTTGGCTGGTTGAAGGCTTGGTCGGAAAGTATCGTGTGTGTGTTCATAAATGTCAATTTATTACTTGAAATTGTTTTTGTTGTTTGCTCTTTCTCTTTTATTCCTTTTTCAGGAGAAAGTCAAGCAAGTAATCTAAGAGATAGCTTAGGATGCTTTAATTAATTTACATTGTTACTTTATTATTGTCAAAATGTATGAGGTTGTCACTTTCTTTCTATAGTAGAGGCAAGGCCTAGGAAAAATTAGTACAACAGTCTGTAGTTAATTTCGGGAAAATGGAATCAGTAAGATACTGTCTACTTTTGAGTGCTTGGGAAGACCGGTCAAAACACTTAAGAGATAAAACTTATTTAAGGTAAATGCCTTCTCGGACTAAACTTAGAAAGTCTAGTAGATCTTCATGGGCTGTCATCATCTATTGTAAGTTGCTGAATTGTCGAGGACGACATTAATCCACGAGGGGGAGAATGGTGACCCGGGTAAGCTTTACTGTCACTGTCTTATTTGTGTAAATTAGTTACTTATCTTGGCCATTAGAGGACGCCAATAACCAAAAGTACCAGCACACAGGCATGGTTGGTTGTACAGCACAGAAGGACTTGAAATGTCCAAACTAGTGTTGTGCATGCAGACAAAAAGGGGAGGAGACAGGATGTTGCTGGAACATGTTGGAGGATGTGGATTCCGGGTAGTTTAGGTCCTCTATGAGACAGAGGTGATGTGGACACAGAAGAAGGTGAGAGAAAAGTAAGACAGAATCCTGTGTGTATGCTGCAGCAATTGCCATCAACTGGGAAGAGGAGCAAGCCAGCCATCACAGTCTCAGGAGTGAACAGGACTAATGCTGTGTGAATCACTCAGGTATCGGTGAGCTTATTACCCCCCATGTTAGCAGTTATCACTGTATGTGAACTAAACAGGAGCCATTTGCATTTGCTGAGTTATCATTGATTGTTTACTGAAAGTGACTGTAGGAGAATGACCTTGAATAAAGCCTGTTTAACTGCTCCTAAGTGGAACTGTTTAACTCAGTGTGTGCCACGTTGAAAAGATAATAAATACAAGGGAACCACTACACTGCAAACCCTCCCCCTCCAGTGTTTCCTCAGAATCCTAAAGAAAATTATTCAAGACACCTCGGCTGCCATACCCTATCACAGTGGCGTGTGGATAACAAAGTCTCTTAGAGTCCAGGAAAGCTGAGCAGAGCCCACCTCTGTGATAGGGGTCCCTGCTTCCACTGAGGTTTCTTGCTCCTTTTTTTTAAAGGCCCACACCTCTTTTGTAGTTTTTAAGGGCCCTTCTGACATCTTGAATCAAAAAAAACATTGATAAAAAAAAATCATGTTTTAATGGCTTAATATTGTAAGAGCCAGAGCCTTTTTACTTTTTTGTCTATGGAGATGTATAAAGGCTTTTTAGATAAGTTGACGTTTCATTGGTGTCATGTTGGCGTACATTACCAGTTTTTCAGTCAAGTTTCATGTCGTGTGAGGATGGATAAAAAAATAGAAACTTATGTCAATGTCTTTTTCTGTCAATTCAATTTTTTTATTTTTTTTGCATTGTTACCGTATGAATTAAATACTATGATAATTTTATAGATTGCATTGCCACTGATGTGGCAATACCTATTATGCGTTTCTTTCTTCTTCTTTTCTTTTTTTTAACAATAAAGAGTCTTTTTAATTGGTGAATTGGAATTTGTGTTTGTTTTTATTTATTTTTTTGTTTAAACATTTTTAATTTATTTCCTTTTCCCTTTTTTTAAGTAATACGGGGCTAGATTATGTGATTGGTTTTGTAATACACATCAATAAATTACTGTATTGCTTTGTATCATACTGTACTTGTGGCAGGCAAGATTACTTTAAGAATTTTAAGGATATGCTTCACACAAACGAATTTCAGTCTGTACTTCGGCACATAATTTGCATTAAATACGCATGAATGGAAGGTACGGCGCATACTCTTACGGTTAATTACTATAGCTATCAAATGAGGAGTTTGATTACGGTTCTTTTCCCCCAGTGCACAATATGCGCCACAACGCGAAAGGAACTGGACATGTCATAATTATTCAACGCCGTGATTAAAGTCGCCGGAATGAATGACAGTCATTGAGAGTGCTTCAGAAGGACGCATTGGCCAGCGCATCTCTCTGAAGCTGCGGGCGTATAGCTGCGTGTACAGTACACCTTGCTATACGCCCTGTTTAAGCCATCTGAACATACCCTAAGGGGCGTTTCACAGGACAAGGGACAATAACGGTCGGGTTTATGCTATGGTATTTTTCGCGTTTTGCAACAAAGTGACTGTGCCGTCCCCCATGGCACGAGGAAGCGGAGAAGGCTTTTTCCGGCAATGAGTGAGAAAAGCCCTCCCCCCCATCCACCATCTGAAATGCACTTTTGCTTATGAAACACGACGGAAGAGGATGCAAGCACAAACGTTTTTCTGGGGGCCCGCGGGCGGAAAAAAAAACTCGCCCCGGGCCGGAAAAACCGCGTGCGGTGGGGATGCTTGCAACGGGTTTTCCATAGCTCCCATTCGTGACTCATTTGCCGACCGTTTTTTAGCAGAAGGTCTTGCAAAACACGCAAAAGCGTCTGAAAATAAAAATCGTACGAAAAACCCGTGCCGTGGGGACATGCCCTAATAGTTTCCTTTAGGTGGCAGACCCAGAGGACCTTAATAACTCTCTGGCTGCAGAGGCAACCATTGGCACTTTGAAATTGGAAAGCAAGGCGGCCTTGTATTACAGAGAGAACTCCTTCCCTCTATCAATCACCTAGATGCCGTGGACACTATGGACTGCAGCATCTAGGGGGGTCAAACTAGCTGTTGCAGCAGCAGCCCGGGTCCAAACTATGAGGTGCCGGGCCACTCATGGACCTCTGAGTAACTCATCTTTGGAAATGCCATAACATGTATAAGCGGGCCAGGAATTTGCAAACTTTCCTGTGTGTCAGCGAGAGCAAGTTTGCAGTTATACCCAGGGCAGACAACACTCTTCACTACAATCCCTTGCTTTGCCACTGCTCTGTGACCTGCACTTATATTAAGAACAGATATATGAGCATATTACAGCTGAAAAAAAAACAGGGACACAGAATTTTAATACTGCTCTGGTACGTGAACCTTTTGTTAAAGATATATAGTAGCTACTAATTTATCCGCGTTTAAGGGCCTTCCAGTTATATTCTTTCTCCCACGCGCCTTGGACCGAACCTTCACGAACTGTTTGGCGCGGCTTCAGACTGGAGGAACTGTCCCTGAATCTGAGGTCCTGTGTTTTGCTGAAGGACACTATTGGGGATTTAACCAATGCTGTCTTGGACAAGGGCTCGGGAATGGGACTTAAGCCATGTACCCATCCATTACTCCACACCCCCCTTTTTTTTTTTTATCCCATTTATCACTCTTGGTGTTCTGTTGAGATCTGTCCGTGCTTTGTGTAACCCTGTCATTGTAACACCTATGTAACTGTTATCTCCTATTGTGCTTTAGTTTTGAAATAAAAATAAAAATACAAAAAAAAAAAAAAATTTGGGTAGATAACACACCTTTCACAATTGCATTGTCCTATGACGAGATGTTATGTAACTTGTTTATAATGCCACGTTTCTATTCAAATTGACCACCAAGTCTGGGGTGTATGTTATTTAGCTTATGATACTGATATTTTCGTGCGGCAAACACCGCACGGGTTGTTACTTTACTCTATGTTATTACCTGTAATTTTTCAATTTCTTTACAACAAATAATTACGCTTGGAATGGAAAAAAAAAAAAAAATATAAAAATAGCTAATATACATTCATTGATATTGTCTTTTGTAGTAGCTTAGAAGTAAAACAAATGGCACTGTCCTTCGTGTTTGTAAATTAAAAACTTTTACTTGGTCATTCTAGAAGAAAACATTTGGACTTCGTTTATGGCACAAATTTTTTTAGAGCTATTTGCTGAAGGCCTACAGCTTCCCATCAATATTTTAAATGTAAAAATAAAGAAATAAAAAAAGATTGAGGATTATTCCTTTAAGAAACGTTTGTTCAAAAACAGCAAAGCATATCACGGCTAAACGCAAATTTACTCAAAGGAAATTTGCTAAAAATAAATCAGATCAGATGTAAAAATTGATAATCTCAGGAAACCGTTAAAGCCATTCATTCTACTAATGGACCTGAAATGTGACTAATGGGTACCATACCCCGTTCTATGCAAAAGAAATAGGCAAGTGTGGAAAAAGTTGCTTGCCAAATAAGAATGCTTGAACAAAAGAAATCCGGATTGTGTGTATTGTGATCAATGAGGCACAATTACAAAGTGAATGAAAAAAAGAGAAATCAATTTAAAATTTAATGGGACTGCCCTTTGCCTTGGAAACATCCTCAGTTCTTCTAGGTCAGTGTTTCTCAACTCCAGTCCTCAAGATGCACCAACAGGTCAAGTTTTCAGGATTTCCCTCATATTGCCAGGTGATTTTCATTATTCAGTGCTTTTCTGCAAGGGATATCATTAGGTGTCTTTCCCAAAACCCTGCACAGGGTTTTTAATATTTTTTGGAAGTGCATTCTGCCGGGGTGATACCATTGGTCAGTGCTTTCTGCAAAAGGTAATCATTAGGTCGGTGCATTTGCACAGGTGATACATTATGGTCAGTGCATTCTGCACGGGTGAATCTTATGGTAGGCTTTCTCACAGGTGATATCATGGAAGGGCAGTTTGCTTTTCTCACGGGGGTTTTTTCATTACGGTCGGGATTCTGCACAGGTATATCATTACGGCCCCGGTTTTGTATTCTGCACGGGGGATATATTATGGTCGTTTGAAATTCTGGGCCAAAGGGGGGATTCATTAGGGTGGTGCTTTTCTTTGCACAGGATATCTTAGGGCTTTCATTCTGCACAGGTGATATTTTTGGTCATGCATTCTGTCAGGGGATATCATTAGGTCGTGATTTTGCACAGGTATCATTATGGTCAGTGCATTTGAAAAAGGGTGATATCTTTTATGGTCATGCATTCTCACAGGGATATCATTTTTGTCATCATTCCCCAAGGGGATATCATTTTTTGGCAGGCATCGCCGGGGTGAATCTTTTTGGTCTCATCTGAAAGGGGGAATTTCATTTTTGTCGTCATTCTGCCAGGTGATTTCTTATGTCAGTGCATTCTGCCGGGGGATACATTATGGGCCCCCAAGGGGTCATTTCGGGCCTGCACGGTAAATTCATTGGTCGTGCATTCTGCACAGGTGATTCATTAGGTGGTGCTTTCGCACAGGGTTTTTAGGTACTTTTTAAGGGGGGCAATTTTTTTCTGCACAGGTGATATTTTAGGTCAGTGCATTCTGCACAGTAAAATTAAATAGGTCGTGCTTTGCCGGTGAATCATTATGTCAGGCTTCTGCACAGGGAAAAACATTAGGTCGGCCTTCGCCAGGGAATCATTATGGTATGCTTCTCAAGGAAAAATCATTAGGTCAGTGCTTCGCACAGGTAATCTTTATGGTCTGCTTCGCCGGGAAAATCATTAGGGCCCGGTCCCATTCGGGGCACGGGGTGATATCTTTAATGGGTCGGTGCATTCTCACGGGTTTGATACATTAGGTCTTGCATTTCACAGGGATATCATTTGGTCTGCTTTTCTCACGGGGTGAACATATGGGTCAGTGCATTTGACAGGGATACTTATGGTCGTGCTTCTGCACAGTGATATCATATGGTCGGTGCATTCTACAGGTGATACATTTTTTGGCGTGCATTCTCCACAGGGATATCATTATGGCAGTCATTGAAAAGGGGATACTTTATGGTAGTGCTTTTCTGCACAGGTATTCATTATGGTCAGTCTTCCCAAAAGGGGGATATAAATTATGGTCATGATTCTGCCAGGGGGATATTTTATGGGTCAGTGCATTCTGACAGGTGAATTTAATATTGTCAGGGCATTTGTCAGGGTATCTTTAGGGTCAGGCATTCTGCACAGGGTTTTTGGGGGCCCCCGGATATCATTATGGTCAGTGATTCGCACGGGTGAACATTTTTTCATGATTCTGACAGGTGATTCTTAGGTCAGGCTTTTCTGAAGGGAAAATTCTTTATGGTCGTGCATTCTGCACGGGGATATCATTATGGTCGGCATTCGCACAGGTGATATCTTTATGGTCAGTCCCTTTTTACGGGGGAGATCATTATGGTCGTGCATTCCTCCACAGGTGATATCTTTATGGTCAGGCATTCTGACAGGGAAAATTAGGGGTCATGCATTCTGACAGTTAAACATTATGGTCATGCTTTCACGGTGATATCATTATGTATTGCTTCTGACAGGTGATATCATTATGGCGCATCGCAAGGTGAATTTTTTATGGTCTGCATCCCCACAGGGTGATATCATTATGGTAGTGCTTTCCAAAAGGGTGAATTTTAAAGGTCAGGCATTTGACAGAAATACATTTGGTCAGTGCATTCTGACAGGGATATCTTTATGGTCAGTGCATTTGCAAGTGATATCATTTGGCAGTGCTTTTCTCACGGGTGATATCATTAGGCGGTGTTTTCTGACAGTAAATTTCATTATGGCAGTGCTTTCTGACAGGTGTATATTTATGGCGGGGCATCTGACAGGGATATCTTAGGGGTCGTGCTCCCTGCACAGGTGATATCATTATGGTCAGTGCATTCTTAAGGTGATATCATTTTGGTCAGGCATCTGCACAGGTATATCATTTTTGGTCAGTGCTTCTCCCAGGGTTCAAGGTTTCTTTTGGGGTGATTTTTGGGATGATTCTGCACAGGGAATTAGGCAGTCATTCTGCCAGGGATACATTATGGTCGGGTGCATTCTCACAGGGAAAAATCTTTTTGGGTCGTGATTCCTTGCACAGGGGGGTTTTCTTGGGGGTCGTTTTGATTTCCAACAGGAACTTTTTAATTTTTGCAGGTTGTTCAATTTAGTTTATTGCACGGTGGATGATCAAATTTTCAGTTCCATTCCCCGGGATCATAAAGGGGCCGTGGGCCATTCTCCCCCAGGTTTTTTTTTTTTTAAATTTTTTAAAAAAAATTATAACTATTAACTATTTTTTTGAAAGCATTTTTTCTTTGCAGAATTTTTTCCACACCTCCCTGAAACTTTTGAACAGCCCTGTACATCGATCAAATGGGCCACAATTAGCACCTTTCTAGGGCTCGTATGATTCCATTTGTCTGTTTGAACAACATGATTATTTTATTGAATGTATTCAAGAAAGTGCTAGAAAAATTTCTTGCTGATGCAAGATGTCATAATAGCAGTTTCTTCAGATTTTATATCTGCTGTGAATCTCCTCACCACACCAGAAAGCAGAGCTGGGATCAGGCATTCTGGTGCCCTAGGCATGTAGAGCTAATGGTGCCTACGATGAGTTTGTTGGAATACGTCGGACCAGTTTTAGATGCATTTCTTTATTAAAATGGTCAAAAAATGGATGTTGTCGGGGAGTGTTCATTTATTTACTTTTTTCACTTGACAAGATGAACTTTTTAATGGTACCATTGAATGTACTATATAATTCAATGGAAAACTGTGAAAAAATGTTATAGGGGTGAATGCGCAAACATAGCACAAGTATATTTTTTTAGGCTAAACAGTGGCTAAACACTGTTGGCAATAGGCCAAACAACACCTAGGGGATAAAAGACAACCAATATTGCACACATGTACCCAAAATGTTTTAAATACATAATCTACAGACATATAATCTCCTTGCAGTCATATACAAGCAGTCCCTGAATTACAATGTTACGACTTACATCTGTCCTTTAGTTAAAAACGGAGACTTATGGGGCATGCTGGCACTTGTAGTTTCATGTTCTACAGCAAATAGTAACTGTGGAACTACAAGTTCAAGAAAGCCACAGCAGCACATGAGGTAAAAAGTAGGTGAAATCTTCTTAATAGGGACACAGACAGCAAAAAAAATTTAAATTCCCTGCATTATTCATTTTGTGATTGAGTTATATTTAATATATATACCAGTTCCGACTGACATACAAATTAAATTTAAGAACGCGCCAACAGTCCCTATCTCTTTGTAACCCGGGGACTGCCTTATAGGACTAATGCTAATAAAAAACTAAAAATTCACCATACCATAGTGTGCCATCACTGTCAAGGTGAATGCGTATATTATTCAAGTTGTCTCCAAGGGTAAGTTGTTGCCATCTACTGCCAGTGAAGGAAATCCAGGTGTTCACAACTCTGAAAATAAGCAACTCATCCTTACCTAACCCTATAACCACTGGCTCTTGGTGGAGCCAAATCCTGCGAAAAGGGCGACTCCACAAAATGTCCCTTTATTTCCCTGGAACTAACCCTACAGCACCATAAATAAGAAAAAATCCCACAACTCTTCGAATATCTGTTATCATCTAATGGCCTCATGTATGAAACCTCATAAGAGCACCCAATATTAGCTATAACTTCAGGTGTGCATGACCATTTATTTTTTCATGTATGAAAACTGTCTAGGTCTAAGGGCTTGTTCACACGATGTTTTGGATGCGTTTTACAGATCCGTTTTTAACCTTTGAAAACTGGATGCAAACTGCATCCAAAAAGCAGATCCAGAAAATGCATCAGCTGATCCTTTTTTGGATGCGTTTTGCATGCGTTTTACGGATCCGTTCTTCGGATCCATTTTTTCAATGCTTTATTTAAATCAACCTATCAAACTGCAATTTAAATTTCAATGACCAAGAAAAACCCCTTTTTTGACCCAGTGTCAATCAACTGTACACACACCTATGATTTTAGAACCCGCCCCCCCTATTTTTTTTTTTTTTAATCAACCTATAGTTTTCAAAACCCACCCCATATAAATGAATTAATAACAATAATTTATAAACTAAATTGTAATAGGATGATTTTAGTCACATGATCATAAAAAAATAATTAATATTAATTAATAAAAATAATAATTATTAATAAAAAGAGATAATTACTTACCTCTGAGATCAGAGACCCGACGTCCATTTGCATCCGGCGGTATGCTGGGGGCTATGGGACTGACATTATCCTCCTCTCCTTTACCCACAGAAGAATGAAGACATTTTCCAATAGCACATTGCATCAGAAAAATTAGCCCTCCCACTAAATTGATACAAAATATAACCCAAACATAATTTTAAATTTAATATTTAATTTAACTCCAATGCGTTTTACGGATCCACTTTTGGCATCAAAAGTTGCGATTTTGGTGCGTTTTTTTTAGATGCCTTTTTTTGTGCAAAGGAGATGGACTTCAAGCAATTAATCATATACATTGTTGCACAAAAAACGCATCCAAAAAAAACGCACCGTGTTAAAGCACCCTAAGACTTTCTTTGTTGCCCGTAGCAACCAATCAGAGTTGCCGTTTCACTTCATATAGTGCTCTGAAAAAATGAAAAGGGAGCGCTGATTGGTTACTACAAAGAAAGTCTTAGACCTAGACAGTTTCATACATGAGGCCCAAAGTTTGTCAGTTTTAACCCTTTAATCCCTCCAAAGAAAACAAATATTACTCTTCATTTTTCTCCTCCTCGCCTTCCAAAAGCCATAACGTTTTTATCTTACCACCTACACAGACATGAGGGCTTTTATTTTTCGGGACAAGTTGTACTTTCTAACAGTGACATTTGTCGTACCATAGAATATACTGGGAAACCGCAAAAAAATTCTAAGTGGTGCAAAATGTGAAAAAATTTACTTGCGCCATGTTTGCGGGAGTTTTGTTTTTGCAGATTTCAATCGTCGGTAAAATTGATGCGTTATCTGTATTCTACAGGTTGATACGCATCCATCAATACCAAGTATGTACGGTTTCCGTTATGTTTTAGTGGCGTAAAAAAAATTCCAAAAATTTTCTATTTTTGAAATTTGCGGGGCGGCGCCATTTTTTGCGGGCTGAAGTGCACTTTTTATTGCTAGCAGTTTGGAATGCATGCGACTTTTTTGATCACTTTTATTCCAAGTGAAAATTACCAAAAAAACATAATTTTGACATTTGGAATTTTTTTTCTTCTACTTTGTTCAGCGTATGGGATAATTGGTGTTATATTTTAATAGATCGGACTTTTTCGGACACGGCGATACCAAATATGTGTAACTTATTTATTATTTTATTTCTTTTATTTGTAAAATGGCAAAAGGGGGGTGATTTGAACTTTTAATACTTTTGTTTTTTTTTTTAATACTTTAGAACTTTTTTTTTTTTACTTTAACTTTGAGTCCTTCTAGGGCACTTCACCACTAGTGGGCGTGATCATTTATACAGCCTATTGCATTGCATAGACAATGCATTAGGGTGTACCAAGATGGGGCCAGAAGTGGGGCAAATGAAAACATGGCAGCGATGGAAGCCTTCACAAGGCTTCCCGCTGCCATGTTCAGCCATCGGATCCCCGCAGTCCGATCGGAGTGAAGAATGGGTGGCACCATTTTTCATTCATTTAGACGCCGCTGCCATCTTTGCCGCGGCGTCTAAAAGGTTAAACAGGGCGGGGGACGCCGCTGCCCCCCCCTCCCCGAGCTGTAACCGCAATGTAACTGCTGATCCCGCTGCACAACTCCTTAACACCACCAGGACGTACCCATACGTCCGGTTGGGTTAAGGAGTTAAACCCATTTCCTTACTTGTTCTTTTATCTTTTTTTTATTAATAAATATAATTTATGGCATTCACTCTTTGGTATAAAAATGAATTATCTGTATTCAGCATGTCAGTATAATTCCAGTGATACCAAATATGTTGGGTTTTATTCAAAAAAATAAAAATATTCTCTATTTTTTAACGTTACACTGCAGTGCCTTTCTCTGCAACCAATAATTATTTTTTTTCACCTACAGACCTGAGTGATGGCTCATTTTTTACAGACTGATGTGTAGTTTTTATTGGTACCATTTTGGGGTTCTCCAAATTAACACAGAAAAGTATTCACAGTTAAATGAAATACCTAAGAGTTCCAAACACCATAACGCATCAGATATATAAAGTGAAGGTTAAATCTTAAAACATAACATTTAATGTACATTCCTGTAGAATAATTCACCAATACAACACATATGTAGAATATAATTATGCAACTAGGTGAATACAGTTCCCCAATCACAAAGATGCACAAAAAGAGAGTACTGTAAATAAAAGCTATCTCAAGAACCAAAATCTGATGAGAAGGTCCAAATACAGTACATAATGCGCATAACAAAAGTGTCTCAAAGCACTACACACAACTAAGAAAGAATAAAAAGGGTCGATCTTACCCAAATCCTAGACTGTGCAGTCTCCAGAAGATGTAAAGTAGTGTGGTTCCTTCCCTGGATAACCCTGTTAAGCCTATCTCATCGCAAATGGCTAATATACGGAGCACCCGACCCGAGAAGGGCAACCGGGAACCTGTCCCCGGCTAACCTTACCTTATGATGTCCAGATGCAATTAGTAGTTCCCATTTTACAGGAACGTAAATTAAAATATATGTTCTAAGATTTACCCTCCCCTGTCTATATCTGATAGCATTTTGAGATACATGCAACTTTTTGATCACTTTTTATTCTATTTCTTCAAAGCGTGAAATGACCAATAAAACACAGTTCTGGCTTTTGGAATTTTCTTCTATAGTGTTAAGCCTATGGGATGAATGATGGTATGTTTTGAATAGATATAACTTTTAAGAATGCAGTAATACCAATTGCATTTAACTTTTTTATTTGTAAAATGGCAAAATGGGGGGTCTTTTGAACTTTTAATATCTTTTATTTTTTATTTTTACAGTTGTACTTGGTGTCCCTCTAGGGTACTTGACCATTAGGGGGCTCAATGGCTTGTACACCGTTCTGCATTATATAGATGATGCAGAACGGTGTAACAAGATGGCACTTATATTACTTCCTCTCTGAAGCAGGAAGTAATAGCACTAAGGGCGCATCCCAACGGCATAGGACAAATAAAACCGGCCGGTATTTGTCCTGTTTTGCACCCGTCCCCACGGCCGCGGGGGGGGGGGACGGCTTTTCTCCGCGATGAGCGGAGAAGAGCCCTCCCATTGAGAAGCACAGATGCCGTCCGGTTTTCGGACGGAAGATGGTGCTTGCTCAATGTTTTACCGCCGGCGGCAAAACCGCCGGGCAGAAAACCCGTGCAATGGGGACTACTGCACGGGTTTTCCATAGAGCACAATTGTGCTAATTTTCGGACGGTTTTTCAGGCGGTCTGAAAAACGCAAACCGGCTGAAAAACCGGTCGAAAACCCGTGCCGTGGGGACATTCCCTAACATGGCAGCCATACAGAGATAACCTGGATGAAAACCTCTTCCAGATGCTCTGGACCTCAGACTGGGCAAAAGGTTCATCTACCGACAAGACAATGACCCTAACCACACAGCTAAAATAACAAAGTAGTGGCTTCAGAACAACTCTGTGCCCATTCTTGACTGGCCCAACCAGAGCCCTGACCTAAACCAAATTGAGCATCTCTGAAGTGACTTAAAAATGGCTGTCCACCAACGTTCACCATCCAACCTGAGGGAGCTGGAGAGGATCTGCAAGGAAGAATGGCAGAGGATCCCCAGATCCAGGGGTGAAAAACTTGTTGCATCATTCCCAAGAAGACTCATGGCTCTACTAGCTCAAAAGGGTGCTTCTACTCAATACTGAGCAAAGGTCTGAATACTTATGGCCATGTGATATTTCAGTTTTACTTGTTTAATACATTTGCAAAAATATCTACAGTTCTGTTTTTTCTTTCAAGATGGGGGGGGGGGGGAGAAGTGCACAGTGTACATTAATCAGCAAAAAATTAACTTTTTGGATCTTACCAAATGGCTGCAAAGAAACAAAGAGTGAAAAATTTAAAGGGGTCTGAATACATTCCATACCCACTGTATGTCGAATTTTGAACTACTCTAAACAGATTTTTTAAAGACATTTTAGACCAGGCCAGGGTTTGACATGCCTTGTGTTTAGAGGTGCTCTCCTGCATACCTCTGCTGCAATACATGGTTATTTGAGTTGTTGTGCCTTTCTGTTAGATTGTACGACGTCTGATCATCCTTATTATTATTTCATTATTACTATTATTTCTTTTAACCGCCATTAGGGCACTGTACATTCTCTCCATGCATCATTGTCCACAGACCTGACACTGACTGGATGTTTGCTGTGTTGCACTACATTTTCCATAGAACTTTAGAGCCTGTTGTATGTGACAGAGCCAGGAGATCAGCAGTTTCTGAGTTACTCAAACCATCCCATCTGTCATTGACAATCAATCTGTGGTCAAAGTCTCTCAGATCACATTTCTTTCACATTCTGGTCACTGGTATGAGTAATAAATGAACCTTTTTAATATACCTGCCTGCTCCTAGGGTGCTTTCACACTGAGGGTTTTTTGATGCGTTTTTTGGTGCGTTTTTGGATGCATTTTTTGTTCAAAAAAAGTTGTAGCAATTTGATTGACTGATATTGCATTAACAAGCAGGTGCAAATGGTACAAAGTTGACTTGACAAGTAGTTCATACTGATGAAAAAAAGGGACACTACTAATTTTTTTACATACGAATAGCATATTGACTATAATTTTTTCCCTTTTGGGGGTGGGTGAATTTTTGAGGGGGGGTTTTTTTTCTGTGTTATATTATATAAATATATATATAAATAAATATAATATATATATATATATATGGGGTTATAATATGGTGTGTTTTAATTTTATAATATATATATTAAATATTTATTAAGTTCCCCTTGACATGACCCCGGGTTTGTTCTCTGCTTCCCCTTTGTTAGCTCTGATAGCCAGCAGTGGGATCCCCTTCTTTCTTTCCGATCCATTAGGGTGAGAGGGCTTAGTTTTATCCAAAGGCCTAAAAAGTATGAAGAAAGTGAAACCCCCCCTTTGCAGAAAACCACTATCTTCTGTATTCTTCTTATTGACCTGCAGTCTTTTTTTTTATTAGCTGTTCAAGAAAAAGAGTGATCATTTTTTTTGCCTCTATTTGTAATTAAACTAATGCATCTCTTCGTTATCAAGTGGGAAAGGACAAGATTTTGTCTTTTTTTATTGCGAAAGACGGGCAAAAAAAAAAAGGACCCCTAACCTTTAAAAAAAATTGTTTACCTGATTTTAGCAAAAATAACCCTGTCTGATGGAAGTGTCCCTTAAAGGGGTTCTCTGCTTTGGACAATACCTACTTGTTAGAAGGGTCTGTGACAATAAGTTGATCAAAAAGTGTCCCCTCAATGGGACCCTCAACAATAAGGTATAATTTGTGGGGAAATTTCGCAGTGTACATTTCCTGCAGCACCCCCCGGGGAAAATTTTAGGCGTGCCGTGCACATTTAAAATCAAGGGGCTTTTGGAAATGCAGGCGGCGGGTCCTCCAGGTGGGAGCAGGGCCCCCATCAAATTTTTTGGGGCCCCATACAGCTGGAGTGTCTGGGCCCCCTCTGGACGACCCAACCCCCCCGCTTCGCCCCCCTTCGCCGGCCGTCCTGACAGAGCGCCCCCACCCCCCGGCCCAAACCACCCCCGCCAGAAAAAAAAAAAATTTGTTTCGGGGGTCACAAGAAAAAAAAAATGCAATGTGCCATTGTTTTTGGATTTGTTCTTGCTGGATTATAAATGTACAGTCTATCAAAATTTGTGGGTCACTTCATTTAAAAGTCCAGAAATACCTCCCCAAAAATGTTACGACCAAAACCGTATAAACAGACCATATTCCAAACAACAATATAAAAATACTAAAAAATCCCCACCTATCATACCATATGTGCTAACACCATCATAGTTTATCCCAAATCAGATACCAAGAAAACACAAAAAAAACAATATACAAGCATCTAATTATACCCCAACACATCACCAATATCTCCCCCATGAAAATACTGAATAACATGCCATATTTCTAATAAAAACCATTCACCAAGACCATATTTCCCCAACAGTGACCTATAGGGGTGGTACCAGGTACACATCTTTGCAAATAGTTTACTTCATTTAGGGCCCACAGTGAGTCTTGTTGATGGTCGTTCCTTTCCCTTCTCTTCCTTTTCGGTCTAGAACACCTGGTGACTACTCCTACCAACCAGTCCCTGCAGAATATACAACACAAACACCTGAGATCCTCATTTTTTAAAATATTTTTCCAACTGAGTGCCCCCTCTCCCCATGTACAAACTCCCCCTCCATAATGGCCCAAACGGTAACAATTACCCCAGTAATTATCTGCCCCCTAGTATGTAAGCAGATACATTCAGGGACCCCGAGTGGGTATGTAGGTAAAATGGGGCCCCCAGGTGGCAGCTAGGTAGCTTAGGGAGACGTAGGTAGCTTAGGGCCCGGTGTAGGTAGCTTCAGGTCCCCCTGTAGTTTAGGGGCTCCTGTAGTGAGAATAGCCCCTCCTGTAGTTTTAGGGCCCCCTGTAGTCAGAATAGCCCCCCTGTAGTTTTAGGGCCCCTTGTAGGCAGGATAGCCCCCATCTCTCAGTGAAGGGCCCCTCTCTCCTTTATGTGGCCCCTCCTCCTCTTAGTTAGGGCCCCCTCCTCTCCTTAAGTTGGGCCCTCTCTTAGTAGGGCCCCCTCCTCCTCCTTTAGTGTGGCCTCTGCTCCTTTTGTGTGGCCCCTGCTGCTCCTTTAGTGTGGGCCCCCTCCTCCTCCTTTAGTTAGGGCCCCCCTCCTCCTTTAGTGTGGGCCCCCTCCTCCTCCTTTAGTGTGGGCCCCCCCTCCTCCTCCTTTAGTGTGGGCCCCCTCCTCCTCCTTTAGTGTGGGCCCCCTCCTCCTCCTCCTTTAGTGTGGGCCCCCTCCTCCTCCTTTAGTTAGGGCCCCCTCCTCCTTTAATGTGGGCCCCCTCCTCCTCCTTTAGTGTGGGCGCCCTCATCCTCCTTTAGTGTGGGCCCCCTCCTCCTCCTTTAGTGTTGACCCCCTCCTCCTCCTTTAGTTAGTGTCCCCTCCTTCTCCTTCTTTAGCCCCCGGTAGCCAATTACTCACCTTTCCGCGCTCCCCCGTCGTCTTCGTCTGCTCCCGGCCCGAAGCCTGCTGCTTTAGGCTTGGGGTCTATGACAGGAAGCTGGGCAGGCGGCGCAATGACGTCACATCCGCCACGCCGCCTGCAGAGCGATGTACGGCAGGGGCAGGGAGCGCACAGCTCTCTCTGCCCCACTGTTCATCTTAATTGTATGCGTGTCGCACGGACGTGCATACAATTAAGAGATAGCCGCTGTAAAGCATGGGGGCGGAGCCAGTCGCTGGCGGCTGGCCTCACAGACCTCCCGGGCCCCGTATGGGAGTACGGGTTGTACTGCCCTAATGGCGGCCCTGAGTGAGAGACACTATTTGTAATCACCTTTCATTCTGGACAAATTGCTAACAGCATCTGTTAGCAATTACCTAATGTCATTGCCCCACAAAATCCATAGTATTTCAAATAAATCTGCCATAAAACAGACTCCTTTAGGCTCGGGTCACACAATGTTTTTTGATGCCTAAAATGGATGCTTTAAGCATCAAAATACGTATTAATAGTGTCCCATTGCTCAATATGCACCACTGGGGACCATGGTGTGTTTTGTTTTTTTTACACATAATTTAATGTGTTATGCAAGGTGTAAAAAGAAAGTGAGTGCAAGTCTATTCTTGGTGCATAAACACATTGGGGCAGATTTATCAAGGCAGTTGCGCCAGAATTCCGTCTCAATTTGCGCCAAAAAACAGCTTTTCGCCACATTTACTATGTGTTTTAGACAGTCTCAGGCGCTTCTGCGCCGCCTCCGACAAAGGGGCGTGGCTTCGTAAAATGGGGTGTGGGTTTGTAAAAAAAGGGGCATGGCTTAAATCCGACTAAAAATGCGCCAGGATCTGCGACCAAATTCTGGGGTAAAAGTAAACCAACTTAAAGATGGTACAAACTGAGACTAGACAGTTCTAACCTGCGCCGATTTATAACCTAGATAAATTTGGGCTTTTTTAAGACTTTTTAGTCTACTTTCCCCTGTCTAAAAGAACAATTGATAAATCTGCCCATTGTAATGGGCGGAGCAAAGGAATGGTTGGGCCCGCACCAGGGAGCAAGTTTAAGGGGCATGGTTGCGGCGGGGTGGATCCCCCGGTTGCCACCCCCGGGCGACCTGCCCCCAGTGGAGCCCAAAGGGGTTTTCGGGGACAAAAACATGGATGACTATAGGGCGCATGTAGAATCTCGGTGGGGGCACCTTTTTTGCCAGTTTTCCCGCGAAATCTGGTGATATATTCCGCCGGGGGGGTATAAAAACCAGTAAAGTCCCCCGGGCTCGTCAGTGTGTGGGGGCAGTGCGGGGACTTAGGGCTTTTGCGGGACTGCGCCTCACATGTTTTCCCGATTCAAAGAAGGGGCGGGAAAAAAAGGGAAAACATTAAAGTGTCCATGCGGAGTATGAATCAAAAAAATCGCCTTTAAAAAGGCGTAAAACTTCTCTAAAAAGAGCCAACCCCTACAAAAAAAATACATAAAAAAAAATCAATTTCCAAAAAATCTAGAACGCCGTAATCGGGAAATTTGGATTTAAAATTTTGCCGGGGAAAAATACATTTAAATTTTTGGGAGCTTTTCCAATTGGCGTCAAAAAACCGCCAATAGAATAGGAGCGAAAGTAAAACCATTAAACCCCTATGGAAAGATGGCCCCAATAAAAATCAAAGGCGGGACAGTTCAAAATAAGAAAAAAAGCAGAAAAGGTGTTGGTTGAACTAGGGGGGCTTGGAAATCCCCCAATCGGGGCGCGAGCTATTTTGTCCCATTGTGTCAATGGAGATATGCAGGGCCCCCTACAGGGGGTAAAACCCGGTACTCCCGTAGGGGGCCGGTGGAATAAGGGGGCCCGCGGCAAGCAGGCCCCCTTTTCCTCCGGGCAGGCGGGCCCCGGGGGCGGGCCCGCCGATCCAGGCCCGCCTGGCCCCGTGTGTCCCCCGGTTGGGGGGGGCCCCGGGGCGTGCCGTCGCTCCCCGGGCCCCACCCGGCATCCACTCTCGGGCGCCGGGGCCCCCCGCGTCCCGAGGCCCAGAGATGGGCCCCGGGGAGCTGGGGCTATGTCCCGACCCCGGGGCTGCGGGGTTTTCCCGGAGCACAGCCCCACTAGCGCTCCCTCCGCGATTCCCCGGAGGCGAACGCATTAGGCCTTCAGCTGCCGGGCCCCGGCCCCTATGCTGACGAAGGGCGGGGGGGTGACGTCACTTCCCCCGCCCCGCCTATGCAGGGCGACGGGACCCGGGGCGCTGGGAGCGGCGGGACCAAAGGCTCAGGTAAGGATTGATTTGGTTTTTTTTAATATACTAGCGGGCACTCTCCTACTCTAAAGGGGGCCCCGGGCTCCCTATCCTAAAGGGGGCCCTGATGCCTATACTAAAGGGGGCCCTGACTGCCTATACAAAGGGGGCCCCCTGACGGGCCTACCCTTTTAAAGGGGGGGTCCCTAGCACTGCTTACACAAAGGGGGGTCCTGACCCCTATCAAAAAGGGGGGCCCTGGGCGCTACAAAAAAGGGGGGCCCCCTGATGCCTACACAAAAGGGGGGTCCCTGGCCTGCCTATTCAAAGGGGGTCCCTGGCGCTGCCTTAACAAAAGGGGGGCCCTGGCTGCCTATACAAGGGGGCCCCGGGCTCCCTAACCAAAAGGGGCCTGACTCTCCCAAAACCTCTAAAGGGGGGCCCTGCCACCTAACCTTTAAAAGGGGGGGGCCCCCTGACTCCACCTAACCTCAAAAGGAGGGCCCTGACCCCACCTAACCTCAAAAGGGGGGCCCTGACCGCCTCAAACAAAGGGGACCATGGCTAGGCCCACCAACCTACCGGGGCTGGCCTACCAAATTGAGGGGGGCTACCTCCTAAAAAAGGGCCTATCTAATTACCGGGACCTTTCCCATTGCCTACTACCTGGGAATTAATTGTTGGGGAGCGCCCCTAGCTGTACTTTTCTCCGGGGGGTTGTCCTCTCCCCACCCCCAACCCCCGGATACAGGGCCCCTAAATTTGGCTTTTACCCGCTCCCCACCCCCGGGAAAGTTTTTGTTCAGAGGGGGAATAGGTAAAGAATGCTTGAAAATTGAGGATTTTTAGAATTTGGTATAATTTTTGCAGGGATGGCTGTGGCCCCCGGGCAAGTCCTCATGGCGGTGTGGGAAAGGACAGAAAAAAAGGGAAAAGAAAGACTCATGAGAGAAGGGGGAAAGACTCCCCAATTTTGACTCTCCGGGGATCCCGATTTCAGGGTTTTTTTGCTTCAAATTGGGCATGTGTTTTCACTGTAATGTGATGTGACCCGACCCGGGGTCTGACCCCTTTTGGTCTTTATGGCGGTGTTGTGGTTAACCTGAGTGGGGTCTGACCTTATGGGTCTCTATATGGTGGGTTTAGGTTTTACCCGAGTGGTGCGCCCATGGGGTTCCATATGGTGGGTTTTGGTTTTACCTGAGTGGTGTTTACCTCATGTGGTAATGTGCGGGGTTGTAGGTTATACCGAGTGGTGTTTACCTTATGTGGTTTCTAAGTGGCGGTGTTTTGGTTATACCTGAGGGTGTTAGGGGTTTCACTTACTTTTTTGCTTGGTTTTATTTTAGAAGGTGGGGAGGTGCGTTACCCAAGGGGAAACATGGAGGGGGAATTGTTGGGGGGGGGGGAAATTTTTTAGTGGGTGGAGGGAGATATTTTTGTGGGTGGAGGGGGGTATTGTATGTGGGTGGAGGGGGATATTTTATTGGGTGGAGGGAGATATTGTATGGGGTTGGGGGGGTTTTTTTATGTGGGGGGGAGGGGGATATTGTTGTGGGTGGAGGGGATCTTGTATGTGGGTGGAGGGGGGATATTGTATGTGGGGGGAGGGGATATTGTATGTGGGTGGAGGGGGATTGTATGTGGGTGGAGGGGATATTGTATGTGGGTGGAGGGGGATATTGTATGTGGGGGAGAGGGATAACAGTGAACCATTATAAACTATGGAGAAGTATGGACCAAGCAATGAAAAGGGAACAGTAAAAATACATTTAAAAAGGCAGAAAAGAGCTGATTGGTTGAGCCCAGGCGGCAATATGAATCCACCAATCATATGTAGAGCATCTATTTTGGATGGAGAAGAAGGGCGCGATAGAAAGGGGGCCCTAAAAGTTAATTTTCTGTCTATGGGAAATATTCTAGTACTGTGATTGGTTGGGGGGAAAAGGGGCTCATCCTGCTTAGCAATCAGCGGGCTGAGCTACCTTTCATAGAGTTCTATGGGGAAAAGAAATGCAGAGCGAGTTGTTTGTGATTGGCTAAGTTAAAAGAGGGCGCGGTTATTTGGACCCAAAGGGAGAGCGAGCGACGCTCTTATTTGGGTTTTCTAATGCAATCTATAATAAAACTGTACAGGCCGAAATCAAATGATAAAACTCCCGAAGTTGTACGATCTGTATATTTAAAAAGATCAATAATATGGGGTAACGAAAAAAAAATATTATTCATAAATTCATTTTTAGTTCTTTATTTTCGTTAGCCACTGATCAATAGTATGGGTGTAACGAAAATAAAGAAATAAAAATGAATTTATTGAATGAATATTTTTTTTTGTGTTACCCCCATATTATTGATCATTTTATATACACATCGGGACAACTTCGGGAGTCTTATCATTTGATTTCGGCCATGTACAGTTTTATTACAGAATTTATATAAGGTTTCAGCTCTTTTTCAGATAATATTTTACACTTAATAAAAACGAATACAGTCCATGCCGCACGGCGCTGAGAGCCGAGATTTCATTGCCCCGATCTCTCCATTGACTACAATGGGACAAGTAGCTCGCGCTCTGATTGGTCGAGATTGCCAAGCCCCCGCTAGCGCAACCAATCAGCTCTTTTCTGCCTCTTTACTGTATTTTGAACTGTCCCGCCTTTGAATTTGATTGGTCCATACTTCTCCATAGGTTTAAATGGTTCACTGTCGCTCCTATTCTGATTGGCTGGTTTCTGCCGACCAATGAGAAGAGCTTACAGAATTTGAATTACTGTATTTCCCGGCAATTTCCAGGATCCTAATTCCTGATGTAGCGCCGTTCTAGATTTTTGGAAAGTGATTTTTTAATTTTTTTTATTTTTTGAAGGTTTGAGCTCTTTTTCTGATAATGTTTTACGCCTTTATAAAAGCGATTTTTTTGGAATCATACTCCATGCCGCACGGAGCTGAGAGCCGAGATTTCTCTTGCGATCTTCTATTTTTCCTCTCATGTTACGTTCTCACTTCACTTCGCCTCCGCCGGATCATTTAGACCAGAATGAACTAGGTCTGCCTGCTGGAGCTGCCGAGCGCAGCATTGCGCCGCACTTTGCCGACCCGCGATCGTACATGCCTCGGAGTTTTCGAGCGCGCCGCGTCCCGCCCGGAACGCCTACACCGCGCCCACACCGCGCCCATTGCCCGCCCCTTCATGTGAGGCGCAGCCGACATTGGCGAACGCTGCGCCTAACATCGCATCCCTGCGTCTGACAGCGGATTCGGGCCGGTGAGGCGCAGGATATGCCAGAAAACAGGCGAAAAGCCCGTTCATATATGTCGCCCATAGTTGGGGACAGACAAGAAGGTCAGGGCAGGTTCATGGTTGAGGGATGTATGCAAGAGGAACAGGTACATTGGATAATCAAGAAACTCACTGAAACTCTTTCTCACATCGGCACTATGACACTATGGATCTGGCAGGCAACTGAAGAAAAGGCAGGGTTAAATAGGCTCCAATCACTGGCATGCCAGCCAGTAGAGACAGTGCAGAAAGCAAGGAGAGGTGAGTAGCTAGGTCCGGGCATGGAACTGTGGGTGCGCCCGCGGCCTGGCGTGTGGGTTGCAGAAGCATCTGTAACACACATCTTCTATGGCATGATTTTACAATGCACCAAATTATGCATGTATTTTGTTGATGTGTAATTTGATGCATATTTTGACGCTTAGCAATCACTCACTCACTTAGCCTGCTCTATAAGCAGCAGATAACAGTTTTTAGTTACAGCTGTGAACTGCTGCTAGCATCCGGGATTTTCTAATCCCAGTATTTTAACCCCTCAGATGCCACTGTAAATCTGACCATGGCATGTAAGAGATTAAAGGGGTGTTCTCACCACGATGTTTCACAAAGCCACAGCCAGCTTCGGATTTACACTTTCTGGTTAGGCTGTGGGTGGTTCTATAGCAGTGATTGGCATATAAACTCTGCTGTTCCTGCTACAGTGATATGAGGGCAGGAGGTTTATAGGTTCTGTAGAATACAAGACTAATGAGCTCTAAGGGGTAAAACTTGTCTTTAACTTAGGTAAACAAGCTCCTGTGCTAGAGAGATAACTCAGGAGGGAGTGACTCACCGTGATTGGATGGCAGCTTGGAGCAGTCAGATAAACGTGTATACACTAGCAGTAGATTAAAACATTTTTATCTCCTGATCAAAGCAAAATCAAAACAGCAATATATTTGGTAATAGTCTACATTTACCCTTCCATACATGTTAAAAGCTAATAATTGTGGTGAGCGAACCCCTTTAAGAAACAGTTCGGCACATAAAAGGTCTAACAGCCTACCCCAACCGTGGGAAGAAGCCACTCTTTCTTAGGGATTTTACACTATGGTACTAGTAGAGAGCAGATTCAAAAAAGGAGCCATTCTGTATGACATCCATGTAACCTTCATGAGATATCCTCTAAGAAGTTTATTACCACTCCTTAGTTTTTGAAGCAATTATCTTTGAATGACAGGTAATAATACGTGATGTCACACAAGCTGGGGGTGGGAGAAATCCCTGAAACAATTGTAAGGAAACTTTTTTTTTTCCTGAACTTGGCAGCGATTTACTAGAGGATTGTATTCCTTTTAACTACCGTTGTTGTTGTCATAGCAAAATTCTTTTTCCTGGCAAAGTTATTTTGTCTGTAAGAAGCTGGCATGGCCCTCTGCAAAGAAGGAAAACTGGTCTGAGAACACATTTTTCATTGTGTCAAGGGCGTATATGCAGTTTGTGGCTGTCTTTTTCCGTGAGTTAGTCTATCCCATAATGTGACATGAGATTCTTATGTGGTAAAGTGACAAAGAAAAACAAATATTTTGTTGTTTACACTTCTTTAATTTTATTTTATACCTAAGGCTATGTTCACACGGCATTATTGCGGTGCGTACAGTACGCCCCGCAATTACGGAAGGTGTTCGGGAGCTTCCACAGCGCGTGGGGTGGGGGGGGGGGGTTGGGAAAGGGTGTGGCAGCCCACCGGCCCATAGACTGTCATTACTCGCTGCGCGTAAGCGGCGTGAATAAATTACATGTCACTTATTTCCCCGCGTGTACAATACGATCGTATTGTACGAACAGAGAGGGGAGGCGTAATCCATAGTTCTCTATAAAAACTGTGGATTACCGTAATGATTGGGGCGCATTTCACTCTCAATACGTGGTGAAATGCCGTGTGAACTTACCCTTATGCTAATATATAGACTCTTCCCATGCGGCTGCCCAGAAAATGTTGGATTGGGATAGAACATTAACATAGTATAACATAAAGGACTTAAGTACATATACAAGACTTTGTATTCTGTCATCTTGGAAGGTATTTACAACAGCTTCTTTACTGTCATCTTGCTCACACATCAGGTTTTTCCAATCAGAAAAATCCAACTTGGATTCTGAGGCAGAAATCCAAGGAAGATACTCAGATTTCTGCTGAGGATAATGGATTTGATCTTTGCAGAGGCAGTTTTCGCCTCTATTAGCCCCATTTCTTGAAGGCTAATCCGCGTCAAGCCTTTCCGAAGTGAAATGCAAGCAAGATCTGCTTCCAAAAATAGACATATCCATTCCTTTTTTTCTGCATCATGGATTTTAAATCTGTGTATAAAAAATCTGTGTTTGAAGTTCACAATGATTGGACATTCAAATGAATGGGACTCGGTTAGATGTGGACTCTAAACCTTACCAATATTTGATGCAAACATACAGAAAATGTTGGTAAGGTAGTATATAGCGGGCACACTAGCTATGCTGCTCCGTACATGGCAGTTGAACCTGCCGCTAACGCAGGGATCGGAGATGGCTCCAAACCCTGCTGGTTTAACCATTTTAGATAACACAACGAATCTAAATGGTTAAATGCTGCACACTGTTTCTCACTCCGATGAGCCAAGCAGTTGCCTTGCCAGGGTGGAAGATTAATGAAGGCTTTGACAGCCGCCAAGCTACTGCCTGCCTGAAGAAGTAATTAGAAGCGCCATCCTGGTACACCGTTCTGCATTACCTACATAATTCAGAAGGGCATACGAATTTAAATTTAGCCCCTTAGTGGTCAAGGGACCCTAGGGGGACTACAAGTAAAAGTGTGAAAATAAAATAAAAATTTTTAAAATAAATAAAAATTTATACTTAAAAGTTTAAAGACATCCACCCTTGGCCATTTATAAATAACACAAAAATTCTATAAATTATAACATCAGTTATCTGTGCGCAGAACACCTTACATGAAAAAACAATTAAATGCCAAAACATCAAGCCCGGCAAAAATTGCCGTTAAAGTGCAAAAGTTAAAAGATGAGATAGTGTATATTTTTTTGAAAAAAACGTAATTAAAAGGGTTTGCCATGAAGTGAATTGACGTGTGAAGCCTTACGACTAATTAAATAATGAAAAGTTTTCTCTAATTCATCATTATTAAAAAATTCTGGACTCGTTTTTGTTTTAGCTGCAGCATTAGTGATCCGATTGGATACGACAGGGACTGATAGCTCCTCACTCCTGGTCAGCTACATCACCTCTCCTCTCAGGAGCTACTAATGTTTCAAACCCCAGGTGCTGTCACTCTAACACCCCTGTCCTCTGTACTCCTTAATCATTAGTCAAACAGAGCAAATAAATAAAAAGAAACCGTCAATGAGGTCTGTGCATTGATAAAGAGAAAACAATTCACAGGTTTTGTTCCTGCAGGGATTGAACCTAGGATCCGTGTGCTGAGGCATAAACTTTATGTATGAGCTAAAACATTTGTAGCAACTCACAGCTCTAAACATAAACAAACCTTTCTTTGACGTAGAATTAAGAAAGGCACGGTGATGTCCCATCCACATGAAATACAATTCAAACAAATCACACAAACACACCTCTTCTGATCACACAGAACTGAAGAGGTATGAAGGAGTATGAAATGAGATTGTCGCAAAACCCCTTTAAAGGGAACCTGACACATAGGTTATGTCCCCTTGCAGAGGGCAGCACAAGTTAGTGTCAGACATGGCAGTATCCAGCGCTGTTTCCCTTATTCTGTAAGATGTTGTAGTTTTAGAGCATTTACCCCTCAAATCTTATTCATGAGGTAGGATGTTAGCCCCGCCCACCAAAGGCTAGCTCCTCAGAACGGGCCAAGCAAGAAAAAACAGACTCTTTTTCATGACTCGTTACTTGGGCTGAAAACTGCAGATTGAGCATTAAATACACGAAAACTCCAGCATCTACAGATAAGGGAGACAGCGCGGAAACAGAGTCTGACAACTAGCTTGTACTGTCCTCAGCAAGGGGGGGGGTGCATAATCTATTACAGGTTCCCTTTAAACTAAGAAAACCTACATATTTGTATCACTAGGCATCGAACCAACCTGTAAATAAAATAACACATCATTTTATACCAAACAATGCAAACACAAAAAATACTTAATGCTGATACGTTGATCAAACATTGTTTGCGAAGAACCTCAGTTGGTCAAGTACCAAAAAGTAGCAGAAATGCATTTTGAAATAGTGTCAGATATTTATTACTGTCAAATTTAGCCTTTGTAGAGTGGCTGCTGTTATGTTTTCGGTTTGCGGCCATACAGCGTGCACCTACAACAATTCCCTTAAAATAGTTATTGGATGTGCTGATTAATTTTTGGGTTTTTTTTGATTATACCACAGAGTAAGACACCCTGCACAAATGGCACAAGTACCTAACATTTTACCCCACTTAGAATTTTCTTTCATTCCCAGTACATTATATTGGTTCAAGGGTCAATGGCAACATTAACAAATTCCACAAAAAAAGTTCTCATCATAATGTAAAATGAAAACTAAAAATAGTTGACGGCTCTTAGAAGTTGCGAAGAAAAAAACTAATAACACAACAAAAATAAAACACTGCAGAATGAATATATTAATTGGAAATCTGACCCAAAATCCACATCCATATTCTCACATTAAAATCCATTGTGTGAACTAACCCTAAAGTTGCAACCATTGTGTCATTTTTGTGGGGTTTTATTTTAATGGAATTTCATAGTGCATGTATAAATAAAATGTTAACTTTAATCTATAGTCACGAAAAATTTTCTGACCAATACCAAAGTTTTAACAGTTCGTTATGTTTAGTACTTTAAAAAAAAAAAAAAAAGAAATAAATTTTTTTTTCCATCTTGAATCGATTAGGACACATTATTTTCAGGCTGTATGTATAGTTTTATGTAGCACCAATTTTGGGAGATGTGCAACATTTTGATCACTTTTTTAATCCATTTTCATTACATCTCCAAATGCGGACACAAAAAAAGAAAAATTTTGATTATGGCATTTTGGTGGAGTGACTCCCTCCATTTTGGATGTGAAGGCCACCCATCCTGCCTGCCTGAGGTCTTTATAATACCCGCGTGAATGGAGAAATTTGCCTAAAAGCATGGGGGCTTTGGCCCCACTGACAGCATTAAAGTTAGGGATTCAATGTGATGGGGTACTTTGAGAATGTGCAATTTAAATGTTCCATTGAATTCAATATTTGTATGTTCTTTAGTGCCACTGGACTGCTGAGTTGATCTGTAATTCAAAAACCCCAAAATGAATACAGGTCAGCAGATCTTAACTCTATATTATTAGACCACAGACATTTGAATTTAATTCAGACCAACATGACCAGAAACGACCAAATTAATTAGGACCCTAGGACCAACTTCCAAAATGAGGTACCGTCACAATAGGCCCTTTCAATTAATCAACCCTAGACCAATCCACCCTCCACTTCTCCCTCTATTGAATCAAATCCCAAACAGCCCGGTTCCCCTACAGGAATCAAACCTCCATAGCAGGTCCCGTTTTAATAAATCAGATCCTCCAAAACTAGGCTCCTCTAAATTAATTTAGACCCCCTGAACCTGGTCAGCTTAAGAATATACTAGCAAATGGGAACTCCCAAGCAGTAAATGCTGAATTTAATGTGATTTGTGGTTTGATCCAATTGCTTTTGTGGATGATTTTGCTTAATGAATAAGACCCCAAGACGAAGTTCAACTAAAAATCAGATGCTCTAAGCTGAATCAGATCCCCCAAAACTGGCCCCCTAAAATGAAGATCAAACCCTCTAGACCAGTCTTCTAATGGATCAGATCCTGAGAACAATGCCCTTTACATTAAGAAGACCCACAAAACACCAACTTTAAATAACTAGCAAGACCAGGGCCCCTTAAAGGGGTTTTGTCACGATGTAATTTGCCGTGGATCCTCCAAAATGGGTATTTAATCACTTTTCTAAATATATGTGAATAAAAAAAGTGAAACTAGAGAGCTACAGGATGCCTTACTTGCCCTAGATACTTCAAAGCTTCTACTAATACGCCTGACAAGAGCAGCTTGGCCAGGCTATGCAGAGAAAGAGCATCTTTATCTGATAAGACTGAGCTGCAAAACATTCAAAGGCACCGGGTAAAATAAGTTGAATACAGAGAATCCACTTAGTTTGTAAGTGTGATTATCAGAGTAATCCCTGTTTATCTGATGACAGAGAACTGAAGAAGCTTTCAAGGCTGCTGTGTGAGAAAGCTGTTGTCTTTGTATACAAAATCCACTATTTTGTAGTTTGATTTATTTAGTGAAACATTTCACAGCACCCTTTATGCATGACTCTGTGCTCCTGGGCTGTGTCTCTCTCTCTCTCGAGCTCCTTGGCTTGTTTACATTTGCATCTTAGTAGATAAGGTCACATCCTGGCGAAACCACCCCTTTACTGCATCCGATATTTCTAAAAACCATGCGTAATATAAAAATGCCATCAGACCATGCCGCCATAAGTAAATCAGCCCCCTAAGACAAGCTCCTCTTAGAAAAATCAGAACCTGATAGACAAATCCCTAATGAAATAGTTCGCCAAAGCAGGTCACCTTACTAAATCATCCAAGAAGAAGTATCTGTGTATCTCTATCACACGTACTCCACTTCAGTTTCAGGTCCCATACATATTAGATTAAAGATGATATTTTAACATGCTAAACATGACCCAGTTCACAAGTCCAAATGTTTGGCTTTGTGTGCACCCGCCACAAACTAAGTCCTGACGCTGACTACATCAGCACAAAGCACATGCGGCTACAGGAAGCCATGGACAGCCAGGTTAAGGAAAACTAGTTCACCGATTGGAAGTCAAAGTACCATAAAAATGTAGATTTTTTTTTATTATTTACTTATTTACAAATGCCTATACCGCCTTCCACGACAGCACTGCCGCTTGGCACTGACGCAGTATAAAACCTGCGGCACAAATACAGCACTGGTACTAGCAAAGCGTAATAGAGCTCAAATTCCATCTACAAAGACATTAAAAGAACTCTATTGTGTCCATCTGTCAGAAGGGGAAGGAGGACTCATTCTTGTGGAGAGCCTGCCTTATTAGCAGCACACATAAGCAAATTAAATGTGAGAGGGGGAGACATGAAAGCAAACATCGGACTCATACCCGGCCAAGGCAGCATGATGTGTTCACACTGCCTGTTTGGGATGCAGAACCCCAGCGTCATAGCAGGAGTAAAGCAGGCATGGAACACATGCTCTTTGCCCCACCACATAGTTTTTACAATTGGTAAGCCATACAGTTGAAAACATGCATTCACAACTTGGGGCCCACCGGGAGATTCACTACCTCCCCTAGTGGGGCCACTCCTAAGCCAGCGCATCTACCTAAACATGGAAGCCCACACCGGAATCTGGCTGTTATACAGATTGCCTGTCGCAGGTCTGCAATAACCTAGAAACCATCTGAAAGACTTGGATCACATTATGCGTTGGAAGGTTCCTTTTAGAATTTCCTTCTGTCGCATTTTCCATTGGGTAATGATGGAAAAATAGTCATTTTTTCCATCTAAACAAATGGACACCATGGAGGTAACCCAATGGAGCCATTGTAAATCAATAAGTTGTGTTGTTTGGTGTCCCCTTCTTGAAACAGATCCCTTTTCTTTCCCTATTCACCTCTTCAGAACAGAACCTCCTGACACAAATGTGAACCAAACCTAAATCAATAGGAGAGAAAAATTGCTTTATCTTTTGACATGAAGAAAGATCAGAACAGCAATGTATTTGGGTTATAAACTTTAATTTACCTTTTGTCTACATATATAAGCCTAATCAATAAGATGGGAATAACTCAATGTCCAATGGAGACAAACCTGTGTATGTATTTTAAAGCACACCAGAAACACACTGCTTCTGTGTGTACTTCATGGGAAAGTCTAAAGCAATCAGCCAAGATATAATGTATAGAATTGTGGACTCGCACAAGTCTGGTTCATTCCTTGGGTGCAATGTCCAGATACCTGAGGTGCCTCAATCAACTGCACAAACAATTACACGCAAGAACAAACCAAATGAAAATGTCCAGACCATCATAACCGCCCAGTAAGGAACAGTTTCTGTTTCTCAAGATGAACATGGCTTTACTTCTGACATGTGCATATCAACCCAAGAACAAAAGCAAACACTGTGAAGAGTCTGGCAGAAGTTGAAGAATTTGTCATTATCCACAGTGAAAAACGAGTACTGTATCAATATGGGCTGAAAGGCCACTCTGGCCAGGAAAAAGTCATTACTCTCCAAAAGAAAAAGCCAGATTATTGTTTGCAAAAGCACATAAGAACAAAGACCTACATTCTTGAGACATGTCCCTGTGGTCTAGATGAAACTAAAATTGAACTGTTAGCCAACATGACTATAGTATACATTCGAGGAAAAAGGGAGAAGCATGAAAGCCTAAAACCCATCCCATCTGTGAAACACAGGGGAGGCAGCATCATGTTGTGGGTTGTCTTTGTTGCAGGAGGGACTGGTGCCACTTCACAAAAAAGATGGTACATCATGAGGACAGAAGATTTTGAGCAATACTGAAGCAACATCCTCAGACTCAGGCCAGGAAGTTAAAGCTTGGGCAGAATGGTCTTGTAATTAACATTGACCCGAAACAATACTGCCAAACTGTTACAAAGTGGCTTAAAGGATAACCACAGTCAATGATTTGGGGAAGTGGTCATCACAAGACCCTGATCTCAAACATACTGAAAATTTATGGAGCAAAGCTTGAAAGGCAGTGTGAGCAAGGCGACCTACAAAACATGCTCAGTTACAGACATCCAGTTCTGTCAGGAGGAATGGGCCAAAAATCCTACCAACTATTGTGAGAAGCTGTAGAAGGTATCCAAAATGTTTGACCCAAGTCCATACAGATAAAGGGCAATGCTACCAAAAAAATACTAATGAAATGTTTGTAAACTTTTGACGTTATTTTGCATAAAGAAATAAAAATACCCTAAAAAATTCTCTCTCTCATTATGTGGCATTATGGCAAAAATAAAGGATTTATGGTTCCAAATTGACCTAAAACGGGTAAAGTTAATGTCTGAAAATTTCGTGTCAGATAGTGAGAAAAACATCGCGAAGATTGTCGTTTTTTATATAGTCTATGTAAACTTCTGGTTTCAAACTGTACTACTGCAACATATTGCTTCGACAATTGCTGTGGGAGATGTATATGTATGCAAGGGATAAAAACTGTCATTAAAAGCTAAATATAATTTGTTTAGCTGTTGCCAACATCCTTGCTAGTGCTCCGTCCATCTCTGCAAACAGTGACAGGTGATAACTGGTCCTCCCTTATTTGAGGCAATGCGTCTATTTGAACTCAAATATTAATAAATACAGGCAAGCTCCATTCTATAAATTCTTCATGGTAATTGTGGATATTCCTAACGTTGCATGGCTTGTTCCAAAGAGTGTCTTTGGTTGGGAAATGCCTCAATCCCCCTACAGCACAAACGCCGAATGAATGAAGCTGCCCCTTTCCTAAACAATAGACCCATATGTCTTTTTAATGTATGCCTATTTAGGCTGTAACTTCTTTGTTTGAAAACTGCCACGGCCTGCTGTTTTATTTTTGTCTTTAACTAATTTTTTTTTGTTTCTTTGTGATCTCATGTCAACAGAATGCATACAAATTCTTATCCATGGCGCATGTTCCTATCTGGAGGGAAAGCTCGCTTGTTACACATACTTGTACATACGCCGTTACACACTTCCCTATACACCACCTACATTTAATGCAGTCTCAACTGACCTAAGAACGACAATTTGCTACATGGTGGCTTTTCTTATATTGAATTATGTATCGAAACAATGTCCTACACAGAGGGTACGCACAAATAAAATATCTCTTTTTGCAACAGAAAAAACACCATGATCTCTAATCTCCTTCCATGCTTGATTGGTGTTACTGCTTGATGCAATGATAGCCAGGTATTCACTATGCATGGCCATCTGTTGAGGGACCAGAAGACCCTTGAGGGAGTATTTTCAATCTGTCATTTGTAGTAAAAAAATCTAAGTAAACCATAATACAACAGGGGTATTTAAAGCTTATACTTCCAAGCAACAAGCTATGCCTAGACTACCACCTATCCCCTCCCTTGAAAATTCGATGATGTAACAAGTACAAAGCACCCCACTTTTAATCTAAAAGAGATTTTATCTAATGAGCATCCTGAGAGCGCCCAATGCACAGTAGTTACATCATTTCGTCTATTATTAAATATCCCATAGCTCTTCTTTAAAACATAAAGTCCTTGCTTATACAGGATGTAGACATTGGACCTCAGAGCTTCCTATACACCTTTATTAGAAAGCAGAAATAATTATGCCTTATACAAGCAGGTAAAGGCAAAAAGAACTAAGTCATTATAACTCTTGCTGAACCAACCATTGACTTAAAAAACCTCTGGGGAAACTCAGCAGATATCTCTGCAAGAACATTATGTACGTCCCTTGCAGAGTTTAGAGATGCATGAAGTTCATGCAGCTGCAGGAGTGAAGAGCCATCTGTCAGGTTAGCCGCTCCCCAGTGAGAAGCAGGATAGTTTTATATACCTTTCTCCCTTCCCCAATTACTCATATACACATGCTCAATGGGGCTGCATATACATTTTACAGGTAGTCCTTCAGCCTCCTAGTTCATGTGATCTGCCGTAACTTCATAACCTTCTGGGTCTTAACAAACCCAATCAGCACCACAGCCGGTTCAGAGGATTGTAATTTTCCCTGTATCTTGGGCTAAATGATCAACCGCTTACAGGGAAATCACAACACAACAAAAAAGTTATGTGAAAATGCCCCTCAGAAAATATTATCTGATCAGCGATGGGTACAAATGTTTAAAAAAGATTTAAAAAAAACAACTAAAATAAACAAAAAAATGAAAATGAAAAAAATCTGCAAAAAACTCCCCACATCTAAAACATTTAGCCCTTATCAGTGACCCTTAATCTACTTGATAATTAATCACCA
>JAODAL010002459.1:0-195680 GCA_025379985.1 Phyllomedusa bahiana
CAAGTGTTAGTGCAATTTTTCAAAAATAAAAATAAAAAATATGTAAATGTTCTTTTTTGAATTTGACAAGAAAATTACAAAGTTAAACATAATTGGTATTGCTGTGTCTGTAAGAGTCTGATAGTTTACTTTTGTTAAGATATGTAAATACACTGTCACCACCCTTTTAACCCTTTCTCGTCATTTGACATAAGTACATCATAATGTTGGTAAGAGAACATGGAACATGAAATTACAGCTGACACCCGATGCTAATAGCAGGGATTGAAGCTAACTCTGATCCCTGCTGTTTAACCCTTCAGACACTGCGACAAACGCAACATTCCCCGCTGCGATCACCCGCCTACTCCCTGCCTGATCAGTTGCCATGGCAGGTACAAGCCTAATGGAGACTTTCATAGCCGCTGTGTTAGTGCTTCTGGTGCTTCCTGCCTCAGACAGGAAGTAATAGAAGTGTCATCTTGGTACACCCTTCTGCATTATCTTAACAATCTACAAACGTGTATAAATGTCTCCTGAATCAGTTCCAGGCGTACAGCCTAATGGAGACTTCATAGCGCTGTTTAGTGCTTCTGGTGTCCTGCCTCAAAAAGTATGAAGTGTCATCTTGGTACACTTTGCATTATCTTAACATCCAAACGTGTTATGTCAATGTACTATAGGGGCACAAGTAAAATTTAAAAATACCTTGCCAACTTCAAATAAAAAAACTGAGAAATACAGTTAACATAATTGGGACTGCCACATCCATAAAAGTCCAATCTGTTAATATATAACATCATTCATCCTGTACGCTGAACACTGTAGAAGAAAAAAATATTCCAAACACCAAAATTGTGAGGTTTTGGTCATTTCACATCCCCTAAAGACTATAATACAAAAAGTTTTTTAAAAGTTGCATGTATTTCAAAATGTTACCTATAAAAATTACACTTCCATCTGTAAAAAATAAGCCCTCACTCAGGTCCATAAGTGGAAGAACAAAAATGTTATTGATTGCAGAAAATGGTGCTGTAGCACATGAAACGCACATCTCTTCATACAACTTCTCCCCACCTTAGCTGTCAGTAGGAAAACTCGGGTTTCATCATTGCATTAATTGGTGGGGTCCTACCAGTTAGTATATAACTGCTAGAATATTTATCACCTGTTCTGTGAATACAAATGATTTTCAGGACTACTTTATAGTTTGCCTTCTATTTAGCTATGCCCCTTCTATTTAGCTATGCCCCTTCTTTCCAACCCATGAATCCACCTGGAATTCTTCAGCCATTTTTCACACTATTTCAACATTACGATTTATTGTCAGGACTAATGAGTGCAACTAAGGACACCAGAAAACTTTAATTCAAATTATTTGTCCTGTGTACTATATTTCCTGAATTCATATTTGTGCAGTCACTGATATCCCTTCATGTGGAACACGGCTTCTGAATTTTTTTAGAACACGTGTCAGACTTAGCCATATAATTTTATGTGGCTCACAAGCACCTAGACACGGAGCCTGGATGGACAAGGACCAGATACAGAAGGACGCAGCCAGCGCTTAGCAGAGGTGGCAGCTTCATCTTGGATTTAGAGCTGCGGTGCCCACCTTCACACTGCTCTGTCCAGCAATTCACATGTGGTGGGAAATATATTAGTGCTAAAATACAACTATAAAATGAGGTATATAACGTGCTAATACTACTTATTAAAACAAACAACAGTTCAATTAGGACATAACAGGAGATAAAAAGAATAAGGACTAATAAAACTTTTGTTTGTTTTAATAAGTATTCTTAGCCCCTTATATAACTCATTTTATAGTTGCTTTTTAGCACTACTATATTTCCCATAATCTATACTCCGGAGCCGTTTGCGGCGGCACAGAAGGAGGAGAGGCGGCTGCAGAGACTACCACCGATAGGCTTGTGGAGAGTTGCGCCTCCTGACTTGCGCAACATCATCAGGTTAGTGCAATACTGACCAAGTATTATTCATCTGTCCAAACACTCTGCACTAGGGGCGCCCTGCCTTGTGCTTTGTTTTTCGCTATACAGCAATTCACAGGTGGTGGCACACAGAGCCGACTTAACAGCATTATGGGCCCCTGGGCAGAGCTGTGCACTGGGCCCCCCAACCAACACAACCACTCACAGGAACAAATATATACTTCATCGATAACAAACGTATAACCTACAGCACCACCATATAGAGACCAGTGGTCAGACACCAGCTCAGGTCACCTCACATAACAGTAACTACAGCACTGATCTAACAGACGCAAAATAACCCCTGACAACCAGGGACTCACAGGAGACGTCCTATCTGATTAGTCGTTCTCTGTGTCGTTCTTTTTCCCTGTTCCTCTCCATCCCTCCAGACCGCCATGACTACTTTTCCCGGCCACAACTCATATCTGCAGAATATAACACACAAACATCTTAGATTATCCACTTTATCAGCACTTCCCTACCTATTCCTACCTCTGGTATGGGTGCCCCCATTAAGTAAATAGGTAGTAATGTTGCCCACCATTAATTAATTAGGTAATTATGTAGACCCCAGTAGGTAGGTATACAGCTCTTTCTAGGTAGATATGCTGCCCCTGTAGGTAAGTTTACAGCCCCTGTAGGAAGATATATAGCCCCCCTGTAAGATATATGGCCCCAGTAGGATATATGGCCCCCTCTATATAGCCCCCGGTATAATTATGGCCCCCGTAAGATATAGCCGCTATACAGAGTGCTTGGATTTGCTAAATCATATTCAGTGCCCAAGAGTTACATTTTTGCAGTACTGGGGGTTCAGTAGTTATATAACACACCGCCTTCAAATCTCCTATACAAAGAAATATATTTTAAATAGTGGTTGGTTGGTGAAAATTATTCTGAGTGGAGAAAAGTTCATTTTTGGCAGTTTTGGGAGTGAAATACCTTTCAAATATACTGTGTGTTATTGTCATACCGATATATATCCAGGAAACAGAGTACTCTTTGTTGCTAAATGTTACTTAACACCAAAAAGTGTAATTTTGCCAGATTTTAATTTTCATTTGGTGGCAAGCGACCGCAGGCAGTGGGCCATTTTTCTGCCCCCTGGCACTATGCGGGGAGATTTAAAAGCAAAGGCCCCCCAAGGGTACCTGGCCTTGATGGGAAAAAGACCCAAACCATATATGATTTCGCCACATTGAGGGGTTATTTGATGTTATTGGGTCGGCTCTTATCGGGAGTAGACTTTTAAGTTTAAAAGGGGGGGTGTCTAAAAAACCGGGGTTCCGGGCCAGGTTTTCGACAGGTCCGGGTTTTCCCTAAAAAGGGCCCTGGGCCTGCGGTTTGTAAAGGGGGCTTTTTTTCTCCAAAAACCAAAGGGCAGGGGACAAAAAGGGATCTGCCCCCAGGAGGGGGGGAAGCCTGAAAAACCATGGGGGGCGGGTAAAGGTGATTTTTTGGGCCTTTGTAGGAGATTTATACACGGTTAGAGGGGCCTCTCATTGAGCGAAAAGGGGCCCAAAGGGGCCGAATTTTTGGGTTTATGTTGTGATAACCCTGAAATTTAAAGCTGTCTGGGCTGGGTTTAAAGAGCCCTCCGGGGCATCAAAGCCAATTTTCTCCCAAAGGGCGCAACCCGGGCCCTAAGGAAACCCCTGGATGGCCCCAGGAGGGCATCCAACTGATGGGAAGCTCCCCTAACAAAAACGCTAAAATTTGTACCAGTGTGTTTTTTGTGATCCCATATTTATAAAATTTTCTCTCTTTTTTTTTTTTTTAATTTGTCCCACCCAGAGTTTTTTAAAAATTAGTTTTTTGAACTTTGGTAAAAACAGGGGTTTGGTAAGCAAGCAAGGGGGGCCTAAAAAAATGTGGGGGATAGAGGAAACGAAAAGGGCCCACTCCTTTCGGTGTTTCGGGAAAAACCACAAAACCCGAGCACACGTCAGTCCCCGGCCCAATCGGGCCCTGTCTTTCATTTGTTTATTCCCCTTGCGTTCTTTACTGAACACTTCGCCAATCTTTTTCTTCAGGGGTTAAAGCCCAAAGCATGCGGGAAATTTTTCCCTCCTTTCCTCTCAGGGCCCCAAATGTCATCATCACTTTCAGTCCAACCGGAAGCAAACAGGGGCCGAATGTCCCCCCCCAAAATTTTACAGCCCCACTCCAAATAATCCCTTTTCCTGAAGAAGCTTTTTTTATCACACAAGCGTTTGGGGTCAGAAGACTTTTCCCAAAAATTTCCAAAAGGGCCAAAGAAAAATGTTTTTGTTGCTCGGGACCCCCAAATCGTGATGCCCTCTGGGAGGAAGGAACCCCGGTCCACCCGGCAGAAATACCGAGGGGTTTCAGCAATCCTCGCGGGTTAGAGATGGGCAAATTTTCCCAAAAATTTCTTTTAAAATTCACTTCGTTGAATTTTTTTGGCAAAAAAAACTTTTTCCAAATTACTTCGGACAATAACTTTAAAAAAAAGGGCTTTTTCCCCAGGCTGCCGGCCCGGGTTTGCGGGTAGAACTTTGGGCCCATGCAAAAATTATGCAAGGGAGCTTGGTTTGGTTTTCATAAAATGTTGTTTTTTTAAGTATCCCACGACTTGACTGCCCCGGGCTTTTAAAATGCTTCACTATAAAATTCCCTGGGCATTTAAAGAGGGGCAAAACTGCCCAAAAAAAATGAAGGGGGAATTTGTTCCCTTTATAAAGTCATGCCAAAAAGCTGGAAAAAAAAAAAAGCTGAGAGCTCAGGTGGCAACATTAGTGCGAGTGTGGAAGGTGCGGGGGCACCACAGCGGGCATGGTCGGGACATTTGGCACAATGACATTTTTGGGGGGTGGCAAAAACAGGAATAGCCCAGAGGGGCCACAATGACACAGTGTTTTAGGTCCGGCGCAGCCACACCCAAAAAGCTTTGAGGTCAGAAGGGGGCACAATGAAAATTCTGGAGGGGGAAAAAAACCGGAAAAAAAAAAAGGAGGGGGGGGATTTGGGACCCAAAAGGGGGAAAATGAAAAGGTGTAGGTCACGGCAGCAGCCACGCAGAAAGCAGAGGTCGGCATGGCCAAAAATAAAATTTGGAGGGGGAAAAAAACGGGAGTGGGCCACAGAGTGGGACAATGACACGTTGGGGGGTCAGGGCAAAAAGCCACAGAAAGCAGCGGGCGGGCCCAAGTGGCCCCTTAAACCATTGTGGAGGCCCCGGGCCAGAAACCCAACAGCAGCACTTGGGGTTTAGGAAAGTGGCAACACATTCTGGAGGGGGAAAAAAAAGGGTAGGCCGCAGAGGGGGAAAATTTGACACATTTGGGGAAAGGCCCGGGAAAGCAGCCACAGCAGCAGCATGAGGTCGACAGGGGCCAAGGGACACAGTGTGTGGGGTCCGGAAACCCAGAAACGGGAGTAAATAAGTGGCCAATGACACCCGGAGGGGGAAAACAGTAGTGGGCCACAAAAGGGGAACAATAAACAGAAGTGGAGGTGACGGGGGGCGGGCAGTTTGGGGTTTAAAACAGGGGCCACAAGGGCTTTCGGGAGGGGGGAAAAAACAGGAATGGGCCCAGAGTGGCACAATGACCCCAGAAATCTAGGTCACGGCAGAAAGCCAAAGCAGCGCATGAGGTCAAAAAGTGGCCCCAATCCCATTCGGGAGGTGGCAAAAAACGGAGTGGGCCACAGGGGGGCCCAAAATTTACAGAGAGTGGGGGGTGACGGCAGCAGGAGAAAACGCATGAGGTCGAGAGGGGCACAATGACACGTTGGAGGTCCCCGGCCCGCAGCCACAGCATCAGCAGGGGAGGTCAGCCCAGTGGCAAAATTGACGGAGTGTGAGTGGGGTGGCAATACCAGTCCCGGGAAAAAGGTTGGTTGGTGGCAGGATGGAAAAAACTTTCAGGGGATGGGGTGGCATCGGGCGGGGGGCGGGCATCAAATAGTGGCTGAGGCAGGTATTTAAACCCCTCTTTTCTAAACAGTTTGGGTGGGGCGTCATGGTGTTGTGTTGACGCCAAAAGGCATTGGGTGTGGAAATCCGGGCCGACCCACGATGATTCATCTTGAAAAGGTCGGGTCTTTTCCTTTTCCCATTTTGGGGGACAAGGGGGTTCTCCTTGGGGTAACGGGGCCCCCCCCCAAATGAACACCCGCTCTGATGCCACACTACTGGCCGGGCGGGAAACACCCTTCCCCACTGCAAATTCGGAAAGTTGGGGGGCCACACAACCATTTTGGGGGTGCCCAGTAGTCCAGCGGATCTTCTAAAAGGGGGGGGGTTGGGAGAGTGCTTTCCAAGTAGGCCACCAAACCCGTTTTGGGTTCCGGGTTGCCCAAAGGGCCCTGTGCTGCTGGCACTGCCCCCCCCACTAGGGGGTGAAGGAAGCTGCCATCAGTGACTCCAGACTTAGGGTTTCTGCTGATGGAGTGGTACTGCTCCGACCCCCCCCCCTTCGCCCCCGGGAGCCGTGGCAAATAAATACGTGGGCTGAAGAACCCCCCGGTTTAGACCTGTCAGAGGGGGGACGTGCCGCACTTGGGGAGCCCGCCCAAATGACTACGGAGGATTTCCCTTAGTATTTTGGGGGTTTTTCCTCCCTCTAAAAACTGGGAAAAAAGGCTTTCCCCCTTTTTGGGCCGGTAGCGAGGGTTTCCCAAAAAGGGTTTGGGGAGCCAGAAGTCATCCCCTGCCGGATGTGAAATATTTTTGGGGTCACTAGCCAGGAAATTTTGCAGGGTGGGGCCATCTAAAAAGTGACTCCGAGGGGGTCCCTGGGGTCCATCTCCACTTTAATACTGCCACGGTGCTTGGGGGCACTCCTTGTCTTCCCCATTTTCCTTTTAGCTCCTCCCCGCCTCGCTTTTCCTCTCTTGCACCCCGGGGGGGTAAAAAAACCACTCATTTCACCAAGGGCAATGCTTTGCTCCAAATTTTTCCTCCTCCTCCTCCATTTCAGTCCCCCCCCCTCCATGTTTGGGCCCTGAGATGCAGTCGCCACGCTTCCCTTTCCCCCGCCCGCAAAAATTTTTAGCTCTGTTTTCCCGGCCCCTTTTTGCAGGGGGAAAAAAATTTTTTCATCCCGTAGTCCTGGCGATGCAAATTTAAAATCGCCCCCTCGAAAGGGCCCCAACAAACGGGAGGTTCCGCATGAGCGCCCCTGGGTGACATCAAAGTTTCACAGGGGAGTACTTCTGTCTTCCTGGTTTATCAAAAAATCTTAAAGGGGTTTCTCCCGGGTTTATTCAGTCGGTCCAACAAAGTGCCCGGTGGAATTCCAAAAAGGTGGAAAAAAAGCATTTCAGGTGTGTTGGGGGGGCCGTTTTTTGCCGCTGAACTCGAGGGGGGTTTTTGTTTCCCGGCTTTGTACGTTTTGGGTAAAGTTCCCCTTTCACAGTTTTTTCCCGGGCCCTTTTCAGAATGTTTTGAAAATCGATGGAAACTTCAGGAACCTTTTTACAACCAGATTAAAAAACGGGGGCGCTATGCAGGGGGGCAGGAAATTTCCCCCCCTCGGTGTTCAGCGGGGGGGGGGGCAAACCCTGTTTTCCTCCCATTGCCGGGCACCAGGGGGTTTCCCCTTTGCAGTTGAGCGGAGGAAAAACCCCCACATCTTTTTTTGGGTGCATGACGCGGGGGCAGTTTCCCCCCTTTTTGGGTTTCATTCTCCGAGGGAAGCCCGGTGTAGAATGCGTGAAAACCCCCGTGCCCTACACCCTGTGGATGATGGAGCAGTACTTTTGGGCTTAAAATGGGGTGGGGTGGAGGAAAGGAGGGGCGGAAAATTGGCGCAGGAGCAGCAGTTTGACAACGTGGAGGAGGGAAAAAGGCGTTCCTGTCCAAGGTTTTTTGGTGTGCCTGGGCCAAAAAACATTCACCAAATGGGCCGTAAAGGGCATGTTCTGGCCCCCGGGCCCTAGTTACGGTCCAGAATCCGTGGGTGCCGGGGCACCTTGGAACAAAAAAAAATAAGCTCAAAGGACGGCCCCCCTTCTGTTCTAATATTTATGAAATGTTGGGGCTGCCCTTTTTTTTAAAAGAAATTACGGCTTGGAAAATCTCCACCTCGGCTCGGCCAAGCCCAAAATTTTCTAGAATGGTGCAAGTTTCCCCCATTTGGAAAGGGGGGGACTTTCCGTACCAAAAAAACTGGGAAAGGAGCTCGGTTTTGCTGCCCGCCCCCCTTAGGGTGTTGGGCGCCCTACTTTTGTCTCTTTGCAATCGCCTCGCTGAACGGGTGCTGGCGCCATGGTAGCGAGGTGGGGGAGCATCTGGACCGGGGGATTTATGTCAAAGAGAAAACAGCTCCCCTTTTGCAGAGGGGGGGCCCCTTTACTGGCTGCCAATTTGGGATGGTGCCACTGGGGGCTGCTGCTGCTGCTGTTTGCCCCGGCGGCAGGAATGGAAACCCCACATCTGGCCTGTTTTTTCCCCGGCCCCCCGGTTTGACGCCCGTGTTTTACGTAGGGCGGGGGGTTAGCTCCCTGGCCACGCTTTACTTTCTGCTTTTCGATTCTACATATACCCATAAATTTGGGTCCCCGGTTTTTTTAGCCCAAAAAACTTTCCACACCGACGAGTATCGGAAATTTTTCCGCCCCAAAGCCCCCACTGAGTGACTACGCCGCCCCTGCCTCGCTGACCCCCTTTTCCCCCTACTTTCTTGGACCTGCGAAGGGGGGGTTTTTTTTTCCCCGGGGCCGCTTGGGTCCCAAAACCCCACACTGTGCTATCCCCCGACTCACGGGGCCCCCGCCCCCTTTCTGGGTGCGCCCCGCCTGAGCGCAAGCGGGCGCCCTCTTCTCCTGCGAAATTTAAGCCCTGCCTTTACCCGGCTCCCAAGTGCGGTCGGCTACATCAAACATCTATTTGTTTCATCGTCACTGCGTCCTTTATCACCGGTTCCCTTGGGGATGCAGAGCTTACCCCTCACAACATGACCTCCCATGCCACTTCAAAATCCCCCCCTTTAAACCCCCCTTTTCACCTCTGCAAGAAACAGGGGTTTTTTGGCCCATTTCTTCCCCTGCCAAAATAGCTGCTGACTGCCCTCCCCCAAATTGTTCATCCTCCTTTTTTAGTGGCCTGAGCCCCGACCACATAGTAGATCTCTGTGGGGGGAACCCGGAGGGGCAGAGGCGGGGGTTTTTGGACAGGTTTAGGGGCCCCTGACCCGCTCCCGGGCCCCTGCCCCAAATAAGGGTTGTTTTTCCCGACGTTTCCCAAAGGGCTCTGGCTGGGGGGTTTTCAGATGTCATCTGGGAGGGGTGGTTTACCTAGTCAACCAATCAAGAACCCTTTGGGTTTGAGTCCCGGTCCCCCCCCCCCCCCGCTAGATTACAGCGGCAATTGTGGCCTCACCGATTGACCCCTGGTGGTGTCCCTTGCTGTGCTGCGACCTGGGCCGGGAAAAGTTTTTTTCCTTTTGCCAAATCGCGGTGAAGAGCCTGCCACCCCCTCTCTGTCTGACATACTGTTTGTTCTAAAAAATTCAGGGAACTGTTTGATGAAGATAATCTTTTTGATAAATTCACACCTTTTATTTGACGCCAAAAAACCCAGTAACAAGCTTTTAACCCCGGATTTTAAAAAATTTCGCTCCCCAAAAGGCAGGAAAAAATTTACCCTTTTATGGCCCTTTAAAAAAACTCTGTGTATTTTACTGAATTTTAAAAAAACACAAACAGGCTTAATTTTAAACCTTTGGGTAGAATTATGGGTACAGAATTTCTTCTGGGGGCGGTTTAAAAAAAAAGTTTCTTTTTTCTGAGTACAATCTGCAGAACAAAAGCTTTTAAATTTAACCCCCGGATGTTTTAAAATTTCGCAAAAGAATTGGGCAACCAAAAAACTTAAATAGCTTTTTTAGCGTTTTTACAATTGCGTGGGTTTTCTACGCCCACAACAAGAGATAAAATTTTTTAAATTTAAAACCCTTTTCTTGTGAATTTTGGCTACAGGAAAAAAGTATATATTTTGGCGGTGAAAATTTACGGTTTTTTTGGATCACCACAGCTGAAAAAAAACGCTTAAAAATTTTCCCCTGGGGTAAATTGCGCCAAAGAAAAGAGCCACCAAAAAACAAATAGCCTTTTTACGTGTTACAATCGGGGTTTTTTCGCCACACAACAAAAGATAAAATTGTAATTAACCTTCGCTTGTGAATTATGCTACAGGAAAAATGTATATATTTTGGCGTTGAAAATGATGGTTTCTTGAAGTCACTACAGCTGAATAACAACCTAATTAACCCCTGGATGTAAATTGTGCTAAAGAATTGAGCAGCCAAAAATTAAGTGGTATTTGTATTGTAAAAGCGCTGTTTCTTTAAATGAATACAACAGGAACTGGCTTAGATCCCCCTTGGATATTCAATGTGCTGTGAGCAGATAGGATTTAAATGTTTATGCAGCAGCAGTGGACGCACACTGAACTTCAGATCCAATACCCCAAAAAAATCAGAAATAGAACATTAAGAGAAGCAGTCTCTGAGACAAGCTGAGACACCCAACAAAAATCGCTGTATAAAAATCAGTTCTTCAGTAACAATCAGCCGCGGCAGCACCTTCCCTGATCAGTACAGTGAGAGCGGTATGAGCTCCCAGCGTCGCGCCCGGACTTATATAGTGCGGTGACGTCACAGAATCCCGCCGGTCTCTGATTGGCTTCATTCTTGCACATGTCATGCAGGCTATGCCCTTCTTCCTCCCAGAGTGCTTTGCCCCATGTAGCGCCATGTGCTCGCAGCCATTTTATCAATCAAAAGCACACTTCGTTCACCCGAAGTTCCCCAAACTTCGACTTCGTTCAGAACCGAAGTTTTCCTGAAATTCTAAACAAATTCCACTTCGTTAGAATCAATTCGCCCATCTCTACTCGCAGTGCCTGTGGCTTTTAGCCCGCAGCTTGAGAATGTAGACTGTCAGGAAGAGGAAGGCACCTGTGATTATGATGAAATTGCGAATCCAACGTTGTCTTTTCAGCAGCAGCTGGTACGCACATCATCAGTGGAGGAGGAAGATGATGGGGTAGTGTCAGTGCAGATCCGGCCTCAGAAAGGGAGAGTGTGGTTGCACACGTCCGCTGACATTACTCAACCAGCCATGGTCAGTGGTGGCAGTGGGAACACTGGTACTAGGTTTTCACGGTCGAAGAGGTCCAGGACCTGCGAAGCCTGGGACTTTTTCGATCAAGTCTCAGATTCGCCAACTGACGTCATATGCCGGATTTACCGTCAATGCGTCAGTAGAGGAAAGAATGAAAAGAGTTTAAGCACCACGAGCATGAACAGGAACATGCACGGAAAGCATGAATTTCTGTGGAAAAGTCGCTTGGAGAAAAAAGGTCACACAGGTCACCGTGACATCTTCTGCCTCCTCCTTCACCACTTCCATGCCCAAGTGGTCTTCTGCTGCCAATGTGCCAGAGCAGCATGAGCAAGCACCATCCCAAGTCCCAGATACTGTCGGCCGATTCCCACCACCAGCAACACAGCCTACACCCTCCCCTTCCACCAGTGTGACCTGCATGCCCTACAGCAGCCAGTCCGGCAGCCAGCCTTCTATGTACCAGGTGTGGGAGCATAAGAAACACTTTTACCTCAACCATCCCAAAGCCAAAAGCCTAAATGTCGGCATTGCCAGAATGTTGGCCTTGGAAATGTTGCCTTTCCGCCTGGTGGACACAGATGGGTTCTGCCACATCATGGTCCTGGCATGCCCCCAATATCAGATGCTGAGCAGGCATTTCTTTGCCAGAAAAGCTGTCCCTGCCCTGGCCAGCCACGTTGCAGAAAAGAGCTCCATCACATTGGCTGCATTTGTGTCCACCAAAGTCCATCTCACTACAGACACATGGACTAGTAAGCACGGTCAAAGGCGTTACATCTCACTGACTGCTCACTGGGTGAGTTTGGTGGATGACAGTGCCTCCGGTGATGGGTCTTGGCCAACACTCTTCAACACTGCTGGGATGGTGCAGAGTCCAGATCCCCAACCTCGACAGGTAGCATTACGTGCTAAGAGAAATCATGCCGTTTTCAAATTAATTTGTCTTGGAGACCATCTACACACAGGTCAAGAGCTGTTAATGGCTCTTTGCAGTCAGATTGACCAGTGGCTGGGTGCTAAGAACCTGGTGACAGGCAAGGTTGTGTGCAACAACGGGAGCAATGTCTTTGCTGCCCTTAAGTTTGGTAGACTTACGCACATCCCTTGCCTGGCACACGTCATGAACCTGGTTATGCAGAAATTTCTCAAGCGCACCCTGCTTCGGCACAACTGCTAGCATTGCAGCATGATCTGGGCCTCCCTGTCAACCGTTTGATATGTGATGTGGCAACATGCTGAAATTCCATCCTCCACATGCTCCAGCGATTGTGGCAGCAATGTAATGCCATTATGCAGTATGAAATGTCGCATGGCCTGAGTAGCATTGGTGCGGACCTCATGGTGTTGACACAAAGAGAGTGGAGACAGGTGAAGGATCTCTGCACCATCCTTGACAGTTTTGAAGAGGAAACCAAAATGGTCAGTTGGGACGATGCTTTTGTCAGCATGACTGTTCTGGTTATATTTTTACTGTAACAAGCGTTAGGCACTCTGTGGCAGCAGGTCCCAGCAGTGATGGAGGAGGAGGAGGAAGCGGACACAGAGCCTTACTCTCGGAGGATGTAGAAGGCCCAACTGTTTCACAGTTGCATAGGTCTTCTTTAGACGGTGGTTCAAGGTTGAGGGCGGGTGCAGGATGACAGTTCAGCTAACAGAGTAGAGTGCATGACGCTAGCCAGGGCACTGGTGACGGTCAGGATGAGGAAGTGGAGGAGGATAAGGAGGCAGAGTTGGACATCACCGGTACCGATTACCCTTCAGTGGTAAAAGGTTGGCACAGATTACAGGAGGAGGAGGAAGAGGAGGAAGATCCCGTTAGTGCCCCTCGACCCCGAGGCTTGGGAGATCATGGCAGTATCTCACACATGAGTACTTGGATGCTACATTACCTGCAGCATGATCCACGCATCAAGGCAATAAAAATGAACAGCAATTACTGGGTGGCCACCCTCCTTGATCCACATTATAAGACAAAAGGTAGCAATTTCCTACCACCCACAGAAATTGACAGTAGAATGCAGGATTTTGAGACAGTGCTCATTGACCAACTCAAGACATCTTTTGCATCTTCACATTCTAATGTCACAGTGAAACAACGTCAGCAATGCGGCAACAGTAGAATGGCAAATAGCTGCAGCAGCAAGTAGTGTGGTAGAACCCTACTGGGTGACATTTGGCAATCAATTTTTACCACCTAACCAACTCCTGCAAGGCAGGGCAGCATTCAGACACACAGAGACCGCCTTAAGACCATGGTCCATGACTACGTGCAGCTCAACATTGATGTTTTTGGACTTAGTCTGGACTCATTCAACTTCTGGGTGTCCAAACCGGATGTATGGCCAGAGCTCGACACACCATAGAATTTTTATCCTGCCTAGCAGCCAGCGTTATCTCGTAACGCACATTAAGCCAACTTTAAAAAATTTTTTCCCCCCCAAAAGGGGGGCCCCCCAAAAAGCCCCTTAGGGGAAAAAACCCAAGGGTTTAAAAGGGGGGGCCCCAAAGGGGTTTTTTTTTTTTTTTCCCCCCAAAAAAAAAGGGTTTTTTCCCCCCCCCCAAAAAAAATGGGGGGGGTTTAAGGGGGAAAATTTTTTTTTTTAAAAAAAAATTTTTTTTCCCAAAATTTTTTTTTAAAAAAAAAGAAAAAGGGGCCCCAAAAAGGGGGAAAAAAAAAACCCCTTTTTTTGGGTTTTTTATTTTTTTCCCCCCCAAAAAAAAAAAAAACCAAAAAAGGGGGTTTTTTACCCAAAAAAAAAAAAAATTTTTTTCCCCCAAAAATTTTTAAAAAAATTTAAGGGGGGTTTTTTGGGGGGTTTAAAACCCCCCCCCAAAAAAAAAAAAAAATTTTTTTTAAAAAAATTTAAAAAAAAGGGGGCCCCAAAAGGGGGGGCCCCCCGGGTTTTGCCCCCAAAAAACCCCCAAACCCCCAAAAAGGGGGGGGAAAACCAAAAAAACCCCCAAACCCCCCCCAAACCCCCCTTCCCCCCCTTTTTTTTAAAATTTTTCCCCGGGGCCCGGGGGGGGCCCCCCCCCCAAAACCCCCCCCGGGGGGGTTTTAACCCCCCAAAAAAAACCCCCAAAAAAGGGGGTTTGCAAAAAAAAAGGTTTTAAAAAAAAAAAAAGGGGGAAAAAAAAAAAAAAATTTTTTTTTTTTTTAAAAAAAAAAAAAAATTTTCCCCCCCAAAAAAATTTAAAAAAAAAAAATTTAAAAAAAATTTTTTAAAAAGAAAAAAAAAAGAAAAACAAAAAAAAATTTTTTTTTTTAAAAAAAAAGGGTTCCCCAAAAAAAAAAAAAAAAATTTTTTTTTTTAAAGGCCTTAACCCCCAAAAAATTTTTTGGAAAAACCCCCCCCCGGGAAACCCCAAAAAAAAACCCCAAAAAAAAAAAATTTTTTTTTAAAAACCCCGGGAAAAAAAAAAAAAAAAAAAAAAATTTTAAAAAAAGGGGGAAAAAAAATTTTTTGGGGGAAAAAAACCCCCCGGAAACCCCCAAAAAAAAAAAATTTTTTTTAAAAACGAGGGTTTTTTTTTAACCCCCCCAAAAAAAAAGGGTTTCAAAAAAAAAAAAAAATTTAAATTTTTTTTTTTGGGGGGAAAAGAAAAAAAACCTTGAAAAAAAAGGGTTTAAAAAAAAAAAAAAAACCCCCAAAAAAAAAATTTTTTTTTTCCCCCAAAAAAAAAAACCAAAAAAACCCCCCAAAGTTTGGGGAAAAAAAATTTTAAAAACCCCCCCAAAAAAAATTTTTTTTTTTTAAAAAAAAATTTGGGGGGAAAACTCCCCCTTTGGGGCCCCGGTTTCCCTTTTTTTTTTTTTTTTAAAAAAATTTTTTAAAAAAAAAAGGGGGCCCAAATTCCCCCCCAAAAAAGGGGAAAAACCCCCTTTCCCAAAAAAAAAATTTTAAAAACCAAACCCCCCTTTTTTTAAAAAAAAAACCAATTTTAAAAAAATTAAAAAGCCAAAAAAACAATTTTAAAAAACTAATTTTAAAAAAAAAGGGGGCCCCCCAAGGGTTTTTTTTTTGGGGCCCCCTTTCCCAAAACCCCCTTAAAAAATTTTTAAAAACCCCCTTCTTTTTGGGGGGGGGGGAAAAAACAAAAAAAAAATTTTTAAAATTTTTTTTAAACCCCCCCCCCCCCTTTTTTCCCCTTTTTTCCCCAAAAAGGGGTTTTTAAAACCCAAAAAAAAAAAAAGGGGGAAAATTTTTCCCCCCCTTTTTAAACCGGGGGGAAAAAAAAAAAACCCCCCCCCCCTTTTTCCCCAAAAAAAAAAATTTTAAAATTTTTTGGGGGGGAAACCAAAAAAAAATTTTTAAAAAAAAAAAATTTTTTTTAAAGGCCGGCCCCCTTTTTTAAAAAAAGGGAAAAGGGGGGTTTTTTAACCCCCTTTCCCCCCCCAAAAAAATTTAAAACCCTTTGTTTTTTTTTTCCCGGTTAAAGGAAAAAATTTTGGGGGCCCCCCCAAAATTTTTTAAAATTAAAAAAAAAATTTTAAGGAAAAAAAAAATTTTTAAAAAAAGCCCCCCCCAAAAAAAAAAACCCTTTTTTTTAAAAACCCCTTAAAATTAAAAAAAAATTTTTTAAAAGGGGGGTTTTTTTTTTTTTTAAGTTTTTTTGGGGGGGGGGGGAAAAAAATTTTTTAAAAAAAAACCCAAAATTTTTTTTTTTTAAAATTTGGGGGGAAAAATTTTTGGGAAAAAAAAAAATTTGGGTTTTTTTTTCCCCCCTTTTTTTCCAAAAATTTTTTTTTAAAAAAATTTCCCAAAATTTAAAAATTTTTTTTAAAAAAAAAAAATTTAACCCCTTTTTTTTTTTTGGGCCCCCCAAATTTCCTTTTTTTTATTTTAAAAAGGGTTTTTTTAAACTTTTTTTTTAAAAAAAAATTTTTTAAAAAGGGGGCCTTGAAAAAAAATTTTTAAAAACCCAAATTTTTGTTTTAAACCCCTTCCCAAAAAAGTAAAAAAAAAAAAAAATTTTTTTTTAAAAAATAAAAAAAACCCGTTTTTTTTTTTAAAAAAAATTTTTTTTCCTTTTTTTTTTTTTAAATTTCCAAAAAAAAAATTTTTTTTTTTAAAAAATTTTTAAATTTTTTTTTTCCTTTAAAAATTTTTTAAAAATTTTAAATACCTTTAAAAAAAATTTAAAAAACCCCCTTTAACAAAAAATTTTAAATTTCCAAAAGTTTTTTTTTTGGGTTTTAAAAAAAAATTTTCCCCTTTTTTTGGGGGGGCCCGGGAAAAGGGGAAATTTTAAAAATTTTTTGGGGGGGCCCCCAAAAAAAAAAAATTTTAAAAATTTTTTTTTAAAAATTTTTTTCCCCCTTTTTTTTAAAAAATTAAAAAAGGGGGGTTTTTTTTTTTTAAAATTTTTAAAAAAAAAAAATTTTTGGGTTTTTTTAAAACAAAAAAAAAAAAGGGAAAAAATTAAAAAAAACCAAAAAAAAAAGGGGGAAAATTGGGAAAAAAACCCCCCCCCTTTTTAAGGGAAACCTTTTTAAAATTTGGGGGGAAAAAAAATTTTTTTAAATTACCTTTTTTGGGGGGAAAATTAAAAAAAATTTTTTATTGGGGGGAAAAAGGGGAAAAAAAACCCGGAAAAAAAGGGAAAAAAAGGGAAAAAAAAACCCCAAAAAATTTTTTAAAAAAAAAAAAAATTTTTTCCCTTTTTTGGCAAAAAAAAAAAAAAAATTTTTTTTTTTTAAAAAATTAAAAAAAAAATTTTAAAAAAATTTGGGGGTTTTTTTTTTTTTTTTTTTTAAAATTTTTTTTTTTTTAAAAAAAAACCCCAAAAAATTTTTTTTTAAAAACTTTTTTTTTTCCGGGAAATTTTAAAAAAAAAAAAAAAAAAAAAAAAAAAAAAAAATTTTTTTTTTTTTTTTTTTTGGTAAAAAAAACCAAAAAAAAATTTTTAAATTAAAAATTTTTAAAAAATTTTTTTTTTAAAAAAAAAAAATTTAAAAAAATTTTTCCAAAAAATTTTTTTTGGGGAACAATACAAAAAAAATTTTTTAAAAAGGGGTTTTTAAGAGAAAAGGTTAAAAAAAAAAAAAAAAAAATTTAAAAAATTTTTTTTAAAAAAAAAAAAATTTTTTTCCCTTTCCCCCCCCGGTTTAGTTTTTTTTAAAAAACCTTTAAAAAAGGGCCAATGTTAACAAAAGAGAGAAAGAACCCAAAATAAGGGTAAAAAAAGGGGAAAATTGCAAAAAAATCTGGTCATGTGGGCCACCTTAACCCGAAATAAAAAAAACGGGAAAAAAAATTTTGGTTTCATTTGAAGGGGATAACCCAAACCGGGGGAAACCGCCCGTGTCCAAAAAAAATTGCCAAAAAATCCAAAAGTTCCGCCAAGAATAATTTTTTAAAAGTTTCCATTTGGCCGTAGGAAAAGTCCTTTTTTTGGAAAACCAGAAAAAAAAAAGACCAAAAAGGGGGGGGTTTAAAAATTTCTTACGGGGTTAAAATTTTTAACAAAAAATTTGGGAAAACCAAAAACAAAACAAAAAACAAAAACAAAATACCCCAAGAAAAAAAGGGAAGCAAATAGGGGTTTTAAAGGGGGTATTAAAAGGGGGGCATGGAAATTCCCGAAAGAGAACATTATTCTCCCAAAATTTAAAAACAAGTCACTGGTTTTGACCACAAAATGGAATATTGTTTTTACCGTTTTGGGGACCGTGACAGGAAAGACATTGTAGAAATTTGAACAGGGTCAAAACCCGGGAATAAAAAAGGGAATAAAAGGACTGGGTGGACTGCAGTTTAAACCCGAAAGAATTTGGGTTTTTTTAGTTTAGGAAAAGGGGGGCTTCAGGGGGACATAAAAAAATATATTTAAAAAAATAAACAAAGGTTTAATATATAGATCTCCTCCCAAAGATCTTTTTATCATGATTGGTTTTCCCGTTTAAAAGGGGGGATCCCCCTGGTCAAGTTTTGGGTAGAAAATTTCTACATAAAAAAAGAAAAGGGAAATTTTTTACTATAAAGGAACAGTTAAAACTGTTTGGGAAATCTCGCCAGAGGAACTTGGGCATTGGGGGAATTTAAATAACATAGGTTCATTAAGGGGTTTTGGGTGTATTTCTGATTTTAAATAATATAACAAAATTTTGTTACTTGGAATTTGGAGAAGGGCGGGTTAAAATAGGGATTTATTCTGATTGGAGATTGGAGCGGGGAAGGGAATTTTTCTCCCAAAATGGGGACAAATTTACTTATACCCATGGGGTTTTTTTTTTTCCCTAATTTTGGATAACCCCAAATTTCTTTTTCAGGGCTTTGGGCGTGCTCAGGGTCTAGGGTCTGCGGCTTTCAGCAGCTGATGCACAATCCCCCCCGATACACCCTTTTCTGCCGGGCAAAAACCCGGTTTGGTTTACAGAGCCCAGCCCCTTCCCGACAGGGGGGGGAGTGCACCCGCCAATGGGAGGGAACCCCCGGGGGCCCCCCAATCACCCAGGGGCGGTATCCGGGGGAAACCCATTTTAAAAAATCCCTGAAGGCTGTGGTGCTGGGGCCTGTGATATTCCTGGCTAACCCTGTTTTTTTGTTCTTTGTGTTGGGTTTTTTTTGGGTTATCTGGGGTACCTGACCTTGGCCCTTTTTTCCCTTACCCCGGGTTCTCCCCGATTTTTTTGCTTTTTCCCCCCGTTTTTGGGTTTCGACCTCGGCTGGGGTTTTCGTTCAATTTCCCCCTGGGTTTTGTTTTGGCTTTTTTGGGGTTTTCCCTTTTTTTATTGACCCGGGGTCCCCCCCATTTCTTGCTTCTCCAAAGGCCCCAGCAATTTAGTAGCGCGGGGGCGGGCGCCCAGTTGCCGTCTGCCCCTAGGCAGCACGTCAAATAGGCAGGGACAGTGGGCTGGGTACCAGTTAGGGCTCACTGCACCTCCCTTGATGTGACAATTTCCCAATAGGCTGAACTGGATGGACATCAGTCCTTACAGCCTTACAAACTATATAATTTATCTTTTATGAAGGATGTAATACATCTCCATTTTTATAAGAAATTATTTTGAGTTCTCTTGGCATAGCCTAAAGAAGAACCTAGACAAGAATAACTTTTATATGCCATACATAGTATGATTACCCATCATATACATTCTATACTTGAAGTTCTGTTTTAAAGTTTGGAGTTGGAGCCAGGCTATTTTTATATTTTACAGTCAACTATATGATACTAAAGAAATGTATTAGATTCAGGCTCAGACTGGACCACACAAGAGCAAGAAAAACTCCAGATTGTCACCTAGACTTGGCAGGCATAGGGCTGCTTTTAAGGGAGGAAGGAAGAGAAATAGAGGCAGAAAACAAGAAGCATGTACAGTATCTGTAAGATGGGCCTTGAGAATAAACTCCAGTGGTGGGCCCCTGAATCAATTCCAGTGGTGGGCCCCTGAAGCAATTCCAGTGGGGCACCCCTGAATCATTTCTAGTGGTGGGTCACTGAATCATTTCCAGTGGTGCGCCCTTGAATCAATGCCAGTGGTGGATCCCAGGCACCCCAGTCCAATAATGATCAGATCAAGACACCTTCTGCCATTACTAAATGGTTTAGCTCTAAAGCTGACATACCTACCGTAGGCATTTTCAGTGGCAGTTAGGAGTCAGCATGGGATGACACAGCAAGCTGTTCTTTTACATCTTCCCATTATAAGGATTAAGTTTTCAGCAAATATGCTTTATTAGCTTTTCTGTGGAATCAAGTTGGCCTCCGCTCTCACACTCAACAATGAGCCTTTCATTTTTATTAGATACTGACTACTGTTTACCAGGGACGCACCACAAGTGCTGCCATGTTGGAGATGCTCTGATCTAGCCACACAGCCATCACATTTTGGCATATATGCAAAATCACTCAGATCCTTACACTTGACAATCTTTCCTTCTTCCAACATATTAACTTGAACAACTAGAATGACATGTATGACCGGGGCTTCACAAGTTTTCTGTTGTGCTTTGCTGTCAAAACCTGTCATAGTCCTGTTCTATACATGTATGAACAGTAGTGTTGAGCGATGAAATCGGCAAAAGTTGAAATCGGGCAGATTTTCACTAAAATCTTGGTTCCGCGATGAAGAGTTTATTTCTCTTAAAATCTGATCAATAATCGCCCATTGTGGATTCCAATCGTGCCATTTTCGGCACTTCCTGTAATTTTGGCGACCAGCCAATCAGCACTGAGCACAGAGGGGGGTGAAGAACGTCACCAGTGGGGTGTGTAGCGATCTCCTTGGCTGCTGAAACCACATGATCTCGTTTTATCTATGTCACTACACATTAGCTCCTATACAACGAACAGACCTGATCACTGTCTCTCTGGTCAGCTTTTTTAAAAGCTAGTAGAGATTATTTCCCAGCAATTTTACAACTGAAAAGGATCTTTGATAGATTAGTTAGCTTAGGGTACAGCAAGATTACACGATTCTAGTTAGTATTAGTTAGAGATTTTGAAACCGCTCCAGGGGGTGGAAAGGGTCCCGCCTGGTCCGGGGTTGCAGACCCTGCATCAGACATATTTCTCCTCTCAAGCCACTGCGAAATAGCACCAAATTTTATTTCTGTGTAGCCAGCATCCACCACAGTCTGAGTTCAGGGTGTCACCCTCTTGTGGAGTGCACGTCAGCATTTATATTACTCATATTTCTCGTCTCACACCACGGTGAAATGCCAATACCGCTGTCTTGTTTTGTGTCAAAGGGGCTTCGTAGCAGCTGCTACCACTGTACCTGCTGTGGCTACTCCGTCCTCATGTTTTTGTTTAGCCATTGAACGGCATGGATTATTTTAGCCTGTGAATTTTTTTCTGTGACTCCTTTTATCTAATTGTCTTGACTAAATGGGAGCCGTATCCAGTTTACTGTTGTGGTTTTTAAATTTCCCGCTTTAACCCCAAATTTTTTGGGGGTAAAAAATGAAAACCGGTTTTCCTCTCCCAAAAGAATTTAAAAAGGGAAACGGAAAATTTTTTTACAAACGAAGATCGCACATCGGGAAAATTATTCCACAAAAACCCGGGAAACGATTCCCAATCAGTTAAATTTGGGCCGAATCCTCATCACTAATGAACAATCCAAAATGCCCGAAACCGGCGCAATATGTGCCAAAAATAAAACTTTTGAATATGTCCCCAAAACCTTGCCAAAAAGGGGTGAAAATGGATGGGCGTTCTTGTCTTTTTTCGGCCCTTTCAAACCCATGAAATAGCAAGGGATCACCCCCAAATTCTATGATTTTCTCAAAGTTTGGGCACAAAAAGAAACCAATGCACAAAATTTTTAAAGCATAAAACTTTTTCATAAAAAAATTCCCCAAAACCCAAATTTCCCAAAATTGGGGATGGCTGAAAAAAAATTTTGCCCCTAGAACCCGGGAAAAATGTACAGTATAAAGTGCTGTGAGGCACTTTATAAAAATACTGGTAAACTTCCCTTTTTCACCAAACTAAAATGATTTTAAACCAATGAAGCAAATAAAGGGTAGATCCAGGGAAATTGAGCAAAATGAAAAAATTTATTTCAAGTGATTTTGTGCAAATGGGACAAAAAATATTAAAAACCTAATTTTAAACTGGGGATGCGGCACCAGGTTTTTATTACAAGTCGCCCCTTAAAAGTTCCCTTGCTTTCCTAAAGGGGCCCTTTACACGTCTTATTTGCAGCCGAAATATTGTGCCGTAGCCCTGCTTTACGGTTAGAAATCGCCCCAGCCTTTAGGGTAATCCACAGTTCTCATGAGAATATGGATTCCGTCTCTTCCTGAAAGCCGGCGAACCCGGGGCGGGGGAAAAGTGACATTCAATTATCCGGGGTACGCCGGTGGAAAAAAGGATTCATGTGGCCGGGGGGCAGGCCCCCGCCCTTTTTTAAAACGTATTGTGTCCGAATCCCCCCGAAATTAGGGCTTGAAAAAACCGTGTGAATGGCCAAAGGGGCTTTCCACATTGTGTTTTTTGGAGCGTTTTTTTTTGCAATGAATGCTGTGCATTTCTGAAAAAAAAAATGTACCAAAAACACACTGTGTGAAAGCACCCTAATGTATCCCACCTCTGAACAAGTACCATTGTCCTGAGATAATCAGTGTTACTCACATCACCTGTATGTGGTTTTACGTTTTGTTGCTTTATTTTTGTTTGTCATGAACCCAGCAAAATGTAAGCTACTCGTTTTTTAAAAATTTTTGGGGCAGCACCTGTTTCAAAATTTCCATATTAACAGAGGGTTTTATGAAAAGATGTGTTAACAATTTAAAAACATAGTCTGACTATATTAAATTAAAGGTTCATAGCTTTTAGATCTCCCTTAAATATCCATAACTTTTAAGTGAAAATTATTGTTAGTGATTAAAAGGGGGAGGTTTAACCCTGCAAGGGAAAAATAGAATTCAAAAAAAAGATAAACCCTGCCCTTTTACTTGCATTTATATCGGTTTAAAGAATGATAAATGAGCTTTCCGCTTATTATAATTGGCATGTAGAGAAACCTCTTTAGAAAAAATAATGAAGTTCTCAAAATAAAATCCCCATTGAATTTAAAGGGGTGTTCCAACATTTTTAAAAGCTTGTCAGTCTGTTGGGGATGATTAAATTTGAAAAAAAAAAACCCTCACCTTTTTAAAACCCGCTTTTTTTTAGCACCAATCCTATGGGTGCAAAGACACAAAAGCAGTGTTCCTGATGACGAGCCAATCACAGGTCAGGTCACATGCTTAATCACAAGAAATGGAACAACTCTTAAAAGATATTTTTTGGGTTTTTTTCTTTTTCAGCCTCTCTGAAAAAACTTTGATTTAAAAAAAACCCCTTTAATACTTTTTTTATTTGTTATTTAAAAAAGAAATTCAAAGAAAACATAAGAGGTTAGGTTTTTTGGTTTTTTTAAAAAAAAATTTTTCAAAAGGGGGAGAAAAAGGGGAGTAGACAATTATATTTAAATTATAAGTGCAAAAAAAGTAATGAATCCCCGGGATTTCTGATTCATAATAAAAAATGGCTCTGATTGCTATACAAGTAGCAAGTATAGACAAGCACAATGTACTGTACAGTAACTAAGCTAATAACACACAAATTCTACTGTTCATCTCTTTTACTGAGCACACTGAGTAAAACACCCAAAGGGCAGGAATAAAGAAAATTAAACCTTTATTTAGTACAATAAAGTGAAAAAGTTAGAGAGGGCTCATCCATATCCATATTATGATGGGGCAACTATACATTTCTTGAATTTAATAGAGATAGATCCCCTTTTAACAGCAATCACCTCCAGGCAACACCACAGGTAGAGTTTCATAGGTAATGAAAGAAAAGCCTATTACGCATCAATATACCAAAAAAATTACCATAAAAATCAGATCGTCCCCCCTAAAATGACCCCTTGTTAAAGGGGGAATTTTTCATCAAAAATGACTTTTTTTTAACCATTTTAGAAAAACACATTTTTTAAGATTTTTTTTTTTAATTTTCATATGATTTCATATTTTTTAATTTTTTAATCCTGCGGTTTTCCGGGGGCCCCTAGGCAATAATAGTCTGACATTCCTGTTCGTAGAGAAATATTTCAGTAGTCTGCTCATTAAGCAAAAAGGGGGGGTCAAACTAAAAGGGAGACACCAGTGTGAATAATAAAACAGGAAAACACCGCCCGCAAGAGAATATATCAAATTCCCCTTTTCACCCCCTGCACATGATTTCTTCCCCTGGTCACAGGCTGACTAGAAAATTTCCCTATAGAATCAATGGAATGAGTCATCCTATGTCCTATGTGCATAAAAGCTCCGAAATCACTCTTTGATTGCTGTTAAAGCAGTGCAAACCAGCCTAGGGCCAAAGTGAAAAACGAAGATTAAAGAATAAGAAAAAAAAAAAATTAATAAAAAATTTAAAAAAAAAAACAACCAAAAAATCCTAAAAAAATGTTTTTAAAAAAAAAAATGGACTTAAAAATGATCATTTTTGAGACACATTCCCTTTAAGATCCATAAACTGAAAAACAAAAAAGTTATTGATCACAGGACATGGCATTTCAGCAAAAATGTAATAAATAAAAAAAAAGAAAAAAAAAATAACAAATCTTTCAAATTTGGGGTCGGAAAAAAATTTACCTGCAGAATACAGATAACACTCATTTTTACTGAAGAGGGACTCCCTAGCTTAAAACCCGGGGAAAAAATAACAAATTTTGTTTATTTCAAATTTTAACCCAAAATTGAAAATTTGGTTTCCCATCACTACAGTACATCAATGGCACCTTAAAAAGATGCTTGTCCCCCAAAAAAAAGTTTAGTTTGTAATGTAAAAAAAAAAAAAGTTTTTACTTTGGGAATCAAGAAGGAAAAAACAAAAATCCCCAAATGGCGGGATGGTTAATTATGGGAATATGGACTTATTTCCCGCAAAATTTTTTTGTTCACTAATATTATTGGGATTTCTTTAAAAAGCCCTTTTTGGTCTTGCCCCCCTGATCTTAGTATGGTTAAGGGCAAAACTAGTCTTTTGATTGTAAGCCCTCGGGGCAGGGTCCTCTTTCCCCTTGTTTTTATTATACTTTTTGTCACCATTGTATTTTTAAAAAATTTGTTATGTATGTTTTCCCTTAAATGTAAGCGCCCTGGAATTAACCCCCTTACCGCCGGCCAGTTTTGGGCCCCCTTCTACGGCCCCCTTTTTTAAATCTGTCATGTGTCACTTTTGTAAAATAAAATTTTTTACATTTTTAAACCCTTTCCGGATTCAGAGATTGTTTTCTCGTGACACAAATTTACTTTAAGATGTAAGAAATTTTGGGCAAAAAATGCTTTTTTATTTTGTGAAAAATATCAAAAAAAACTGAAAAATTTGAAAAATTTTCCTTTTAAAATTCAAAATTTTCTGCATGTAAGACGATAGTTTTTCCACTCAAAATAGTTTATAACGCTTACCTATGTTGCTGTATTTGGGCCTAATTTTTTTAAAAGTCTTTTTTTTTATTACACATTGGGGGCTTTTAAAATTTTGTAGTAATTTTCAAATTTTTTAAAAAATTTGCAAGAACTTTTTTGGGGACCCGTCCCGTTCTAACCTGACTTTGTTGACCCGTATTTAGATACCCCCTTAAAAGACCTCTCTAAAAAAACACCCTTAAAGTATTTAAAACTGCATTTGGAAATTATTAACCATTAGGGGGTTTTTACAGGGGAATTTTAAAAAAAAGTGGAAGGAGTTTCAAAATTTAACTTTTTTTTCAGATTTTCAATTTTTATGAATTATTTACAAGAATCGGGAAAAGTTTATCAGGGAATGCAATTTATATATTGATTCCAGATTTCTGCCGTTTTCAGAGATATCCAATATTGTTGCCTAGTGCATTTATTTGGCTCAACCACATGCCCCGAATTCGGAGGAGCACTACTGGACTCTGGGGGTTCATTTTCATTACGATTTTATCTTAGGGCCATTTCAGCTTTTGGTGACACCCTAATGTTGCTAAAAATTAATAAACTCCCCTAAAAATACCCCCAAATTGGAAAACTACACCTTAAGGAATTATATCAGGGGTGTTAGTGAGCATATCGACCCACAGGTGTACACAAAATTTTTAGCGTTTAGGCTGTGAAAATTTTAAAAAAAACATTTTTTTCCAAATATATCTGCAAGTTTTTAGCTGAAAATTATTATTTTTAAGGGCAATGCTGGTAAAAAACTACCAAAACCTTGTTATACGCAATTTCTTCCAAGTTCAGCAATACCCTTAAATGTGGGTATAAACTGCTGTATGGCGGCTTGGCAGGGCGTATAAGGAGGGAGTGTTACTTGATTTTTGGAAGCAGATTTGGTGGGCCATGTCGCATTTTCAAGCACCCCACAAATAACCAGAAAGGTGAACCTTCCAGAAGTCAGACCCCATTTTGGATTCAGCACGCTCATAGATCTCATTATGGGGTGTTAATGTGCTTTTTGGGTGCAAGGTGTTCAAAGTTTTTTTTTTTAGCATTGGGCTAGAAAATGAAGGGGAAAACGAGTTCCGCCATTGTTTTTTGGGCTTCTCAATTTTACAACGTTCGCGATTGCAGTATTAAATGATCAGGTGATATCTTTACTATGTCGGGTCGGTACAATTGCCATGATTATAGTTTTGTATATAGTTTTTTTTATTGTTATATACTTTTACTCAATAGAAATAGGTCAATAAAAAATTGCGTTTGTATCGTTGTGCCTGTTCTGACATCGCCATAAACGTTCTTTCAGTCTTTCTGTATCGAGTGATGTGGGCTAGTTTTTTGTGGGATGAGTTGAGTTTTGGTATTGTACCATTATGGGGGGCGATATGCCGCTTTGGATCACTTATTTATAAGGTATTTTTGTGATGGCAATTTTGAACAAATACAGGCATTCCTGGTTGTGTTCTTTTTTTTTTTATTTTTATTACAGAGGTCACCGTGCAGTATAGATGAATTAACTAGTATTACTCAGGCAGGTCGACTACGAATAAGCGTTACCTCCATTTTATTTTTTTTTAGTGTTTTTTTACTGCTTTTGTACACATAAAAACACTATTATTCAAAAAAGGAAAACACGTTTTTGCATCGCCTATTAGTTCTGATGAGCCACTAACTTTTTTATTTTTTGTGTACGGAGCTGTGTATGGGGCTTGTTTTTTGCGGGATGAGTTGAGTTTTTATTGTATCATTTTTGGGGGGACACAGACTTTTTTGATCAGTTTTAATTCCGCTTTTTTGGAAGCAGGTTGAAGAAAAGAGAACTTGCAATCATAGTATGAGTCGTGGTTTTTTTATTTTTATTTTTTCACGCCACGTCACCGTTGCAGTATCCAAAGACCAGTTAGCTTTACTTCTAGGGTGATTACGATACCGGCGATACCCTATTTTATATAGTTTTTTTTAATTTGGGAAAGCACTTAACAATAAGAAATTAGTGTTTTAGTTGTGTTATAAATGATATTTTTAGGGATCGCAGATCTTCTGAGCAGGCCCTACACTTTTTTATGTGGTTTCCGTGTATACAGAGAGGTGTATAAGAACTTTTTGTTTTGCCGGGGATGAACTGCTCCGCTTTAATGGTACCACATCTTCCTTTTGGCGTTTTATAGAGTTTTTGATCGCTGTTTTATTTCCATTTTAATTGCTGCCAGGATGCCCAAAAATCGGCAATTCGTGTGGAATGTTTTTCCTGTTTTGTTTTTATACGGCGTTCACCATACGGGTTATTAACGTGAGAAGATTTTTTATAGGGTGGATCGTTTGAGCGGCCGATTACAATGTATGGGTACCTTTTTTATTTGATCTTTTTTGGGTGATTTGGCATTTGTAAAGGGGAAAAGGGAGTGTGTGTATGTGTTTTAATTTTATTTTGTTGTTTGTGTTTTAACTTTTTTTTTTTTACTGCGTTCACTAGATTCGGCTTTTAATTTTCCACGTGAGGATTTGTAACTGAGCAAATCCCCCCCTGCGCGGAAAAAGCAATCATTAGATTGCTGTTAGAGAGGGCGATCTTGTGCACAGCCGCGCTTGACTGCTGGTGCATAGGTCGCCATGGGCAACTAGTGACATCCCAGTGCCCAGAATTGCATTTCGTGCGGCGGCATGGTGTCGTCACCAGACTACCCGGATGCAGTTTCAGCCAGCCTCTCGGGGAGTCTGGGTCGGAGATCAGGGCGAGGGCAGTCTTGTGCCGCTCGCTCTCGCCGATGGTAGGCAGATGGGAGCTCACTCCTCCGTGCCAGCGAGGCATCAATTATCGCGGCCATGACAGGTGCGGTTAATGAGCGTTTTTCACCGCGGGCCTGGAGCTCACTCCGTCGAGGGGTGAGGTGGGGATTGAAGCTCGCGGTAATTTACGTTGGTTCCATGCCGCTCGATCGCGCGTGGCTCGCCCGCAAGCCCGCGCGGATCGCCAGGGCGTATGATACGTCCATTTAGCGGGGAAGTCAGTCGTAGGGCGTATGCACTACGCCTCAATGTCGGGAAGGGGTTTAATGGCGGCTCTAAAATAAATAATAATAATTATAACTTAGAACTGTAGGGCACAATTTGAAAACTGATCTAGGTGAAGACTTTCTTTTGTTCGCCCACAGCAACCAGTCAGGCTTCTCCTTTCCATTTCATTGGTTCTCTGGGAAAAAATTGGAAGGGGAAAACTCTGAATGCTTTGCTATGGGAAACAAAGACAAAGTCTTAGGACCTTTGACGAGAAAACTCTTGTGGAAAATGGGAAAGTTTTCTTTTAAAAACACAACTGCAAGGCCATACTTACAGCTAAATGGCTGGACTAGAGACTGAACCCAGTAGGAGGCAACATAAGCCCCTCTGCTACGTGGGAAAAATATATATAACAGGTGCAAATAACTAATGAGCAAAAGCTCACACACCCCTCAACTAGGGAACAACTGAATGATAAAAAAACTGCACCTTAAGTAGGTACCAACTCACACCAGTGTGTGAAAAAAATCACAGTATAATACATGGGGAGACTGTACAAATACAAAAATGCTGATAAGACAACCACTCACACACCTTCTATGCGTAAGGGGGTGGTTGCTGGTATAATTATTGCATATAGATAAGGAGATACAAAGGTTGCCATTTATACAGTTACTTGTGGTGCACGATGCCGGCTTACAGCCTTGCACCTCTAATATCGAGTTGGACGAGGCTGCCCAGCACTTTTTGGATGTCCAACACAAATTACTGACACCCTCTGCTCCCCAGTATTTTGGGCAAAAAATGTAACACACATATCTGTATTAATGGCATCCTTTGTATCGCCTTATCTATATGCAATTATAATACCAGCAAACCCCCCTCATATATAGAAGGTATGTGAGTTGTTGATCTTATCAGTATTTTTGCCATTTGTGCACTCTCCCCATGTCTTGGCACTGTGGCTTTTTGCATATGGTGGTTGTGATCTGTACCTACTTGTAAGGTGCAGTTTTTTATCATTCAGTAGTTCCCCTAATGGAAGGTGTGTGTGAGCTTCTGCATTAGTATCTGCATGTTATACTTTCCATGTGAGACAGGTGTCTTGTGTTGCCTCCTACTGGGTACAGTCTTTAGTCCAGCCATTGAGCTGTAAGCATATCCTTGCGGTTGTGTTTTTAAAGTCTTAGACCCATACAGTTTCCATACATGAGGCCTTTAGTCTTTCCAAAATACATTTATTCTTTGTTTTCAATGATTCTGCTCATTGTTAATCATAGATTTGTGAATAAAGGTTGATTTGCAGTTTGCAGAGTCTTCTGTAGGTCTTTTTTGTTACCCTTTAGTTTTTTTCATCTCTTTTAGGATTTCCCATATGAAAGAGGAGTCAATTGTAAGTGATGTTGCAGCTAACCCCAGGAAGATGGGATAGTAACCCCTAACTCTCTTAAAATGGTAAGGTGTGAAGGCCTAATGATGATCACCCTTTTGGTGGTTATGGATCGACAGGTTCAAGCAATTTCTCCCTCAAGGTCCTTTCGCTAATTGTGTGAATTAGAAAAACGTAATATGTGTGTTAGACTTTTAGGCTTGACGCATATAAAAAAATAAAACCCCATCACATATATACTGTTATACAATGTATCTAAACTAGAGAGGGTTTGTCACTCAGTGCAGTATGTGTGAATCATACGTATCGCGGCTGGTATTATGTACCGGAATCATATTTATACCCATAATATACGCACTTAATGTTCCATTCAGTTTTCATTGATTTCAATCTAAAATAACGTTATGCTCATTCAGACGATACGTATTTACATAGCGTTATTGTTATTTCATTTTTACGGATATCGTTTACAAGAAGTGGACGATGCTTTTTAATCGTTTATGCATTTAAAAGCCAATAGAAACAATAGAGTACATTCTTGCAGTATAGAAAACATATCCAAATACATACCACGTTTTGTTGAACATATTTGAATACGTTTTATGCAATACATTTTACATATTTTAAAAACGTATTCAACACGCTATGTGTACATACCCTAAGGCACAAGAATTATTGACAAATATTGTACCTGTCAGGTCTGATGTGGTTTTGTCAGAAACAATAGCAACAATTAGAGATGGGCAAATTTCTCAAAAAATTAGATGTCGCGAGTTTGCCGATTTGTCGGCAAATTCTTTTAACCCGAATTTAATTGTATGCGAATGTGTTGCGAAACAGCTATTTCCTGGCTGCAAAGTGCCTGTAGGGTTGCTGTAGAACGTATTTGCCATACTCAAAATAATGCAGAGGGAGCGTTGTTTGGCTTTCATTACAGGCTGTGTTTTAGTCTGCCACGCACATGATTGCCGCGCTCTTAGAAATCGCTTCACACTTCACTTATCTGGGGCAGTTCCAGGGCAAAACTGACCAAATAAACTGAAGTGGGAACGCAGACTGCAAGGGTAGGTCGAGCAGTGGAAAGAGCAGAGGGGCCAAGATTTCCTACTATAATAAAAAAGTAAAAATAAAAAATAAAAAAAAAAAAAAAAAAAAAACCAAAAATAATAATTAATCTTTATTTATATCTATGAGCGCCAAACATATTCGACAGCACTTTATGAATAGAGGTATAAGCACAGACTAACTAGAAAATGAGAACAGTTGTAAAAAGCTACTAAAAAATCAGATACGAGGTTGTGAGGGTCCTGCTCGCAAGAGCTTACAAAATCTATTAGGTATGTGTGAAAACAATGGGTAAGTTGAAGTGCTTGGTTTAACAATGGTTCAACATGTGTTACATAAATTATGGGTAGTTTAAATAAAATAGTGGATGGAACCTGCCATCCCAAACCATACAATCTTATTTACAGATATGTGCCTGTTGGGTAGGCCAAAGGTGCAGGAAGTGACAAATGTGTGAAGATTTTTGGGGGGATTAAACAATTAGGGAATATTCTGGTACGGCTTGTCTAATAGAATATGAATTTTCAGAGGGGGCGCCTTAAAACTGTGAGGGCTGTTGAGTGTGCCTGATCACTGGGGTAACAAAGAAAACGTAATTGTAGGTTTGGAGCAGGGCACAGGGTACGCAGCAACAGTAAGGGGACGTCAATAGCTGGGTCACCCGCGACAGGCCACAGCTTCCAGGTGTTCTTGTAGCGGACGTGTGTGGACCACACATAGGTATACAAGTTTCTCCCAGATGACAACTGACAACCCCGGCACAGAGTCGGTTGCAATCCGAAAAGACACACCTTAGTTGGCATTGGCCGGCAGAGGGTCTGGGGCTCTCACTGCCCTCAACCACTCTGTTCCATTCAGCTTCCCAAGACAGAGAACTTACTATGTGCTCATGGCTTTGCGCCACTAACAGTGAGACCAAACTTATTTGAGGGGACAGTGGGCAGACAAAAAGGTTAGGAAGACATCTGCTTGCTTCTCTGCAGAAGCGTGGCAAGTAGTGATGAAGAGAGTGGCTATGGGGGTTATGTTGCGGAACGGTCAAGCTATGTACAGGACACCCTTTGAAGAGGTCGGCGGTGTTGACAGTAAACCACTAAATCGATGTAGCCGAATTGCAGATGGGAAGCCAGGTGAAGCAAGCAAGACTGGGAACAAGGATTATTGGTTTGCCCCCTAGATAACCGGATAAGTGCCCCCCCAAATGAAAATTCGCATTAATTCGTGCCTGCCTGCGGCCCCCTTTTCTGCCTGGTCTTGAAGTGGCGGCCTTAGGCGGTCGCCTACCTTTGACTACATCCATTCCCGGCCCTGGGAAAGCAAGGGCTTCAATTCATCATCTTCGGGAGAATGATGAGCAGCAGCTTGGTGTCAGGCAGTGGCGTAGCCGGCAAGTTGGTAGTGTGGCGGGAGTCAGCAGGGTGGCAGCAGTGGCTGAGGTTGTGAGGAAACAGCTTACGTGTAGACCACTACTTTGCAGGTCCCAGAAAGTAGTGGCAACAGGGGCTTACCGAGCGAGGGGCTAGTACAGTAGTCAGTTGTGGAGCATTGGTGATAAAAACATCCTCCTACTCGCAATATTAAACATGGTTAATTCACTCTTAAATACTTTCCAATATATGCAACATTTATTGTGCATTTCATTCGGCAAAACAACATGCTTAAAAAATCGCTGTATGAAACATTAAAAAAGTCATTTAGTGCACTTGCGGTTTTAGTGATCTCTGGAAGGAGTATCCTTCAGGAGTAAGTTTCTTATGCGACTATGCAGAATGCATCGTTCTTCGACCAGTGTGCTCGTCAGCCATACTGGTGTGTGCCAGCTCGCGACGTTTCGGGGGCTCGCCCTTTCCTCAGGCCGTGTGGCAGTTTTTTTTGACAAGGACACCACAAGAGGCGAACATGGCTTTAAGTAGAATCTCCGTCGGGCAGAAAGTAAAGCTGTTGACCAGGGACCTAACATTGGCACCACAGGCTTATCAACAGCAGAGTCACCATCCAGTGGCTGGGAGAAATCACATGTTTCGGATAGTGGTGGTCCATCCTGTTCGCAAGATCAGAAGCATCTCACGTGAGGCACGCCACTTTAGGCAAGTCATGGGATTCACCACTCTGCCGAAGACAACTGCCTGTCTTTTCAGTCATCATCTACGGTTCCAGGTTGTTCTCTTGCTCCTCGACCAATCATGGTGCAGCAGTCGTTTCCCTCGATCGACCTGGGCCGGAGGCCCATAGGGCGAAACCGGGAGTTTGCCCAGGACGCTGGGGAGTCCTCGGGCTGGCACAGGGACTAGCTCGGAAGTCGCTGGCGCCAAGGGGCCTCGGAGTTTCCCCCTCGGTGGGCCCCGAGTGCACTAGCAATGATACGCTATGAACCGCGATTTGCAAAATTCGCCTATTTAGGTGCAGTGCGCCTTTTTAGGCGCATTAAGTTTACCTGACGCCAGATTTTTGAGGGGATCGGACTTTCTGGCGCACTTAACACTGATTTAATGCGCCTAAAAACTGCCGTCGCCCCGCCACTTTTCTGACATGTCACCCTAAAATTACAGTAAATATTTCAAGCATCTTAGTTAGTGGAACTTGATAGTCAATAAAAAAATCAAGACGGGTACTATGAAATACTAGGAGTGATAATGAAAAAGAAAGAGAAAGCTGATTGAAAAAGAAAATGATCAATCAGCTTTCTTTTTCATTATTACTCCTAGTATTTAATAGTTTTTTGTAACCGCCTGACCTTTTTATAGGCTATGCGAGTTCCTCTAGAGACTTTAGTCTAATTTGTTCTCTATGCTGGTCGAGTACAGTTCTGTAACAATTGTCTATCTTTTGTCCTTGTTTAAAAAATTGTCACCTTTCAGTTTTTGCTGTAACACATTGATGAAGTGCCGGTGTGCGGCGCGAAACGCATCATGTTTGCGTTTTAATTGCTTTAAAATTTTGTGAAGGTCCACAGCCCTTTATATTTTTATTTGCAAAAATAAATTATCTTTACTTTCAAATTGTATTTATTGTCATCATTTTGAGGTTTTGGTTGCTGCGACGCGCTATAGGGTCCGAGACCCTTTTTTCTCCTTGTTTTTGCTCTGATCATTGCTGACTGTTACCATACATCACAAGTGTGTCATCTGTCACCAGAGAGTAGGGGCTGTTTCATATATTCAGTGTGACTTCTAATGAACAGAACATATAGGATTATTTTCTCTTACATTTATAATCAAAAAGCTACTCTCTTAGTACTCTTAACGTGATGTTGATTGATATGTGTCTCAAAGTGTCCGCAAACTGCTCTTAAGCCCATAATACTAGAAAATAACTGTTAAGAGAGAACACGGAGGGTCATGCCAAGTTCAAAATTTTGCAACTTTTTGCAGTGACGTGGTACTCTTTTAAGCCATTGTATAAGTGCTACTCCACTCTGTTTCCAGGATGTGGATACAATTCAATAAAGACTGTGGAAGATGGCATCTCAACCAAATTGCATTTAGATGGAGGCTTCCTTTTGTAGGTATTAGGGCTTGTCCCCATGGCAAGGGTTTTTCATGGCCGTTTTTTAAGACAGTTTTCAGTTTTGAAAACCGTTTGAAAAACCGGCCGCAAACTTTTCAATGGATCGCTATGGAAAACCCGTGCAGTGGGGTTTTCTGCCCAGTGGTTTTTCAGGACGCCCAGAGCAAGTCAGCCAAAAACATAGAACAACACATGTTCATCTTCTGTCGGTGTTCGTTCATGGCAGCAAGAAGAAATGTCTATGTGAACGGGGGGGAGGTCTTTTCTTCGCGTAATTGCGGAGAAAAGCCGTTTCCCTCTGCAGCGTGGGTGTGCCGGCACGTAAAACTAGGACAAATATGCAGCGAATAGGATAAAACCAACAGGTATTAGTCTGTGCCATGTTATTTAAACGGCCCTCCTTAGATTACCACGCAGTGATGACAGTTTTTTTTATCGCGCTTTTGTTTTTTCTTAGAACAAACATTTAATTATTTTTGTCCGCTTAATATATTTCCTGTAATATTATGCATGCGCTGTTATGTGTACAGGATGGAGTTAGGTTCTCTTGCTTTTGGCACTAATATGTTTTTGGCGTGTTTACTTGGCTACTTTAGGGCACATTTATTCACAGACTTTTTGGCTGTATTATTTTAGGAGCTATGTGGCAGTAGTATTTAGGAAGTACAAGTTTTAAGGAAACTTTATGGCATGATAATTTACAAACTATACATTATTTACGGTAAGAAATCTATGGCGGTAGCAGCCTACTTCAAAGAAACTATGGATGAAATGCTTCTAATGCTATGTAATACCACCAGAACAGTTCATATCTGTATATCTAGGAATGTACAATGAATGTGAATATTCAGGTTCAATTAACTAATGTAATAAGGTTAAACTGCTTTTGACTTCTGTGTTGTCTCCAAGGCATGGGACTGCAAAAAAGTTCTTTTCAGCTATTTCATAGTTATATGAGATCAAGAAAAATCTAGACTTCTCCAAGATTAGGAATTCGTTATATATCTTGGACACTAGAATGAGAGCTATCGGGACCAGACAAATTGACAAAGAATAATAGAAAAGAAGCTCAATAATAGGTTTATTAAGAACTTAGCCCTTCTCCTCTACCAAGCTTTGATGTATGGAAGACGAAACAAGCAGGAATGCCATTTAGCAGTGTAACTTACCTGTCTGGTCTATCCTGAACTTATCTCTTGATCTTCTAATTTTGACTTGACCTGTCGAAACTACCTTCTTGTCATGTCCCATGCGAGCGATTAACTTTTGCTAAGAAATTTCTGCTAGACTGTTTTGCCTTGGCTTAGGCTATGTTCAAACAGCATAGAGAAACGATCATATTTTTGTTGGTTTTAGGATTCTAAAAACGCTGAAATTACGATTGTTCGACTTGCCCATAGACTTTAGGAGAAAAAACGACCTGTAGTCTACACAGCGCAGGCGGTTTTAGGAATATGTTGTAAAAATTGCAAGCGTCTGGCATCTTTCCGTCGGTTTCCCGTACATTCAATTGTACGGCCGAGGGGGGGAAAAAGCTAAAAACGACTACGGTTTTTGCACAAAATGTGACGGTTTTTGTCTGATGTTGTGTGGAGCTAACCTTACAGTTTGGTATCTTACTGAATCAAGCTGCTGACATTGTTTGTTCACATGCTGTAGCCTAAAGCTGCGTCCACACGGCAGTATATCCACTTGTAATCTTAAAAACAATTAGACAGGTAAAAGTCTATAACATTTAAGGGAAAATTTCTTAGCAACGCGTTTCTCCGCCACACATTGCCGGCTTCCTCAGGGTATAAAATATATAAAATTCATAGCCTGAGGAAGCCGGCAATGTGTGCCGGAGAAATGCGTTGCTAAGAAATTTTCCCTTAAATAATTTTATAGACTTTTACCTGTCTAATTGTTTTAGATTACAAGTGGATATATTTTTTAATAGAAATAAATATCATGTTTGATTACTAACACTCATATTGATTAGAAGCACCAGATCATAATCCTCCCAGTTTTTGAGTTATTTCCCCTTGGAAGGATGAGTCCCACTTTCTAATACATTTATATCTATCCTTTAGATAGGTAATAAATGTTGTTTGTAGGTCAACCCCTTTAAGATAGTGATGCACATTAAAGTTTCTTTAGTAGGTACTTTCTTATTGTAATAAGTAACAAGTTATGAATACTTACAAAGTTACCTTAAAACCAGTAGAAACCAATACAAATTCCAGATATTAAAATATGAATGTGTTTGCACTGGATTACACAAATATCTAATCTGATTGTTAGGTTTAGCAGCCAATGTTAAAGCTGCAAGATTTCATGATTTTTCCCTGAAAATAAGACATCCCCCGAAAATAAGACCTAGTGCATTTTTTCGATGCAATTCAGAGTTTGGCTGCTTATGCTGATGTTTGTGGTGAAATCACTACAGTATATTAATACATGTCGATTTTTTGTTCAACAATTATTATGAATTCTTGTTCATGGGAAAATAAGACAACTCCTAAAAATAAGTCTTAGGCTCTGTCTACCCTTCACAGAAAAACGACTGAAAACATCTCCCAATACGACTGCTGTCTACACTGAGCTTCTTTCTGCTTGTTTTTTTTTTACTGGTCGTTTTTTTACAACATGTTCTAAAAACGCCAGAGCAGGGCAGAAAAATTACTACAGGAGTCTATGTAAAGCGTCGGACGTCCTTTGGCGCATTTTCACTGCGTTTTTTGCCGTGATTTTTCTGTGAAAACCCTCCCAGGAGACCTAAGTCCCACCTATAGTGGGTGTAACAAAGGTTATAACTTATCAAATTTGCATACAAGTGTCTGATGTGTCCTTTTTTGTACCTTTTGTAATAAAATGACCATGCTTTGGTCGCTAACGATTTTTGCGCAATTCATATTTTTTTCGTTTAAAATACGTTTATTTACGTATTTTGGCGTCAGAATCCTTTTTTTATGGATTTTAGCGCTAAAATCCTTTTCTTAACATATTTTGCCGCTAATAAAGTTATCTCGCTTCTGACGGCAAAAAATACTTTTGGCGCAAGAATCCTTTTTTTTTTTTTTTTTTTACAGATTTTGGTGTTAAAATCCTTTTCTTAACATATTTTGGCACTAATAAAGTTATCTTGTTTCTGACGCTGAAAATATGGTTTTTACGAACTTTGATGCCAGAATCCGTTTTTTTTACGGATTCTGGCACTAAAATTCTTTACTTTACAGATTTTGGTGCTAATAAAGTTCTCACTTCTGACAGCAAAAATATGTTTTTTTTACAGATTTTCCGCAAGAATCCTTTTTTAACGGGTTTTGGCACTAAAATACAGTTCTTTACAGATTTTGTCACTAATAAAATTATCTTGCTTTTGATGCCAAAAATAAGTTTTTTTTTATGGATTTTGGCACTAAAATCCTTTTTTCTACAGACTTTGGCGCTAATAAAGTTATATCGCTTCTGAAGCTAAAAATACATTTTTTTACGGATTTTTCGGCCAGTATCTCTTAATTTATGGATTTTGGCGCTAAAATCCTTTTCTTAACTTTATTAGCGCAAAAATATCTTAAGAAAAGTATTTTGGTGCCAAAATCCATAAAAAAAAAAAGATTCTTGCACCAAAATCTTTAAAAAAAAAAACATATTTTTGGTGTCAGAAGCGAGATAACTTTATTTGCGCCGAAATATGTTAAGAAAGGGATTTTAGCGCCAAAATCCATAAAAACCAGATTCTGGCACCAAAATCCGAAAAAAATTGTATTTTTAGCGGCAAAAGCTAAATAACTTTATTAGCGCCAAAGTCTGTAAAAATACGGATTTTAGCACCAAAATCCGTAAAAAAAAACATGGACTATAGGGCCAAAATCCATAAAAATCCATATTTTTGGCAACAAACGCAAGATAACTTTATTAGACTTAAAACAGACTTAAGGCCAAAATCCGTAATAAAAAGTATTTTTGCCGACAAAAATGAGATAGCTTTATTAGTGCCAAAATCCGTAAAAATGCAGATCTTTGCACCAAAATCCATTAAAAAATTGACATTAGGTCGAAAATCCGTAAAAAAAACTTATTTTTGGCAACAAACGCGAGATAACTTTTTTAGCGCCAAAATCCGTAAAACGACTACAAGATCACATATAAATGCAATAATGTGCTTTATATCCCCTTCTGTAGGGCGGAGTTACATTCAATGGCTTAATTTATGCAGACATTAAAAACAGGCTTGAAGACAAGTGAAAAAAGTGTAAAAAATGCACCAAAAAACACGCCAAAAAGCACAAATCGTGACAAAAAAATGCTTTTTTTTCAGTTGCTTTTGACAGGCAGTGGAAAGAAAACTCAGTTTCATGAACGTTTTTAGTAATTCGTTTTCAGGTCGTTTTTTGTCCACTGCAGTGTAGATATAGCCTTAGCTCGTCTTTAGGAGCAAAAATTAATATAATACACTGTCTTATTTTCAGGGAAACAGGGTAGTTAAGTGCTATGGAAAATAAAAAAAACTACCCAAAATAAAAAAATAAAAAGTTTGAAGGGACACTAGCATCAATTTTTTTCTTTTCACATATTAACAAGCAGTATGTGACTATTATGTGGATTTTTTTTTAGTTGGGGGGACTTTCTTTTGGTTAGCTCTAATAGCACAGCAGTGAAAAGATTGCTTGACGGTCCTTCTTTGAGGCCGGCTATGGCGTGAGAAATCTAAGTATTATCAGCAACTCCTAAGTGTGTAGAAACGCCCTCCAAGAGCAGAAAAAGATTACCTTATGTTCCTTTCTTGTATTGCTGGTCATTGCATAATGACCTATTAGTCTAATTTATTTGTATCTATCCCTGTGGGAGAACAATACAGCAATCATTATGTCATAACCTACTTTTTGTAATGACACTATGTAGAGATAAGAAGCTGCTGAAGTAAAGTGAGATTAGTTCCAAAGTTTTATCTTACAGCTAAGGTCAATATTTATATATAATTTTTAATTGCATAGGCCTGCCAAAATAAAAATAAAAAATTTGGTAAAAATTATAAAAAAAAATAGTGTTTCAGGAATATTGGTTTTAACAACTTTTTGATGGAAGTGTCCCATTAACATAAAAATTTGATTTAAACAATAATAAATGTTCTAGTGACACATTCCTCTTAAGTCACTTCTCCTCCAACATCCACCACCCTCTTCAGTACCAGACAATCAGAAGTGCATACACAGATATCAGACTAGGCTGAACGGTGCTAATGCTGGTGAGTTAGCTGAAGTACTATTGCAGTAAACCAATATTGGCCCAGGGGAACAAATATCAGGTAACCAGGTGTTCATGAACCTGTGGTGTCAGTGGAGCCATATTCGGAAGGAAGGATGAACATGTTCCAAGTTTTTTGTAAAATTCGACCTCAAGAAAATACGAGTAGTGTAAACTACAAATCAGATTTTGTATTGAGGTCTATGGGGATGGTTTTGAAAATCCGATTCCGCATCAAAAAACTATTGTAAATGCTTACCATGTAGGCGGACTCTTAGATATGACTGCAGCATCCAGGTGGTTAGACACAAGGAATGGTTGCATTAGCAGACAGAAACATATCAAAGCTCTCCAGCCCTGCCTTCTAGTCTACTCTTCCTACTGCTGTTGCTAATAGGTTTACAACACTGCTATATATGAACATTCTCTTGGTTTTTGAAGATACTCGAACCACTTGTGGTCTGAGATTAGCAGAAATTGAAGCATCTGAAAACTTGGACTGTCACACAATAGTAGGCTCCAGTGACAAAATGATCTTTAAATTTCTCTTTAACTAAGAATCATGACAACATAGCAGTGCACTGGCAACTTTCCATAAGTCTGAGTCAGATTGCCACACACCCTGATTCCTTGGCGGCATTCCTCGTCTCCAACAGGCATTCCTTAGCATAAGCTCAAAATTGTCAAATAACTGGAAATAGCCCAATAATAACAGATGTCTCTTGGCAGGCCTGGTAAGCTTCATTTAGACCAGGTATGACTCTGGCACTTTAAAGCCATGAAACAGTCTAAGAAACTAATGCTGAATTAAGTCTTGGGGGGAGAGAAATATAGAACAAGTCAGGAATAAAAATTATATGGTAGTAAAAAGAATTTTGTACATTCTAGACCAGTGAAAAACAGTATGAAATTAAAATCCTGTAGAAAAATAATATTCAATTATTATTAAAATTGAACATATACAGTAAGTATATCTGTTATCATGCAAATGTATATAAATATGTTCAACTATTGTTTGCTATATATCAACCTGGACATGGGCTTGATTCTGCTGGGGAGTCTCTGCTGCTCATCTGTCACGTTGAGATTGCAGTCGTGCTTCAGTGTGCTGGAGAGTTTCAGCAGCTCGCTGTTGGCTGTAACGTACCAGGTTAGCCTGGAGATAGGTTTGGGTCTTCTGAGAGGTTTCAGCAGCTCATGTAGCAGCAATTTGCTGAAGGAGTCTTTCGTTCAAGTGCAGGGTTCCTCTATGGGGCATGACTGGTCTGAGATGGTTTCAACTTATGAGAATGCTCAGTTGCATAATAATTACAGTCTGTTTACAACGAGCTCAGTTTTTTTAGCAAATATGTTAAGAATGTTAAGTTCTTTAGAACTGAAACCCATTTTAAAATCTTCTGAAGTTCCTTATGTACCAAATTTACCTTTGCTCAAAGATCCACATGAACCAGAAACGCGTAAGCCAATAACCAATGTTTTGCAGCTGTTTCATGCTTTACGCATTTTATTATGATCTTTAAATACAAATAATGTTTTTTTACTGGAAGACCGGATCTCACATTATTATGACCACCAGCTACTTTCCAGAGTACCTGCCATATGCCACATGGACAGCAACTAGACGGGCTGAGAGTGACTCAGTAATGTCCTGGTAGGTCACAGGTATCAGGAGCCGACTGCATCCTACAGCTACTGGAGGGTGCGTAGAGTTGGATCCATAGAGTGAAAATAATGAGATGTTCTCACAGATGCTTATGCCTGGGGAGTTAGGAGGCCAGGGTAGTCCATGGAAGTCTTGGTCGTGCTCTACCAACCAATGTCAGACATTTCTAGCCGTGTGATATGTGGCTTTGTCTTGAAGGAAGATCCCACCTGCCACAGGAAAAACAATCAGCATGTTTGGATATATGTGAAATACAAAGATGGATTTTTACCCTGATCAGTTGATGCCAGAGAAGGTACCCTTTGCCAATCAGTGAAGTTCTAAGTCTGATATTGCTGTGAAAATTAAAGCCTTTTGTTAAATTACAACTTTGTTAGCAGAGATGCATTGACCATCCGTCTGCTTCAGAGCACCATACGCAGTCGAGTTTGTTGAACTGTTGTTTTAGACACACATCTGGTAGCCCCCTGTTTAATTTTTTTGCCTTCATGCACCTTTGTAGCTGACAGTTACCTCTCACATGAATGGATCATGGTGCTCTACAGTTTCCACCTTAGTTGTCCACTCACATTGAACAATTGACAAACTGCGCAGTTTCAGAAATACCACCACCCTTGGACTTATAGCCAATATTACTGCCTTTCTGTAACTTTGATAAATCATCCCTTTTACCCATGACAGCCACAAGGGATATGTTTGCAGACAGTGCACATCCACCAAACCAGCTCAGAACACGTGTCTTCCATCGTGTGCTACACAATGCTACTGTCAAAAGTAGGAAGTGGTCATAATAATGTGACTAGACTGTGTATATTTATAGATGACTTCTAAGAGTTTATACAAAACAGGATATTATTTTAAAATGTTTAAAATATTTAATATTTTAAAATTTCCAGCATATGATTAAAACTAACACATGAGCACTTTACACTCATCTTTCATATTGCCTTTGGTTTTGGGATCACCCTATAATGCAACTGAACCAGAAAGGGGGTGAACCCTTAGGCAATGATATCTGAAAACAATACTGTTATGATGCAGTAAGAAGGACATACCCCATATAGAAATCTTGCCCAACAAACCAACTTTTGTCACTTGGAGGGAGGTAGCTTGGCAGTTGTAATAGGCGCTGAAACCATGATGGTTCTTACTTAGAGACACAGTCCTAGTTTTACAAACAGTTAAGCAGGTTGGAACCGGAGGCTGCAGTTCAGTCTTTTTCCACAGATCTGTTTTCTCCTGCTTCTTACTGACTCTGCTGTCCATCTCTTGGGGAAACTCTCCTCAACTTGCTCTGGTCACTGCCCATCTGCTACAACTTCCTTTTTAAAAGGGCTGTTCCACCATAGACATTTATCACCTCTCCTGAATCTGATCAGTGGAGGTCCCACCAAGTTCCCCATCCCTCCTCGCTGGTCTGTGCTTTACTCAGTTATCTCCATCTGTCCAATAGAATTTGAATGGAGCATCAGCGTGCATGTTTAGCCGCTGCTCCATTCAAGGACTTCCTCAATGGGCAAGTGTAGCCAGGAAGGATGGAGAATTCGGGCCCTGGTTTTAGATAACGGTGAAGGCCCCAGCAGTCGGACCCAGAGCAATTAGACATCACATTTATAACATATCCAATTGTGGCACAATCCTTTCAGGTTGTGGCTCTCCAGTAGTCTCAACCTTCTACAAGCCCCCCTACTGACTCTGCAGTGGCAGCCTTCAGCAGTTAGTCAGCTCCTGCTCCTGGTACACATGGAGTCTTCATAGTCACAGCCAAATATGGCCACCTCCTAGCAACACAACAACCCACTTATGGACTTGTGGGAAATCTGTTTTATCAGCTATATGTCTCCTCCCTTGGTTAACTTTGGCAATCACATAAGGAATCATATTTGTCAACAAAAGTGTATGGTCATCTGCCCACTTTATTTACAGTTCCCAAACGTGTTAGGAATTATGTATAATTTCCTGGGATGAAAGTGGCATATGGATATGTATCACTGGCATCATGGTTCAGTTTGGAAGAAGAATAAACCCAGGAATTTTCATTGCACTTGCAGATGTCCTAGTTCACGGTTTACAGCATGACCTTTAACACCTAGGCCTGTGTTTTGCAAGTTCAAAGGATGGGCAAATGGACATCCCCCATGCCAAGCCCAGGAATCATAGTAAGCTGAAATAAGGGATGATGAGCTATTTAATTTTCATGATATGCTCTCCCTTACTACCTCATTGCCCAGTCACAGATGAAGCATTTGTTTAATCACCTTGGAGGGCGCTCTGGAAACCTGACAAAGAGGCTATAAAATATGACTTGGACAATACAAACATGGTTTACAGCCTTTGGATCAACTCTAATTCTGAGCTGTTTATCCCTTGTTCCACATGCCCTCAATAAAGCATAAGAAACTCTTGGAAGTATCTAATAAGTAGCTAGGACATTCTGTTATTTTCCGTCTTATGTTCTGTTTTGCATATTTCCATGTTGCCTTAGTTTCTCCCTTTTGTAAGTACTTTTCTTTTTTATTAAAGGGAACCAAAATATAAAATTCTCATATTGATTGCCTTAATACTTCTCCCTGTGATGTTGTTATGTTGTAGTTAGCCTCCCTTCTATACAGCTGAGCATCAGCACTTCCTTTTTTAACACTGTTTTCTTTTCCCCCATAAAGCTATAAGCCCCAGGATCCTTTGCTTTATCTCTCTTTTGTCCTCTAAGCCTCAATCCTAGCGACGACTCTTGGTTCTTACCTCATGGTGAAAACCTTGATAGGCAGGATCAAAAGGGTGTGGCATTAAAGGCTGCTCTATAAAAAGCCAAACCCATTTGGTCAAATGATATCTTGGGCTTGACACAGAGCTGTTTCCTGTGTGTGCTGAAACATAAAACTAAAACTACCGATCTTCCTGTTATCAAACAGCTGATGTAGAATTGCAGGAAGCCCACAGACAATTTACAATATAAAAGTACCTAATTTAGGAGACATATTGTTTAGAGAATATTTTTTTTTTCTCTGGACAATGCCTTAAAAGCTTAGATTCTATTTCTCTATTGTGCTGAATTTTACTCCTTGGATTCAGGAGTTTGGAATGATGTATCCTTTGTATCCAATGTTTGTTTGACAGTCCCACAAATGTCACATGCTGTCAAAATGTGAATGTGACACTTTCCTAGATGAAAAGAGCCAGTGGTGATTAGGACATTGTCTCACTAGTGATCTGTAAATACAGTAGACAAAAGCACATCCTCATCAATGGTGGCCTTATACACAACAATTTTTCATCAAAGGCGCTCTAGTACTGTCATTTTATGAGCAGTTCAAGTGTTCACAGACAAGTTGAAAGACCAGAGAAGTCTACTTTAAGGCTATGTCTACACCGTACACATTTTCAGTTGTTTTTTCAGCATTTTTCGTTTTCTGAAAAAAAAACACTGAAAACAGCTCGCATAGACTTTTTTTTCTGCTCATTTTTGCTGCTGGTTGTTTTTTGTGATGCAAAAATGATGCAAAAAACGCCAAAGCAGAGCAGAAAATTTACTATTGAAGATTATGTAAACCACTGGACGTTTTTGGCATGGTTTTTGGATGGTTCTGCTGAAAAACTGCCCAGGTGTTTAATACGCTATATGGTATATGCTATCATAGCTAGAAACGCGTTAGCTGGTTTTACTGTTTCAGATCACGTTTGTACTGCTGCACCATATTTTATGGATACAATAAGGTAATTTTGTTGTACATGAGTGCCGGGTCTAGATGTCGACTAGCCTTGTGTCCAAGGTGATTACAGAGACACCTGTTTGACTGCTTGCCTTTACCGTGGAGCGCTTTTAATTGGCAATTCGACAAAAGGGTAGAAAAAACTAGGAGAAAACCCCAAAGATAAAGGTAGCCAATTTTTTAAATCTTTTTAGTGAAGTTTTAATGATGTCAGAATATTGTAGTTTCCCAACTACGAGGGGAGTCGATTTAAATTTGTTGTGCAAAAGTCTCTGTTGTTTTTTTGTGCAGAGTGAAATCATTTCTGAACTCTTCTAGTCTCTGTTTGGGGATTTTTTAAACCCAATTTGATATACTATTTTGGGTGCTAGTGCAAAAATGGAACTAGGTAGTATTGAAGGGAGCAGATGGAGAGGGGGATGGCAAAGAGAAGACGAGAGGTAGGGTTATTTTGTAATTTTAGACCTGTGATAATGTGAATGATCTCAATCACCTTAAGCCAGAAAGGTTGAAGAACTGGACAACTACACCAAATGAGTCATTGTATCGATATCTCCCATACGACGCCAGCATATGTTGGGAGTGTTCGGATAGAGAAATGAAAGAAGCCGGGGACCTATACATCTGGTTGGATTTTATAATTGGTTTTTGGCTTTGGAGTAATGAGCTTTCTGTTTTAAAGGGGGGGGGCCTTTACCTACTCTTCATCTGATCAAAGTTGAGCTCCTGTTCCCAACCTCCCTGGAAGGCTAATTTTTCTGATGTAGATACATTAGTCAACAATTTGTAGGTACCTGAGAGTGCAGCTCGGTATATGATTTCAGAGAATCCGAGGAGAGTATTTTTCCAGATATGGACTGTGAGGCCACACTACCCAAGAGGGGAGCAAGTGGAAGATATAGGGACTATGAAAGGGCCAAATTACCAAAGAGGGGGGAAAAAGGGGCCTCCTGTTTAAAAAAAAATATTTTTGAGGAAAAAAGATTTGGGAAACCTACCAGGACTCAGGCGATTAGTGAGAGAAGATGAAGAGATTTTTTAGGTAACATTGGAGCATGGCAGCAGTAGGAGCATTATTAAGTTTAGTTTCAATCTGAGTCCATAATTTGGAGGGTACATTTTTTAAGTTATCGAGTATATGTACAGCGACAGAGGCTAGGTAATATGCTTGAAAGTCTGGGAGAGATACGCCCCTTTTCGACCTGCAGGGGTAGTTGGCTTTAGCACCAGGTGTTCCGAGCCCATATAAAGTGAGATGTGAGTTTATGGGGGGTTTGGTGAAAAAGTTTTAAGAAGACATAGCCAAGGGTTTTGGGAAAGAATTTAGTAGACGGGGAAAGGTACAATATCTGATGAATTAGCAACCGATCCGGTTAAATCATTTATACCCTTTCAATAAGTCTTGTCCGATATTGTGAAGAAACGGAGCAAAGTTTAAATCAAAAACTCTATCAAGATTCGATGAGATCTGGACGCCTAAATATTTAAAAGAAGACTCTGCCCAAGAGAATGGAAAAGCAGTCTTAAGTCGTGACAACACAGGGTTAGAAATGTTTAGATTTAAGGCTACACTTTTAGTCATGTTGATTTTATGATTGCAGAGTAATCCATATTCTTTCAATGCTTCAAGGACTGCAGGTAAAGACGTGAGGGGTTTCAGTCAAGTATAGAAACAAATTGTCCACAAAAGCAGAGCATTTAATGTTGGGATCGTCTAAACGAATGTCATGGATAGAGGAGTCTACGCGAATCGCTTGCATCATATGCTCCATTACTAAAATGTACAAAAAAGGAGACAAGGGGCATCCTTGCCTGGTAGCATTATTAATGATGATAGGGTTGGATAGAGAACCATTGATACGAATTTGGGCTTGAAGGGACTGATACAGGGCCATTATCCTCCCTCTCATTATAGGACCCATACCTAGAGCCTTTAAGACCCCACGTAGAAAAGACAAGGCCACTCGATCAAAGGCCTTTTCTGCATCTAGCAACAGCAATATACAAGTAATTTTAGATTTGTGAATGTGGCTAAGAAGGGAAAAAGTTTTTAGTGTGTTGTGTCTCGCCTCCCTGGAGGGAGTGAAGCCCACTTGGTCGAAGTGTATAATAGAATCCAAGAGAGGGCTAAGGCGCAGAGCAAGCATTTTAGCAAAAAGTTTTGCATTGGTGTTAATAAGGTAAGACCCCGACAGAGGGCGGGGTCTTTACCCTCTTTTGGGATAACAGTGATGTGTGCTCTCAGAAATGCAGGATCAAAAGGAGAGTCCATAGATGCCTCATTAAAGGCTTTGAGAAGCATAGTGGCTAATTCCTCCCAGAGGGCCTTACAGGATGTCGCGGTGTAACCATCAGGGCCTTGGCTTTTGCCTTATGGGAGGGTTGATATAGCAATTCTGAGTTTTTCAAGGGTAAATGGTTCATCCAGGGAGGTGAGAGTGGCGGGAGGACGAGAGGGGAGGGATGTCTACTCTAGATATCTTCGGAGAAGGGTGGAATGCGATGCAGAACTTAGCTGGCTTTGGGGGGAGGGAAGGTTATAAAGATTAGTGTAATACTTATGAAAAACTAATAATATATCATTTGTTAAATGTACAATCCGCCCTTTCGAATTCTTGATTGCGGGGACAAACAATGATGCCCTCCTATCTCTAAGTGCTCGAGCCAGAAATCTCCCAGGCTTGTTACTCCAGCCATAAAAGGCACGTGAGCAAATTTGTCGGTATTTTTTATGTTTAGTGTCCATGAGTTGCAGAATTTCATGATGGATCTGAATAAGATCCCTATAATCAGATTCCAAACCTGAGGACTTGTGGGTTGACTCCAAAGAGGCAAGTCGGGTGAAAAGGGTTTGAAGTTTATAAGTAGCAGCTTTTTTGAGTCGAGCTCCGTGCTTTATGAGTATTCCCCTGAGTGTGCATTTAAGGGCTTCCAACTGGGTTTGAGGTGTAGTAGGGTCAGAGAGATGCGTGTTTGTAAAAGTGGTTATTGAAAGTTGTAGATCAGATAAACATAGGGAATCAATAAGTAAGGATTCGTTAAGTTTCCAAGAGAAAGCCGGGCGTGTGTAGCTCGACAGGGCAAAAACACAATGGATACCCTTAAATAAAATCCTGCATGATCAATTGCCTTTAGAAGGTAGCTAAGTAGTAAATAGAGTACATCTGCATGTAATTTAGTCTCAGTATAACTACAGCTATTTTGTGAAGGCCTGAGGTTTGTTAGAGAACATTAGTAAGCAAACAGCATCATGAAAATCAAGAAATACCCAGACAGCTTAGAGATAAAGTTGTGGCAAGGTGTATTGCAGGTTTAGGTTTAAAAAAAAAAATAGCCCAAGCTCTGAACATCTCACAGAGCTCTGTTCAATCAATCATCCATAAATGGAAGGAGAATGGCACAACTGCTAACCTAACAAGACATGACCTAAACAGACAGGGAAAAACAGCCAAGAGGCAGAGGGTCACTCTGGAGGAGCTGCAGAGATCCACAGCTAAGATGGGAGAATCTGTCTAAAGGACAACTATTAGTCGTACTCCAAAAATCTGGCTTTATGGAAACGTGGCAAGAAGAAAGACCCTTTGAAAGCAAACCATAAGAAGTCCTGTTTGCAGTTTGCAAAAAGCTATGTAGGGAACACAGAAGGCATGTGGAAGGTGGTGCTCTGGTCAGATGAGACCATAATTTAACTTTTTGGCCTAAATGCCATATGCTATGTGTGGAGGAAAGCCAACAGTGCACATCACCCTGAACACAGCATCCCCACTGTGAAGCATGGTGGTGGCAGTATCATGCTGTGGAAATGCGAAGCTAGTCAGAGTTGATGGAAAGATTGATGGAGATAAATACAGATAAGATCTGTTAGAGGCTTTGAATAACTTTAGACTGGGGTGTAGGTTCACATTCCAGCAGGACAACATCCCTAAACATACAGCGAAAGCTACACTAAAATAGTTTACATCAAAGCATATTTATGTGTTAAAATGGCCCAGTCAAATTCCAGACCTTAATTCTATAGAGAATCCGTGGCAGGACTTGACAATTGCTGTTAACAAATGTTCGCCAACCAAGCAAGAGAAATTCTGGAATAGAAGAATGGGCAAAAATTCTAGCCTCTAGATGTGCGAAGTTAGTAGAGACATACGCCAAGACACTTGTAGCTGTCATTGCACCTATAGGTGATCATACATAGTTTTGACTCTTAATACATATGCACACCACATTTTTCAGTTTTTTAATTAGCAAAAAGGTGGAAAAGCACTTATTTTCTTTACAATTTACAAATAAGTGGATATGAAATGATCAAAAAAAACAATTTTGCCATTTGGAATGTTTCTCTTTTAGAGTGTTTAGTGTACAGGATAATAATGTTATATTTTAGATTGGTCTTTTATGGATGAGACAATACCAATTATGTGTAAATTTTTTATTTTTTTATTCTTTTACATGTAAATGGCAAAAAGGGGGTGATTTTAACTTTTAAAGGGGTTTTTTACCATGCTGTTTCACAGAGCCACAGCCAGCTTCAGGTTCACAATTTCTGGATAGCTGTAGATGGGACTACAGCAGTGATTGGCACATAAGCTCTGCTACTCCTAGCTAAGACTGTTTAAGTGAGATGAGTGCAGGAGGTTTGTAAAATGCAGGGCAAAAGACTACAAAACTGTAAAGAGTTAAAACTAATTATTAACTTTGATAAACAAGTTCATGTCCTTGAAACAAGATTCAACAAGGAGTGACTCATCATGTTCGGATGTCAGCTTCGAGCAATCATATAAGAAAAAGAGCAGGGAGACGTGGTGGGTAACCAAAAGAAACTTGTGCATTTGTATTATTTTTAAAACTTTTTTTTTTTTTTTTACTTTCCGTCCCAAAGGATACTTTACCACTAGGGGGTGAGATTGCTTGTATACCCTTCTACATTATATAAAAACCAAGATGGTGGTTCTATTACTTCCTTCCTGAGGCAAGAAGTAATAGAAGTGATTACGTGGAAGCTATGGAATCCTTCATTAGGCTTCCAGGTGCCACGGTAACCAATTGACACCCCGCAATCTCATCGCTGAGGGAGGTGGGGCAATCTGAGTAAGGGACAGTTCCTCATTCATTGAGATGAGGTAGTAGTGATTGCTGTGGTGTCTAAAAGGTAAAACAGCAGAGACTGAAGCCAGCTTCATTCCCTGTGGAAGTGGCGGGTGTCACCTATTATAATCAACCGGCACTCACTACGTATGGATCGGCTCAAAGAGTGAGCCCGCTCCATACAGCCTTTCCAATATTTTGACATACCAGTACATAAAATGTCAATATGGAGTGAAAGGGGTATTCTCACCACATTGTTTAGCTTTAAAAATGTAGACAAAGGTGAATAATGATTTTTACCATTTTCATTGCTTTTCTGATTTTGCTTCATTTTAAAGTTAGAGCAGTTCTTATTTTCTCCATGTGTAGAGGTTTACTACACTGCAGACCACCTTTCTCTGCTTTAATAGTCCTGGCTGGGATGGTGACATTATTCCTTGCTGTGTCTTATCAGTAGCACAGGAGCTTGTATATCTTTCTTTATCCCTCTAACATTCTCAGCTAGGAACAGTAGACTTTAAATGTCAGTTACTGCTGTAGAACTGGCCACAGCCTAAACAGGAAGTGGGAGCTTGAAACTGGCTGTGAAGAGAAGACATTGTTAGGCTATGTTCACACGGCTTAAAATGGGACGTATCTCGCCCCATATTTCGTGCCATACTGCACTCAATACGGGGCGAGATACTTCCCAGTCATTACGGTAATCCACACTTCTCATAGAGAACTATGGATTACGTCTCCTCTCCCCGCTCGGGCAATACGCCGCGCGGGGAGAGAAGTGACATGTGAATTACTATTGGCGAATGCACGCCGCTAGTACTGAATGTCTATGGGGCCGGCGGGTTGACGCCCCCCCCCCCCTCCCCGCAGCTCCCAAACTCCAGCGTAATTGCGGGGCGTAATTACACCCCGCAACTACACTGTGTGAACATAGCCAGATGGGAAAACACCCTTTTAAGGGGAACCTGTCACATAGGTTATGCTCCCCTGGCTAAGGACAGCACAAGTTAGTGACAGACCTGCTGTTTCCAGCGCTGTGTCCCTTATTCTGTAAGATGCTGTAGTTTTAGAGCATGAGCTTATTCATATGCTGGTGTTAGCCACAGCCATCAAAGGCTAGCCCTGCCCACCTAGCAGTTATTCACATGGTTCTACCTATTCAAAGTAATAGATTTATCAGTTGAGGTGGTCGGGGCTAGCCTCAGGTGGGTGGAGTATGAAAAAACTGACTCTTTATATAACTCTTTTCTGGCTGAAAACTGCAGATTTGAGCACTAAATATTCTAAAACTACAACACCTTACAGAATAAGGGACATAGCACTGGAAACAGCAGGTCTGACTTTAGCTTGTGCTGCCCTCAACAAGGGGGGCATAATTTATGTGACAGGTTCTCTTTAGGGGTATGTCCAGTTGACAAGTAAAATTTACTTGTCGGATTCTACCATTGAAAATTGTGTTGGACAATGTGGTTTTCAATGCGTATTTCCTATGGTTTCTAGGTCATTTTGTTCTGGCGGATTGCAGCAGATTTACAGTCAGAAAACGAGTCCCACTCATGTCTATGGGGTTTTGGACATGGATCTGCATGTGAAATATGACGGAAAAATTAACATACAGTTTTTTAGAAACTGGACAACTATGCGCATTTTCTGTTGGGGATGATTTACTTTTGGTTTTAAATGAGTATTTCAACTCGGAATCCATATGGATTCTGACTTGAACTACTCGTTGTGTGGATGTGATCTCAGACCACAAATTTCCTAAGCAAAATGGCATACATGAGAAATCTCATTAGAACAAACGTTGCTGTAGGGGATGCAAATGTAGTAGTCATTCAGAGCCCTGGGACCTGACAACGCCCAAAGGTATCTCTGCTGAACCAACATTATACATAGCACATTGTATGTGAGTATACTGTAATTGTTTTGCATTGGCACTAAGGAGCCTTAAAAGCAAGCTAGAAGCAGTTTGCAGAGGGGGGAAATGGCCACACTTGCACAGTTCTCCTCATTAATTTCAGTGAAGATTCCGAATAAGAAGCACAGACTTGGTTTTATTTTTTTTTGTCTCCCTTCCCAAAGGGTGTTTTTCCAGTGGAGGAGTGGGTAAGGAGTCCTGTGGCACAATACAGAAGTTATACAGGGCAATAGGGGTGGTTATGCAGTACTGCGTGCCTCCTCCATAGAGTTCTCCTGACTGAGCGTTTAGATAGCCTCACCTGGAGCTTCCTGTAGACGTCAGGTTGTCTCTCCTTTTTTTTTCTGCATACTGGTATGAACAGATACCAAGCTAATGTGCAGTCTGTATCATTTAATTGTTCCCTTAGCAGTGGGATCTATGAGTTGTTATTCAACAATCAGATGCACCCGTCATATTTTCCCAGGAGCATATAAGGCTAGATGCCTGCTCCTGGGCCCAGTGTAGTCCAGCTATTGAGCTGTGAACAGGGCCCACAAGGGTGGTGTTTTTTAAGTAAGTAATGTCCCCTTTTTTGTGTGTGTTTTTTTGTCTCTCCTTTACTATCGCTAGGGATTGGTGTCAGCCAGCGATATTTTTGTCACCTCAGGCTCTCACTACTACCCCAGTGCCCAACGCACCAGTGGTACTGGGAAGACCTGGGTTAATGTCGGAAGCAGACCCTCTGATGTGATGGTCTGCTCCTAGGGTGATTGCAGGTTGGTAGTTTTAGAATGGAAAGGGCCCAAAATCCATGGACTTTCTCATCTTGATAGTATTAGACTGCTGCTGTCGATTTTGAGGTAAAAACGTAGATTGTGATTGGCACTCAGGTCCAGACAGCCAATGTACAGTAGTTGTAAAAACATGTCCTTTATTCAAATTTGCAATAAAAACATATCACATTGTGGCAACAAAAAAGATAGCACACACTACTGACATGTTTTGGACAAGCAAGTGCCCTTATTCATAGCTTTGATATGGTTTTATTGCAAGTTTGAATAAAGGACATGTTTTTACTACTTCTTCAGCTGTCTGGACCTTTTTCTTCATAATTTGGAGCTATTCCTTCTTTCAGAAGTAGAAAGGGTTAAATGGTGAGGTTAGAAATCAGGTTTTTAAATAGTGTGTATAGAGGTTAAGAGTTATACATAATAAAAGTTACATTTTAGTTTTTTACAGATAGAGAATTGATAGAGTTTAAGTTTGCCTTTGGCAAAATAGTAAATATAGTGATCAAAAGTCACTCTTTGTTCTCCTGGGAGATTCCCAATTTTTTGGAGACTATGTCACTTCTGACTTGCGGGACCCTATAGTTTTAAATAGAGCGTCTACTGCATCTAACGGATCAAGAATTGACATGTCAATTCTTAGAACGGATCCAAAAGATGCACCAGAAAGATGCAAGTAAACACACATCGACGATCACTCGTCTGAGCACCGATGCATGTTTTACATTGCAAGCAATGTAAAATCACACTGCTCAATGCTAGATTCATGTTTGGGTTCGTCTAGTTGGACCCAAACACGCATCTAATAACGTATGTTCACACGGACTGAACACGCCATATGAACTGTCACGGACGCCCCTGCGACCACTGTCCCGGGTCGCAGGCGCGCCCGTGCTCCTGCACCGAGCGGAGCCCCGTCCCGCACGTCGGGTTCGGGGTCCGCTCGCCTCCCCGTCCCCGCCGGCATGCACTTACCCGGCCACGCTCCTGCTCAGGCTGCTTCCGTGTCCCGGCGCGTAGCTCCGCCCCTAGAGGCGCGCGCGCGCCGGCAATTTGAATTTAAAGGGGCAGTGCGCCGGTAATTGGTTCATTGCCGGGCACTGCTCCTATTTAGTCCGGTCACTTCCTGCCGGCCCTCGCCGGATCCTTGGTGTTCATACCCATGGTGAAAGTGTTCCTGAGCGTTCCAGTTTTGCCTTCCTGTGTACCGACCCTCTGCTACGTCTACCGTCTACGAACCTTGCCGCCTGCCCCGACCACCTGCTTGTCTACCGTCCTCGAACCAGAGCCGCCTGTCCTGACCTTCTGTCTGTCCTCGACTACGAGCCTGCCTGCCGTTCCTGTACCTCGCACCCTTGGCCGCCACCGCAGGCAAGCCCCGCCAGTGGTAGTGACCTGGTGGACACCCGCCGCAGCAAGACCATCCCGCTTTGCGGCGGGCTCTGGTGAAAACCGGGTCCCACTACTACCACTGGCGGGGCTTGCCTGCGGTGGTCCAGTGGATCCACCTCCAGAATCGTTACATGAACATACTCTAACGTTGCTGTTGTTTGGTGAAGGTTTGCTGGAGGGAGCTGGGTATGATTGGTTGTGCTTGGGTATCATTATAGACGTGGTCTGGTGTGGTTATGTGTGTTAGTTAATGAGTAGTGGAAAATGTATTTAGGTTTATTTACATACGGCTGCACCAACTGTTCAACCCTTTACAGTCTCATTGATCGTTTTTTCATCCTCGTCTTCCAAGAACAATAGCATTTTATTATTTTTCATTGAGATGATGGCTTGTTTTTTGAGTTGAACTTTTATTAGGTTCTGTTTTGGGGTTACATACGAATTTTTTATTTCTTTACATTCCTTTTTGCATTGCATTTACTTTTTTATGGCAAAGGACAAAAAATCTCTGTCTTATAGTACAGGTTACTATGGATACAGTAACACCAAATATGTGTTGGTTGTTTTTGTTTTTTGTAATGATAATGCATTTCATTGGTAAATTGGTGACTTTATTTTTTTCATATTAAACTTTTTTTTTACACTTTATTATATTTTATTTTCATTTTCTTCTTTACATTTTGGTTTGTTTCATAAAGGTACTTGAAGATGCGACTCCCTAGGCAGAGTCTAGAAGACTTGCATACATGGCAGACCTTTGCCAGATCCCCCAGGTGCTATGGTAATGCAGCAGTACCCTGCAATCACATCACAGGGTGCCTATGGGCTGACAGTCCTCTCTCAAACTGCCTCGATTCTATGACCATTATGGATCAAAGCATCTAGGGGATTTAATGACTGGCATCCACACACTCCAGTACTGTTGCATTTTTAATACTTTTTTCCTAAATTGTTTTTTCAGAAAAACACCGCAAAAGACGCGATCTAAATACAACATCACTGTGATGTGTGATCCTGGCTTTATTGAGGGTTATTAAGGTTCAGTGTCAAGGGCAGCATGGGCTGTAAATACGGCCCTGGTTCTACATAGTATTCTCACTTATGAAATCAGTGGTCTGAGATTCCCAGAGTAGTGATACATCTCTTTATGGCACAGTCTTATAATGAGAGGTTAAAAGAAAAAGGAAACCTCAATCGGGTATGTGCACTGAGAAAAAAAACATTTGGTTCCTGCAGGAATTTGAACCTAGGACACCTATGCTGAAAAGTAGAAGTGCTAACCACTCAGCTATATTATAGCCACTCACAGATTTCCATAAACATATCTTTGCTTGACTAGAGTCAGCACACTGTGGGGAAAGCTATGGTGATGTCAAGCCTGCTGGGTCACATAATATGCAGTTCAAACAAATCAGATACACCCTCTTTTGAACACACTGAAAGCTGAAGCAGGACAAACCAGATATGAAATGTGTTTGTGATAAAACCCTTTTAACATCTTCACTTCCCTAGATGACCAAGTATCCTTATATTTATCCTTTTACTAGTCTAGGCCACCAGGAATCCTCACAGTAACCTTCCCATTGTCCTCTGTTAAAGATACAAACACTAAAGCTATTCCCTGTCCTAGACGACCAGGGATACTTACCTAGGCCTCTTTCCTGCCTTAGATTGTCAACTATCCTTACATTAACCCCTTCACTGCCCTATATCCTAAGGGATCCTCACATTAATCCCTTCCCTGCCTAGGACCATTAGGGATCCTTACATTAACCCCTTTACTGTTCTAGATCACCAAGGATGTTTACATTTACCTTTTCACGGCCATAAATCACTAGGGATCCTTACATTAACCCCTTTACTGCCCTAGACTACTAGGAATCCTTACATTTACTTTTCCGCTGCCTTCAACACTTGAACCTAGTCACTGCTCTAGACTACCTGGTATAGAACATTAACTCTTTCCCTGCATTCCACCAGGGATCCCTACATTAACCCCCTCAATGTCCTAGACTACTAGGCATACTGACTTTAGCTCTAGGTTAGGATCTGGCCTGTTCTCTCCAGTTCTCCTTTTTATAATACACAATGTGTATTATCATTTATTTACAGAGATCAAAGTGTACATTGTTCCAACTGTCCAACTCACAAGCCACAATGTGTTAGAGGAGACATTGCCAGTGATGTAGCAGAAAGTCACAAGCAGGCCATGCCCAGCGGCCGTGAAGAGAACTAGCCCATGGAACCGTAGGGGCCCAAGCTCAAGTTTTGCATAAAGGTCCATGAGCCCTTTTGCTATGCCTTGCATTCATAGTGCCCATACTTTCTATTTTGCCTTCTGTACTATGTAAAGGCCAACTCATCCACTTACTTACTACCCATTTTAACCATTTCTGGACCTTGTTGAACTGAAGCCCACTTTTTGTTCACTATGTTAACTACTGAATACAAATAGGTATTTGAACAGAGTCATCCTGGTCTCCTGTGTCCTAGAACTTTGACTCCTTAAAGACAGAGACATTTTTGTGTCACGGTCCGTGCCACGTTCCTGTCCTTGCGCTGCGGCCTCTGCTGCGAACCGCAGTCGTACTTATGTTCCTATCGCAGATCTGTTTCCTGTTGCAGTGTCGCTGTGAGCGCTCCTGTAGCTTCTGCTTACTCACCTGTGATTGCTGCTCCTCCATCTTGGCTGCTGCCCTGATTCCCTGTCTCTATAGAGGGCGGCGGCCACATCTTCCCTTCCTTTATTCCCACAGTGTGCAGCAGGGTTGGGCTTCCTCTGCCAATCCCCTTCCACCTGTGGGTTTATAAGCCTGCTTCTCCTCACACTCCCTGCCTGATCCTGGTGGTGTCATGTTGTTGTTTTTGTTGTTGTCTCTTGGTGTAGTCTGTTGCTGTGTTTTCTGATCTGGTTTGTTAGCAGTCCGGTGTGCCCATGTGGTCTCTTTGTGTCTCTGTCTGTGTCTTTGTGAGTTTCCTTGCCTTGTTCTCTGCCCGTGTTCCTGCCCTGGTCATGCCTTGGTTTCTTGCCTGAGTTTAGCTTATGTCTCTGCTTATGTTCTTGGTGTCTTCAGTCTGTCTATTATTGTTTCCCTTAACCTTCTGCTTGGCATCCATTTTGTCCTGTCTTTGTTTGTACCTGCACATATCCATATCTAGTCTGCTTTGTCTCTGTTCCTATTCTGTTGGTGCCTAGCATTGGCACTTCTGGCCTGTCTGGTCAGCTGCCACTGCTGGGGACTGCTCTGAGGTAGCACCTGGTGGCTGTCAGCGTCAGCCAACCTTACCATCAAAGGCTCTGTGAAGATACCGTGCCCGATGGCCACTTGGTTACGCCCCCTCGGAGCAAGCCCGGCAGTGGTCCAGTGGGTCCACAACCCACTTTACCCGCTCACCCGTTACATTTTGGCCTTAAAGACTAATCTATTTTTTTTTTTTTTTTATACCTCATTACAACAGACTGCTTCTCCAGCAGAAAATTGGAAATGGACCACTCCGACGTTAACCACACATGTAGAAAACAAAGCTTTCATGCACAATAGATACACAGTATAGGAAAACACAAACAAGAAAGAAAAAGAAAGGTGAGTGCATACAGATCCTTCTAGCACCATCACAGTCTGAAGTGCACTGCAGACCATTCTCTGTTTTATTCATTTCCTAGGACACCATACTCAGACCCGCAGGGAACAGAGTTAAGTATTGAACGAGTTGTCTGATTATGCTGTTTCAAAGCCACAAGCAGTTTTACATTTATGCATTCTGTCTCTTCCTGGTCAGGCTGTGGGTGGTTCTATAGCAGTGATTAGCATATCAGCTCAGTGCTCACAGCTCTTCTAATTGCACTGACATGAGACTAGGCGATCTTATCTATACTCCAGGGAGCTTTAGAGCTCAACATAAACAAGCAATTACAGATAATTAGTTGTCAGTTCTCAAGCTGACGGCAGTTTGACCTGAGGTGACATTACTCCATGATCTCAGATGCCGACCTGTGTGCAATCAGAGGAGATAAAAGTTCTCTTATCTCCTCAACAAATCTAAAAAGAAAAAACAAAAGCAATATATTAAGAAAAAGTCTTCAATTTTCTGTCTCTATATGTTGAAAGCTAATCTTCGTAGTGAGACAACCCCCTTAAGAGCCTCTGGCTGCAGCACAAATCATATACAGCGCCATACAACCATACTATGGTTAACATAAAGGAGCCTGACTACTTCAAGGAGTATACCTGGCCTCACTTCAGAAAATATTTATATCTAGTTTTTACTATAAACACATTTTTATATTTTTGGTGCTATTTCTTTCATTTTTATGCAACTATCCTACAAAAAAAACTACAGTCACAATAGGCCAAAGCTTCCCATTTTTAAGAGATGCTGTGAGTAGTTCTCTCATTAACATGAGAGTGTGAAAACTAACTACAGTTTTATTGTACTGTGTATGCTGTTCCATTGTCACTCCCTGGTGTCTGCAGCAAGAAGTTGTATATCATCACTTCCTAGAGACTGTAAGGCTAAGTCCACATGGCATGGGTTTTTCAGCCGATTTTCAAACAGTTTGTGGATTTGGAAACTGTTTGAACATCAACAAGCAACCAACCCCATGGACTTTAATAGAAACTCTGCGCAGTAGTCTATTCTGAGCGGATTTTCAGCCGGACGGATTTTCTCCCTGCCGGCGTTACGAAAAACTCGGAACATGCACAATCTTCCGCCCCATTTTCTGCACGGAAGGTGTTCTAGTCAATGGTGAAGGGGGTTGGGCGAATATGCAAACTGTGGACAGAACCGCACCCAAAACCACTGTAGAGACTCTAAAATACCGTCCGGATTCTTAAACTTTTATACCTGCTGTGTGGCCGTAGCCTGAAGGTCTATAGCATTTTTCTGTCAATTGTTTTTATAAGGTCAGTATGGTTGACACAGACATACATCTATAAAGTTCATCCAAGGTTAGGGAGAAGATGTGGATGAAGAGGATGGGTTCTTCAATTGATCAAGTTCAACCATTGGCGGGAATAGATGTGGATGAAGAGGCTGTGTTCTTCAATTATTTAAAAGGGTTGTCTCACTACAAAGAATGGCTTTCAAAATATAGGGAACACTAAATGAAGACGTTTTCCAAATATATTGCTTTGTTCATCTTTTTTTGTTAAGGAGCTAAAAATGACTTTATCACCTTCTGAGGGCTTTCTGGTTCCCCAAGTGACTGACCTGTCTACTCCTTATCCCCTGCTGTTTGTTCTATTTGATAGCAGGGAGTGAGGTCCTCACACAGGTCCCAGTTGGTAGTGTGAAAGCTTGTGTGTTATCTAATCTTTCAGACAAAAGACTAATTACTCTACGGTTTACATTAACCCTTAAGCCTCAGGCTTGAAAAGTAGTTAATGACCAGAAATTTTTTTTCGTTTTTGCCTCCTTGTGTTTCAACAGTTGTAACTTTTTTATTTTTTCAATGACGCAGTTGTATGAGACCTCATTTTATTCGAGACAAGTTGTACTTTATGGGGGAATAGTTTAAGTTCACTTATAAATAATTGCAGAATTTTTTTAAATTTTAATTTTTTTTTTTTTTACACCATTCACATTTCACACTTTTTGTGTGTGTAATATATGCACAATTATTTTTTATTAAATATTTATTTTTATTTTATTATTTATTTTTTTGTATCCATTCTTTTACACATATGTTTTTTTTCACCTTTTTTTTTTTTTTTTTTTTTAAATCCCATGAAGGGAGACCTATTTTACATTTTTTTTTTTACACTTATTAATGTATTAGTGTATTCATATATGCTAATACATTGTAATCTGTGTTAGTTTGACACAGGCAGTGATCAGGACAGCACAGTCTGTCCTGGTCACTGGCTTGTTACACAGACAGTCCTGGTGCCACTCTAGGTCCCCAGGGCTGAATGTGCAACCGTTCCCAAGGCTCTGTCAGGTCACCGGCCGTTTTGATCACCCAACAGAGCAGGGGAACCCTTTGATTGTGCTACGGTGACAATCCGCCGCAATCAAAGGGTTAAAGCACCGGGTTCCCCCGCTTCCTGGTGCTCGCAGGAGATGCTCTGGGATCAGGGCTGTGTATTACAGCCCCGATCTCAGCGCTGCTGCTGCGCCCGGGCGCCACAAACCCCGATGTCTGCAGCGACGCCAAAAGACGCCGCTGTAGACGAATGACCCGCACCAGCCGACGTCAAAAGTCGGTTGGCGGTCGTTAAGGGGTTACCAGAGTAGTCTGAAGCCCCGGCGCTCATATGCTAATTACAGACAGCTTGACCAGGGAGTGACTGAGCATAGCAGCTTTATTTCATTCCTGCATCCTATGTAACTTTGTGATGAGACAACCCCTTTAAGTCATAGTTGGCAACTTTTGAAATTGAAAAAGCAGGAGATTGCAGAGGGCGGCGCGCGGCCGCTCCACCCACCTGTAGGAGCGGCCCGGCGGCGCCAGAGTAGCGCACCAGCGCTACTCTGTCGCCGTGGCCATTTAAAGAGCCCCCCGGTGCCTGCTGGCGGCGGGAGGTTCGCCAACTCTGCCGGGAGGGCGGAGGGGGGACCGCAAATAGCGGGACCCCCCCCCGCCAAAAACGGGAGAGTTGGCAAGTATGCTTTAAGTTCAACCATGGGCAGGGAGAAGATGTTAAGGAAGAGGGTGGGCTTTCAATTGATTAAATTCAATCAAGGGCAGGAAGAAGACTTGGATGAAGAGGATGAGTTCCTCAGTTAATCCAATTCAACCAAGAATGGTGAGAAGATGTGGATAAAAGGGATTCCTACTTCAACTAATTGCAGTTGTGCTCCCGGCTGCACTGTCTGAAAGACAAGAAAGGAAGTATATGCGACTAATAATGCCACAACCCTAAAAGTTTTAAAAAATAAACTAATACAACCTTTCATGAAAAGAACAGGCTAATTATTTCTTTGTTACAGAAAATTTTTAAACTAAAATGAAATTGTAAGGGACTCGTCAGGGGCGCACAGGCACAGACAGTGTGAGGCCCTGACACAGGTCCCAACCCCTGTCCCTGCCTTTTGGGGTGCCCAACTCCTTAATAGGTCGGCCCCAACCAGAAGACTGAGCACTATACTGAATAGCGTGAAAACACAAGACGCAGACAAACAATACAAACACAATAGGGATGGTCAAGCAAGCCAAGTTGGTAACTATCGGGAACGCGGTACAAAGTCAGAAAGAAGAAGAATAAACGTGAAACAAGCAGAGTAAGATAACCAGGGAAGCATCGAATAGAGAGGGCGTGTTATAGGCAGAAACAGACCAGCATAACAAGCAAGGAGAAGAGACAGAAGAGCCCTTAAATACCCTCCAGGAGAACTAAGGAAAAATGCAATAGGAGGAAGAAACAGAAGACCAGATAGGAAGGTAGAGCTGTCAATCACCCAGGAGCAAGGAGCCAGGCTAACCCGTGGAGTGCTGGAAGATTCCTGGCCCGGGCGTCAGCCAGGAATCACTCAAGATAGCAGGGAAGAAAACCCAGTTCACACTAGTAAACACAAATGTAGACACTATGTCAGAAACCACGGCTTACGTCGCAACGGTCGTGGCCGGCAACCAGAACTCAAAGCTGGGGTTCTTTCTGGCATGATCATGACAGTACCCCCCCCCCCACACACACACTTTATGAGGGGCCACCGGACCCTCAACAGAGCCTCTAGGTGTAGCAGAATGGAATTGGTGAACTCTTTCCTTTTCCAGCTTGGGGGCATGTTTTGCAGATGAGACTCGGAGACGGACATATTTTGGTCTGGTTCGGCGGTATTTACTAGGTTTTTTGATTTTTAGTTGGGCGTTTTTTAGAGTCTTATGACTCCTAGCCCAGACTGTGCGCAGTTGATTAAAGGCGGTTTCTATTTTAGTTTCACCACCAGTAGTTGCGGAATACGTGAGGTGGGAACCCTCGTCACGGCAAAAGCGGGCCAGCGCGAGAGGAGCAGAACTTTGTGAGCTGGTAGTTGAGGACACTAAATCTGAAGTCAAGGTGGTGACAATTACTCCCGAAGAAAGAATATTTTCAGGCTTCTTAATAGACAGATGCATAGATTCTCGTTCTGGGGCAGACGAGTTGAGCTTTGCCCCCGGGGTGAGGTCTATAGGACAATCATCAGGCTGGTGTGGAGGCAGATGTTCCCCAACATCCCCATCAAAGACGTTAGAATTACATTCTGAAATATCATGAGTATTAATTACAGCACACACCAAGGGATGCACTATCTTCGAATGAGCACCACATGAGTCACCTCATTTGATCAACTCGGTGGTTCAACAGTCGAACACCGGATTATGGAGACAGAGCCAGGGCAACCCAAGAATAATATCTGCAGAGAGTTTCTCCATGACAAAAAATGAAAGTTTTTCAGTATGCGAACTCCCAACATTCAAAGTGACCTCAGCAGTACGAAATTTTATTCTTCCTCCAGTTAGGGAGGAAGAATCTACACCTGAAACCAAAAAGGGAGAACACAAAGGAACAAGTTCAAAACCCAAGGCTTTAGCAACAGCCATACTGATGACATTAGCAGCAGCACCCGAGTCAATCATGGCACGACGAGCAAAAGTCTTGGAGCTAGAAACCAAGGTTACGGGCAAAATAAACTTATTTGAGTTAGGAGGTACCTGTACATCCGAGTTACCTTCCTGGAAACTGCGCAGACGTTCGGTGTTTCCTTGGAGTGAGTTAGGCCTAATAGGACAAATTTTCAGGAAATGGTCAGACTTCCCGCAATAAAGGCACAAGGCGTTCTCCAACCGGTGTCTCCTCCTGGTGGCAGCAGATGTAAAACCCAACACTATGGGTTCTTCTCCAGAAGACAGAGGGAGATGGAAGAGAAGAACTCTCAAAGAAGGAAGAAGGTGGTTTTATAGGAAAGCCTGACTTGAGCTGAACAGTCAAACCCTCTTGCTTTTCCCTGCGTCTCTCCCTTAGTCTTCTGTCAATAGTCACGGCTAGAGTCATAAAGTCACTCAGGGTCTCAGGGATTGGATGGCTGACCATAGCATCCTTTATGGCATCAGACAGCCCTTGTCTGAAAATTGTCTTCAGAGGTTGGTCTGACCACCCAGTTAACGTACACCATTGGCAAAACTCGGACAGTAGTCTTCAGCCGAGCGGCGACCCTGCTGAATAGATAGCAAATGAGTCTCTGCCCATGCCACACAGTTGGGGTGATCATAAACCGGTCCTAAAGCCAAAAAAATCTGTCCACTGATCTCCACTCAGGGGCTCCAGAGGGTATAGCTAATGCCCAATCCTGAGGTGGGCCATGGAGGAGAGACACAACTGCTACTTTCTCAGCCTCAGTGGGAAAATAGTTGAAGCGAAAAAATAAATTACATGATTCCCTAAAAGTTCGGAACCTGTCAGGATTTCCGTCAAAGTGATCAGGTAGAAGCATCTTAGACTTATGACACACGCTAGGATCCACAAAAACAGGGGCAGGTAGGGACACAGACGGGGCGGCAAGTCCAGGTATCGAGTTAGTTATGGCATCCAGATGCTGCAAGACTTGATTTATAAGCCCCGCCATGTCCTGAAGCTGAGTTGTCAACTCATCCAAGCAGTCGGTGACCGACAAGTCGGTACTCATATTGAACCGCGGGGAGAGTCGACTGGGGTAGAGCCTGTTATAATGTAAGGGACCCATCGAGGGGCGCACAAACAGACACAGACAGTGTGAGGCCCTGACACAGGTCCCAACCCCTGTCCCTGCCTTTTGGGGTGTCCGACTCCTTAATAGTTCGGCCCCAACCAGAAGACTGAGCACTATACTGAATAGCGTGAAAACACAAGACGCAGACAAACAATACAAACACAATAAGGGAAGGTCAAGCAAGCCAAGTCGGTAACTATCGGGAACACAGTACAGAGTCAGAAGGCAGAAGAATAAACGTGAAACAAGCAGAGTAAGGTAACCAGGGAAGCATCGAATAGAGAGGCGTGTTATAGGCAAAACAGACCAGTAAAACAGGCAAGGAGAAGAGACAGAAGAGCCCTTAAATACCTTCCAGGAGAACTAAGGACAAATGCAATAGGAGGAAGAAACGGAAGACTAGATAGGAAGGTAGAGCTGTCAATCACCCAGGAGCAAGGAGCCAGGCTACCCGTGGAGTGCTGGAAGATTCCTGGCCCGGGCGTCGGCCAGGAATCAATCAACCAGTTCACACTAGTAAACACAAATGTAGACACTATGTCAGAAACCACGGCTTACGTCGCAACGGCCGTGGCCGGCGACCAGAACTCAAACCTGTGGTTCTTTCTGGCATGATCATGACAGAAATATTTTGATACCATTTACGTTTGAAAATTGCGGTTTCACAAGTCATGTCACAACCTGTAACCTCAGCTGTGGATGCGCTTGGCGTCTCTGCCTCAACCTTCTACTAGAAACCCATTTACATCTCTGTCTATTCCTTCAGTACCATGCTTGCACACCAGCTGTTACTGCGACTATATCAGGGGTAGCAACCTTGGAGCTCCTTGCAGCGAAGTCCATATTCCTTGTTCAAGGGGTTATAGAGTGGAAACCATAGGCCGCTACTCTTTAGTGTGGTCCTATGTCAAAGCTCGTGGCTAACCCAAAGGATCCACTAGTGAGCGTCACTCTATTATAAAATGAACAACACTTTGTAATATTCTACCATAATATAAATGGTAACTAATAAGATCTCCAAGACCAGTACAATTATAAAATGTTCCATATACTCCCACTACTGGCTCTTCCCAGAGATCTTACATCTCACAAGCCAGCTACACTGTAGTTGAGGAATTCCCTGTTCTGATATCGCATTGAGTATTGTTATCTTATTCTGCTTTGTGTCTCATTGCCAGGATCGGAAAGAGGAGAGTGCAGCATTCCATTTCATCAGGCCACACAAGATGATTTACTTATGTTTTCCCTGGCTGACAGCCTGTTACACACAAAGTTGTTCTTTTTAGGCGTCACAGACAGCATCATGTTTTGATAATGATGATTATAATTTGCCTGTTAATGTTGACTTTAACATGTATGAAATACCATGTAAAAATAGCTACAAGTCCAATTAAAGCAAGTAAAGTAACTAGATAAATCCAGTCTGCTGTCTATACCGGCTGCATATTACTAATGTATGAATGCTTTAAGGAGAACTCTATAAAAACAATAACTTATGCAGGAAATGTTTGTTTCCAGATCCTGTGGGCTATAATCAGAAAGCCAGGAATGGCTCCCACTCATCTCTAAGAGTTGATGTATTATTTGTCATTTTTATAAATTCGGTGCTCACTAACTTCATGGATCTTCTCCAGAGATGAAGATCTACAAATGTTCCTGTCAGGAGTATTCAAATGTCTAACATGTTACATCAGTCCAAAATGGTGTCCCATTTCCTCCAATGCAGTGCTATGCAGGCTGTTGGGCCATGTATATTTCATATGCTTCCATTACAATGTTTGCCTAGATTTCTGTGGTTCTATATGGAAATTAGAAAGAAAATAATTTTTTTCCCCAACTGCTCATTGGTCCTAGGTCTGTGTCTGGTACTACAGGCAGCCCAATTTACTTAAGCAGCAGTTAGCTATATCAGAACTCTCATTGTTGCTCTTATTCTTTCTCGTCTTGACTACTGCAACTCCCTGCTTATTGGTCTCCCTCTCTGCAAACTCTCCCCTCTCCAATCTGTCCTGAATGCAGCAGCCAGGCTCGTCTTTCTTTCCAGGCGCTATACTGATGCCTCTACCCTGTGTCAATCACTGCACTGGTTGCCCATTCAGTATAGAATACAACATAAAATCATCACTCTCACACATAAATCTCTCCACAGCACTGCTCCTCCCTACATCTCCTCCCTCATCTCTCTCTACTACCCTACCCGCTCTCTCCGCTCTGCTGCTGATATCAGATTACATTAGTCAATCATCCGAACCTCCCATGCACGTCTCCAAGACCTCACATGTGCAGCACCAGTTCTCTGGAACAAGCTACCATGGGCGATCAGGCACACTCAGAACTCTCATAGCTTTAAGAGGGCCCTGAGAATACATCTTCTCAGTCTGGCCTACCAGAATCCCTAATGGCTAAGCCACCACCCCACTCCCTCACTCCCTAGAGCACTCATTCTCGGCAATTAACTGTATATAAATGTACCGTCTGGGTGGCAGGTCCATCCGAATTCTACATAAAACAACCCCATATTTATGACACATGGCTGAACCCGTGCACCCTAATAGATTGTAAGCTCTTGCGAGCAGGCCCTCATCTGTAAGTAGCTTTTCATTGTGCAATGTATGTCTTTTTGTCTGTACCTACACCCTCCAAATTATAAAGTGCTGCGGAATATGTTGGCGCTATATAAATATTATTATATTATTATTATACTGGACATGGACAACTTTGGAAAGTTGATAGTAAGCTTCTGATAAAAATTACCAAAGGATCACACTCGCCATGTAGTACACAAGTCCACATCAATACCATTACAAGATTCAAGGGCATGTGGTACTCTATAGGGATTATAAATTCTGTTGGCAGAATCACAAATCAGCTGTGATTTTTCCCAATTAATTTTCCCTGAGAGCCATGTTAGTATTATGGAGCTTGGGTGTTGCAGAACAGAGCAGTGTGGAGAAGTGTGACAGAGTCTGAATCCAAGATGGCGTCCACTCCCTGTGCTGGCGCCATCACCTCTGCCAAGTGTTGGCTGCATCCTCCAGGGAAAGCACAGAACCAGTCCTTCTGCATCTGAACTTTAGCGAGCCTGCAGACCTTTACTTTGAAACATGTTCTAAGCAATACACCATTCATTTCAGAAGCCCTTTGAGCAGTGCAATGAAGTTTGGGTGGCAAATAAGTCTCAAGAGTTCAAAAGTCTGAGCTCAAATAAACACTGGTCCTGATCTACTGAACAATTAATTCCAGTGACCTTTGTGGGTTTTTCTTTAAGGGAAGGGAACCAAAAATGTTGTCCATATGTATATATAAAAATACACTGACGAGCAAAAGGGTTCAAATGTTTTGAATTTTTTACTTTCAGACTCCATATCTCACCCTCCACTACAGCTTTGAACACGAGACTACCATCATGTTACAGACAATCATCTTGGCTATGTCAAAAATAAAGTTGACTCGCAACTATTTAGTTTATGCTTAGTTCTGCAGATTCCTGTCATGTAACTGCATTGTTTTGCTCCTAAAAATCTAAATTTTTTATTATTTTGTAAATCCACCTTTGGCGTTCAACACTGCCTGAATCCTTCTGGGCTCTGGATCAGATTCAAGCATGTCTCGACTGAAATCTGACTCCAGGTCTCTGCTATACGTTCTCAATGTTGGTGCAGACTGGTAGACTCACTTGGGCACAAATACAGCTTTTTCTTCAACATTACCCACAAGTGTTGGATTGGGTTGAGGTCTGGGGACTGTGGAGGCCAATACAGCAAATCTACTTCATTGTCATTGAACAATTTCTTTGCCAACCTTGACGTCTGCTTCGGGTCATTGTCCTGCTGGAACACTATGTCATCCTTTTCATACCCATAGTACTCGAGTTTATAATACTCACATTTAGCTCAGCATTAAGACCACCATCAATCCTGGTTAAGAATCCAATGCCTTTGGCTATGATACAACCCCATGTCATCAGGCTTCCTCCACTGAACTTGACAACTCTTTTAATGTTTCGATCTTTTAACCATCTTTTTCCTTGATTCTTCCAGACCCATTTGCACCCATCAGAGCCCAGTCTATTGATTTTTTTCTAATCGTTTCAAATTTCCAATCTCCTACAGTCCAGTTTTCCTACTTTTTTGCTGCTTAAATCTTATGACGATATTGAATTCGAGGCTTCTTCACCTTTTCTCAGGCCACCATTCCAGACTTGTGTAATGTGTGTTGCACGGTGCTTGCATGGATGAACCATACAAAACACCTCCACTGCCAAGTTTGTTGTGCCAAAACTGATAGACCTTTTTGACTCCGATATTTTGCCTTGATTTGGAATGGATGGACGGACTTCATTTCATATTCTTTTAACTGTCCTTGCCTCACATGATGCAGTTTAGCAATATTCTTGGCTGAGAGACCGCTATCTATGATCTGGATGACGCGGTTTCTCTTGTCTTGGGAAATCTTCTTCATGGCTGCTCCTCGATTTGAACCAGTGATCTTTCGTTTAGGAATCAACCTAATAACACACGGAGATATTAGGGAATGTGAGAACAGGTTGTAATTTGTACTGTGCAAGAAGAAAAAAAATGTTCCACCAGGAGCAAAACAGTAACAATGCCGTTATATAACATGACGTTATATAACTAAGCATATGCTAAATAGTTGCGAGTGAGAATGAGACAGCTAAGCTGATTGTCTATGAAATGATGGGAGTCTCACGTTCAAAGCTGCAGTGGATATTGATATATGAAGCCTGAAAAAGTCAAAAGCTTAAAAACAAGTTTAAAACATTGTTACTCTTTTGCTTGCCAGTGTATTTTATCATATTATTAATTGAAGGGACACTGCGAGTAAATGTAAAGTTCCTCATTTGTCAGTCTTACTTTCTTTCTCTTGCAGTTTTTATCATGCTTCCTCTGCCTAGCAACAGTTTTTTTTTCACTTAAGTTTACTTTTTTACTTGAGTTTATGGGAATTTATGTGTCACTTATACAGGCACTTCCTGCATGACCTGTTCCATACACGCTCTCCACAAGGGAGCACAAATTCCTATCATAGTTACTGATGGTAACTAGACCGACTACTATTATCCAATTATAGTAAGGCTAAGTCCACAATTGAATGTACGGGAATCCAACGAAATCCCGCAGAATATGTAACATGTTGCATATTCCGCCCAGTTTTAAAATCGACGGTAAAAAAAAAATCATTGCCGTCTATGCAGAACAGGATACCGTCGGATTTTCGGCGGATTCAAAATACTGAATCTGCCGAAAATCAGACGGTATTTCTGAGCTGTGTAGACGTAGCCTAAAGATGACAACATAGACTTCCTATATACTTATGGCCTATTAGTTAGAATATAGATGGGATGATAAATGCACTGTCTTCCCAGCAGGCAGACATTGTACTGTCTCTAGCTGACCATACACTGTTGAGGCAAGTATTAATAGCTTAGCACGAGAAGGCGTGGAAATGGCTCAACTTCAAGATGGTGCATGATCAGAAGCACACTGGAGGCTGAACTGCTGAGAAGTGGTGGTAATAGGAGTATGATAGACAATCAAGTGACGAGTGCAATGATGGAAATTATTTTTGTTGGAGGTTCTTTAACTATTCCTTAATCCAGTATAAATTCATACAGAAGGTCGGGCTGCACTTTTTGGCTATTACAGAGGAAACACTGTTTCTTGTCTTTGCTAGAGATTTCACTTTGACCATCTGGCTCACATTAAGAAAGGATCAGGCACATCTGGTGTGTTGACTCGATGTCATTTATTTTTACTTTTTGCTCAGAAGAGCACTCATTTGTTAAAAATATTTGCATGGTACATTTCCTCTGACTGTGGAAGCACTTTTCAATGCAGAAACTGTACAATAGGGTTCAGATATGACTAGATTCTTATTGTTAGAAAAGGTCTTTTCTGTGGAAATACGAAAACCGCCATAGGTAATAAGGTAGGATATGTATATAGAGATCAGTCATATTAGGCTGGCAATTGATTCTTGCATATACATATATTAAATTTCCATATTTTATTTTAAAATAAAATAGTATTATTTTGTTAGGACAAAAATAAGTCTCCAAGCCAGTGTTTCCCAGTTCTTTGGTGGTTCCCCAACACCACCTGGTACATTTAAATAGGGCAGATCCACTCCAAAATCCACAGCTATTGCCAAAGCATTCCTGCAGAGAAATGCATGCTTCTAAACCTGCACCAACTAGTGTGCATGTTGTTTCAGATTTACATGGACTTCAGGGTCTTCACCCACTAGAATCAAAAAAGAAAAATCTTCACTAGTTGGTGTAGGTTTTGAAGCGTGGATTTATCTGCAGCTTTCCATTAAAAAATGGAAGTAAAACAGATTCAAGCTGGCTCAAAGATGCTGTGCAAAGCAAATTATAGCACTAGACAAGGATTATCGAGTATTTACCCATTCCTACACCAAGCTTTTTTGAGGTAGAAATGGTAATAGGAGTTCCCCAGGAAGGGAAGACATTTTTCAAGGGTTCCCCTGTGGTAATAAAGTTGGCCCCACCATAAAAACTATTAAGCATGTTTAACTGCCTGCCAAAAAATTCAGGCTTAAAGGGGTATTCCCAGCGCACAAGTTAATGACATGTCGATAGGATATGCCATCAGTGTATGATACACTACTCACACAAAGTAAGGGATATTTGGTTTTTGGGTGAATTTTATAAAAAAGTAAACATTTCAGGCTAAAGTAATATTTTTTCCTGAAAGTAGGTCATTTAAGTTGTAGCATGCAATGTTGATTTTCTCAACTCAAACAATTTAATGAAAAAAAGCCAACAACAATGGAGGGTAAACACCATCAAAAAAACGTCAATGTCTCAATAACATGTAATGTGGCCTTGTGCATCAACTACAGCTTGTCAATAACATCTCATGCAGTTCAGAAGTCGACTGTTGAGGCATGATATCCCACTCTTCTTAAAGGGCGCCCCTAAGGTCAGGGGTACAGAGTTACAAGCTTCTACAGGGGGACTCCGCTGATCTAACAGGTTTTGTAGGGGGTTCAGGTGAAGGCTTTTGAATTTGAGGCGCCCAGTCTCAAACAGCCATTCCCTAACCATGCAACCCCGATGAGCTAAGCTCTGTGTTGTTCATGCAGAGGCACAATGCCTGGATTAATGATATTATTCAATAGAGACTTGTGACTGTACCATTCACAAAGTGTATGGCAGTTCAGTATTCACTAGACACACCTCCCCACACTGTAAGGCCTCGTTCACACGGCTTATTTCAGAACGTATTTACAACGGATTTCCGATGTAAATACGTTCTGAAATCAGTTGAAAATCAGTTGCAAATAAGTGCCACTAAGTGTGGCACGTATTTGTAACTGATTTCCCGACGGATTGACCATCTACAATCATTGTAGGTGGTGAATCCGTCCGGAAATAATTGACATGTCATTGTTTTTTCCGTCCGGATTGCCGTCGTCAAGCCGCGGCGGCAATCCGGAACGGAATTTTGCGTCGTGTGAACGACGCGCCGGAATTTCTATTGAAATCAATAGAAAATAGGCTGTGACTTATTTTGGACGATTTGCCGACGGATTGACGATCGTCAATCCGTCGGCAAATCCGTCCGAAATAAGCCGTGTGAACGAGGCCTAACACCACCAAACGCTCATCTGGTGACAATAGTGGCTGATGTATAACGCTCTCCTTGATTTCTCCAGCATCATTGGTAGCCATCATTTTTGCTCAATTGACTTTAATCACTGAACATCACTGAGGACCACTGGTCCCTCATCCAGCATAGACGCTCCCTGGCCAATGCAAGACAATGATGCCTGTGGCTGGTGCTGTGGTCAGGTCATCCAGCACACACACCACGCTGATGTAAACAGTTACGAAGGGTCTGATGTGACACTTTGTTGCTTCTCACCTCCCTTAAAACATGCCTGGAGTTGTGTGGCATTCATCATCTGGTTCCGCAGGACATTGTCTACAATGTAGTGATCATCAATGTGTCATGTAGCCAAAGGACGTCCATTTCTTTGCCTTTCTGAGACTCTTCCAGTCTCTTTGTTGCAATCTGCTTAAGACACACTGTGACACTTTAAGCTCAGTGGCCACTTTCGTCTGAGAGCATCCTGCCTGAAGCCTCACAAAGGCAAGGTACTGTTGATCAAATGTAAGGCGTTGTCTTGGTCTAATGATGTTAAAATGTGAACAGCATTATGAGGAGGACTGTTTAAATCCCAATTCAAATTGATCCTGTAAATTTATCCGGGGATTCAGGGATCATACACCTGTTGTGTATTTTATCATTAAGCTCCTTGTTAGATATGAGCAGTTGTGCAAAAAGTACTGAAACACTGAACAGTTGGACATGTGCATTCTAAAGTTGGGAGATTGTCTCATTTAGTTCATTTAAAAAAATTTAAAGAAATTTTATGTTCATCCTGAAATTTCAACCAAAAGCCAAATGCCCCTATAACCTTTTGTGAGTAGTAGATATGCAGATCCAAAGTATGGAACCCGCACCTATCTCGGGAACTGGCCCAAGAAAGTCTTCAATTAAAACAGCATTAGTCATGCACAGCTCTCTATTCTGTTCTAAGTAAGTTCCAATTACAGCCTAGCGGTGTGTTCGGTTACACTCCGAACTCCCACAGAAGAGAACACTCCCGAGATAGGTGCAAGTCCCAAAGGTGGGATATAGATATGCCATCTGAATAAGAAAACACCTTTAAAGTGTTTTTTCCATCATAAGAGGCAGTAGCGTAAAGCTCAGTCCAAACCCAAACAACCCATAAAATTAAGAGGCCATAGCACTACTTAAAGGGGTTGCCCCTACTCTTTAGAAGACTCCCAGTAATAAGCTGATCTCCTAGATTTTTACTTACTAAGCAGCTGCAAACTGTAGCGAAGCCAGATACTAACTGATCATGTATACTAAGCATAAGCACTTACCACTATGACTAAAAGCGTTTGGTATGTTCAAAATGTGGAAGCAATTTTTTCCTGCTACTGGTTGGATTTAAAACTTTATAGGAAGATTTTATCGGACTGTTGCACAAGGTTGGAGTGTGGCCAATGCATGTTGAAAACACAATAATTTGGTATAGGTGAGCTGGCTATATCTGCTCAATGCCTTATAATTTGCTCTGACATTAAATGATTTGAATACCCCTTTTACAGCAATTAGACAGGTGACTGAAATGCAAGAATGGGTCATCGAATCTGAAACACTCTCAGCTTCTATGTTCTGTCTTCTTATTGAGTAGTGGTTAAACTAGCTGCAATATATCAGGGCATTGCTATTATATATTCTTTTTTTTTTTAATAACTATGTTTATTAAGAGATTTTGCAATACACATACATAAAATACAATGCAAGTACAGAGGATATTTTGTCTACCATTTTTTTTTTCCATAGTGGTAATAGACATGAAGAAATGGTAATCAGTATTATCAGTAGAAATAGCATATCCACAACATAAGTGTCATCATGTTCCAAAGTATGTGGTTACAAGGCATCATATTAACATAAAGAGCCCTAACAGTGGGCTGTTGTAAGGCAACATATAACACTTTCAAAAGGAAAGACAAGGCTGGACACATAAGGAAAGGGAAAAATATAATTGCATCAATGAAACCACATGACGTTAATAGAAAAAGGGTTTCAGATCTATTGTAGATAAATAACACTTACAAGCCTTTGGTTATTATGTATACATCCCAAGGATGCCATATTTTCTCAAATCTCTCCAAAGAGTTATGTAGGAGGGCTGTAAGGTGTTCCATGCTCCTAACGTATTTAATTCGGCCGAACACATCTTGTATAGTCGGAGGATTTATCGGTTTCCAATGAGTTGAGATCGAGCATCTAGCTGCTGTCATAATGTGGATCGCCAAGCTCAACTGTTTTATTAAGTTGTTGGGGCAGGATGTTGAACAGACAGAATAGCGGATCCCTAGGGACGTGAAGTCCTGTCACTTCTTTGAGCATGTTACATGTTTGAGCCCAAAAACATTGTATAAGCGGACACGTCCAAAAAATATGGTTAAATGTGTGCGTCCGGGGCTCCACATCTCCAGCATATGTCCGGTATCCTGGGGTCCAACTTATGCAATAACGCAGGTGTGTGATACCATAGCATCATTATTTTATATATATTTTCCTTCTGTACGTTACATAATGAGGTCCTAGCGGCTCGATCCCAAATCGTTTTCCACACCTCCATAGATATTTCCCTATCTAAGTATCTTTCACAAATGTCCATATAGTTATGCTTCACTGGTTCATTTGGGTTCGGGCACATTAGTATACTTTATATATCTGATATAAGTCCCTTTGTTGTGCGGGTTAACCGACACAAAACTCAAGTCTTGTTGGCTTAGAGACTGTGGTCGAATGTAGGGTGTATTGCATAAAATATTTAATTTGTATGTAAGTATAGCTACAGGTGTCTGGTAGTTGAAAGCGGTCTTTTAATGTTTGGAACGGTAATAGTCTTAAGGACCTATAGTCTACTATATTGGCTATCCGAAATAGTCTTTTGTCAAACCATGGTTTCATCTGACTACCTCCAATAGCATGCGAGAGCTGTGGGTTAAATAAAAACGAGACCATGGATGACGCCGCAGAGCAGAGCCCAAACTTCCTCGCACATTTGCGCCAGATATCTTTAGTAAGGGCCATTGGGCCTAGCAATGAGACCGTGGGGGGAGCAGGATTCTGTGCCCATAAAACTGGTTTAATCCACAACTTCTCAATCTCTATCCAGCGTGAGAAAGCAAATAGATTTGACCATGCAGGGATCCTTCTCAGGTGTGTTGCCCAGTAATATTTGATAATATCTGGGGCTGCCAGTCCACCTCTGTGTCTACTTGCCGTTAAGACAGATCTTGCAATTCTATGTCTCTTATGGTTCCATATAAACCTAAAGAAGGAAGCCTGCACAGCCTTGAGATCACCAAGTGGGACCGCAATCGGGAGTGTCTCAAATAAGTATAACAACTTTGGCAATAGAGACATCTTGACAGCCGCTATCCTTCCAGTCAAGGACAGGGGCAATGACTTCCATTTACATAGCAGGTTGTTAATTTCTGTAAACATTTTAGGAAAGTTATGGGCGTATAATGATGAGTATGTTTTCGTTATATTCACACCAAGATATTTAAGAGATGTCTCCCTCCATTGATAGCGGTAATTTAATTTAAGAGCCAGAAGTCTATCCCTAGGAATTCCTATAGGCAGTGCTTCTGTTTTTGACCTGTTGATTTTAAAGCCTGAAATATTTTGGAAATCATCCAAGAGAGCATGCAGATTAGGCAAGCTATTATAGATTCTATACCAGGAGTGTCAAACTCATCACTAAGGGCTCCATCAGCAATATGGATGCTTTAAAAGGGCCATGTGTAACTGTAAGACTGTATGAATGTAACTACCCCTTAACATTGTCAGAGATACCATATGCACCAATTGGAAGTGTCCCAGCAGACTTCTCATGGCGTATGTAGATTTTTATTTGGGTTACTGATAGTAATTTGAATTATTCCACCAGAGATGCTATGGTGTGTCAAAGTAATCCGTAAAAGGCCAAGATGTCCTTTAAACACTTAACGAGCGCCCGCCGACTTTTGACCTTGGGCGGTGCAGGGCGTTTGGGGTTTGCGGCACCCAGCACCGCTGAGAAACCTCTGCTCCCCGGCGCTTAACCCTTTGATTGCCTTGGTTCGTGACCGCAGCGTAATCAAAGGGCTTTCCCCTGCTCTGTCGGGTGAGTAGCCCCCGGCCTGTCTGTGTAACAAGCCAGCGATCAGGGCAGACTGTATGCTGCCCTGATCGCTGCCTGTGTCATAGTGACACAGATTAGAATGTATGAGCATATATGAATATATATGAATATGCTAATACATTACTAAGTGTAAAAAATAAAAATTAACAGTTATCCCATCATGGGATTTGAAAAAAAAAGTAAAAAAAACAAAAGTGTAGAAAAAAAACTAATAAAATATTTAATAAAAAATACACACACAAAAAGCCCTACACATATTAGTTACATGACCATAATAACCTGTATAATTAATCTAAAACGTTAAGTGTGAAATGTGAATGGTGTAAAAAAAAAAAATTGAAAAAAAATTTGAAAAAAAAAATTCTGCAATAATTTATAAGTGAACTTAAACTATTCCCCAAAAAAGTACAACTTCTCCCAAATAAAACAAGGGTTCATAAAACTGCATCATTGAAAAAAACAAAAAAAGTTACGACTGTTGAAACGCAAGGCAAAAACTAAAAAAAAAATGTGCTGATTATTAACTACTTTTCAGACGTTTAGCTTAAGGTAGTATAATAGCCAGCTCCTTCTACCTCTTTGCACCAAACCCTACCTTGGAGGGTGGCTCAGGTGCTTAGGCAGGGATGTCAAAGCTGTGCCACTGCTTGTAAGTTAGTGTAGAGAAGCTCTAAATCCAAGATGGCGCCTGCTCCCAGTCCTGGCGCCACTAGCTCTGCCAAGAGGATGTGGACTTCAGGAAAAGAAGAGAGCCGGTCCTTCTGCATTCAGACCTCATCCATCTCTGCTTGCAGTTTCTTGTGAGGCCAAAAAGATGAAGTGAGCCAAATTCAGCCCCCGTGCCTTGAGTTTGACACGTGGTTTACATTGTCAGGTGACGTGGCAAGAAACAGGGATCCACGTCCACTAACAAAAGACAGATAGCTGTGACTTATTTTTACCTAGAAAAGGTGCAATGGTTTATTCTTTAAATAATGCACAGAAGTGGTCCCCCCAAAATAAAACACACACAACTTAAATCTTTGAGTATATATTTATATTAATATATACAATGGAGCAGATCTTAAAGAACAAATCCTTGAAAAAATTAGCTTTAACTTTTTACGAAAAGCTTGAAGAAAAACGTCAGTCATATTTAGAAGAGCACTAGTAGATTTCCCCAATGGTTAGAAACTTTACAAAAACATACATATACTAATATATAGACTTCTATCATGATAATCATCCTCTAAAGACCCAAGGTTACGATCACGTAAACACGCTCTGCTCAGGATGTCTGAAGTGCAATTGCTGGTTCTTGACGTCACGGCTCCTTTTTAGCTGTTTTTAAAAAGGTCGATGCAGCTTTGTAATAGAGAGATGTTATTCTGTTAAAAAGAAAGACTATCTTTAATTACAGAGAAATAACCATAATGCAGATCTTTTCACGTCATGATTTCCACGTTGAGAAGCCCTCAGTCTATGAATAAGCAGAATCCATTGTGTCAGTATTAGGGCATGTCCCCACGGCACGGGTTTGCGGACGGTTTTTCAGACAGTTTGCATTTTCGCAGACCGTCTGAAAAACCAGCTGCAAACTAACACACTAGGCCGCTATAGAAAACCCGTGCAGCAGTCCCCACTGCATGGGTTTTCTGCCCGGCGGTTTTAAAAACCCGAAATACATGAGCATGTTCATTCTTCCGTCCGGTTTTCGGGCGGAATATGAACATATCAATGGGAAGGGGGAGGGCTTTTCTCCGTTCATCACGGAGAAAAGCCGCCCCCCCAGCGGCCGTGGGAACGGCACTAAAACAGGACAAATACCGGTCGGATAAACCGACCGGTATTTGTCCTTTGCCGTGGGGATGAGTCTTTACCCATAAAATGAAGAGGCCACTGATGATTTGGCAGTGATCCTCATGTTACATGCAGATACTCATACAAATATTGCTATAGATTTGCCACAGATGTCAGTCTTTACCATGCAAACCGTGAAATTCAAAGTTAAAATCTACTGCAAATCTGTGACGTCATAGACTTGCTGCAAACATATAAATCTACAGCATTTCTTCAAATCTAGATGTGTTCTGTTGTGTGAATAAGGTTTGAAAACCCATTGCCATGTAATGTCCTGTACACAAATAAGGGTATATCCCGTAACATTAAAGGGGTGTTTCCATCTCAGACATTTATTGCAGATCAGTAGAATATGCCAAAAATGTTTAATAGGTAATGATCCCAGACAATGGACCCACACCTATCATGAGAATGGACCCCAAAAGTCTCTGTGCAGAATGGAGAGGAGGTTGTGTTTGCATTGCACAGCTCATTCATTGCACTTGCAAACTCCTGTATATTTTGTATAACTAGGGTGCAACTAAAATAAATGAAGAGTGTTCTGCACAGACACTTTTCAGGGCCATTCCCAAAATAGGTACAAGTCCCAGAGAAGGGACCTGCACCTATCACACATCCTATTGATAGGCTATAAGTGAGTGATAAAACACTCCTCGAAGAATGTGGATATGGTATACTGTTGTCCCTCAGGCTTTCCAGTTACTTGGAACTTTGCATTGTAAGCTTGTATCTCGGCTTCTACTTTATGAATAATACTGCACTATTCCATCAAAAAGATTAAATCAAACGAATGCCCCCTGGCGATGAATATGTACAGTGGTGGACAAAAGTATTGGCACCCCTGCAATTCTGTCAGATAATACTCAGTTTCTTCCTGAAAATGATTGCAATCACAAATTCTTTGGTATTAATATATTCATTTATTTTGCTTGCAATGAAAAAACACAAAACAGAATGAGACAAAAATCAAATCATTGATCATTTCACACAAAACTCCAAAAATGGGCCGGACAAAAGTATTGACACCCTCAGCCTAATACTTGGTAGCACAACCTTTAGCCAAAATAACTGCGAACAACCGCTTCCGGTAACCATCAATGAGTTTCTTACAATGCTCTGCTGGAATTTTAGACCGTTCTTCTTTGGCAAACTGCTCCAGGTCCCTGAGATTTGAAGGGTGCCTTCTCCAAACTGCCATTTTGCTTTCTCTCAAACCATTTTCTAGTGCTTTTTGATGTGTGTTTTGGGTCATTGTCCTGCTGGAAGACCCATGACCTCTGAGGGAGACCCAGCTTTCTCACACTGGGCCCTAAATTATGCTGCAAAATTTGTTGGTCGTCTTCAGACTTCATAATGTCATGCACACGGTCAAGCAGTCCAGTGCCAGAGGCAGCAAAGCAACCCCAAAACATCAGGGAACCTCCGCCATGTTTGACTGTAGGGAACGTGTTCTTTTCTTTGAATCCTCTTTTTTTTTTTTCCTTGTAAACTCTATGTTGATGCCTTTTCCAAAAAAGCTCTACTTTTGTCTCATCTGACCAGAGAACATTCTTCCAAAACGTTTTAGGCTTTCTCAGGTACGTTTGGGCAAACTCCAGCCTGGCTTTTTTATGTCTCGGAGTAAGAAGTGGGGTCTTCCTGGGTATCCTACCATACAGTCCCTTTTCATTCAGACGCCGACGGATAGTACGGGTTGACACTGTTGTACCCTCGGACTGCAGGGCAGCTTGAACTTGTTTGGATGTTAGTCGAGGTTCTTTATCCACCATCCGCACAATCTTGCATTGAAATCTCTCATCAATTTTTCTTTTCTGTCCACATCTAGGGAGGTTAGCCACAGTGCCATGGGCTTTACACTTCTTGATGACACTGCGCACGGTAGACACAGGAACATTCAGGTCTTTGGAGATGGACTTGTAGCCTTGAGATTGCTCATGCTTCCTCACAATTTGGATTCTCAAGTCCTCAGACAGTTCTTTGGTCTTCTTTCTTTTCTCCATGCTCAATGTGGTCCACACAAGGACACAGGACAGAGGTTGAGTCAACTTTAATCCATGTCAACTGGCTGCAAGTGTGATTTAGTTATTGCCAACACCTGTTAGGTGCCACAGGTAAGTTACAGGTGCTGTTAATTACACAAATTAGAGAAGCAATTTCTATAAACAAGCTGCCACATATGTAGCGTACCTTCGTCTCATTCACGCCTCCAACCCGCACACCAGATTCAATTTGCAATGAAAGGACCATGATAGTAAAACTTAACTTTTAATTCGTCGATATAAAAGCACAGCAGTCAAGCCACAGACATCTCATATAAGTAATGAAAGACGGGTACTTAGAGGTACGGTGTTGTATCCAACCATTCAGTTCATTAGATCCATGGATATTGAGGAACTCCTCTTCTTAGCCCCGGCAGGAGCCTAACAATGAGACGCCAGGAGACCGGGCAGAAAGTCCGGGCATGTGATTTTTCAAAGAGTGCTAATACTTTTGTAAACCCCCTTTTTTTAGTTTGGTGTGGAATTATATCCAATTTGGCTTTATTACAATTCTTTTTGTGGTTTTCCATTAAAAACATATTAAATGAAGATAATACCAAAGAATTTGTGATTGCAATCATTTTCAGGAAGAAACTGAGTATTATCTGACAGAATTGCAGGGTTGCCAATACTTTTGGCCACCACTGTAGACAGAAACTATAACAGATTCAGAGAGCGTAATACCACAACTAGGTAGAGCACATTCTCAGCTACAAAAACACTATCTTTTGACATAGTCACCACTATTGGCCATGCATTTTTACCAACAACGAATAAGAACTTGCATGCCACACTCATACGAATCTGCACCACGAAGGTGACCCACTAATTCACAGCTGCTATGACTACGTCATTGATAGGAAAACATTGCCCATACAATCCATCTTTCATCAGCCCGAAACCTTCACTAATCAAATAAGGACAATGGGTGCAATTTTTTTCCCCATGGAGAAATTCAATTAAACACTTTTGCTTTATATACTCTTTAGTGTGTGATATACACGTTAAGTCATAGTATTGATACGTGATAGGAGTATCACTACAAACCAGGGTCACGTGTATCAGAAATCAATGGCTCATCATTTTCTAAGTCAATGGATAGAATAAACAATAAAATCACAAACCTTGGCATGCTTAATTTCTAACTCCGTCATCTCCACCAGGTTTTTCCGAAAAGCAGATACCCTTCTTTGTTTGAAGCTAGTCAGCTCTAACAAATAAGGACGTTTAAGTAAAATTATTGATAAAGGAAAACATTAAAAACATTACTGCAGAGCTTTCATTTACTCCTCAGTATATTTATGTTGTGGTAATACAGCCATGTGATATACAGGCAGTCCCTACATTATGAATGAGATAGGGACTGTAGGTTTGTTCTTAAGTTTAATTTGTACGTAAGACAGAACAGGTACATTTATCATATGTACCTCCAACAGGTTAGTGCAGGAAAGAGTTAACACCCCTTTTACATTTGTTTTGCTCTCTGTGCTCCTGTTTAGAAGATTTCACCTCAGCTTCTGTCTCTCATGTGCTATGGTGGCAAGCTGGCACTTGTAGTTTCATGGCTACTAGCTGCTGTGAAACATGGAACTACAGGTGCCAGCATGCCACAGCAACACATATACTAAATCAGAACCGATACAATTAATACATATGTGGTGTGGCATACTTAAACTTATAGTCTCAGAACTACAAGTTAATGTCCGTAATTCAAGTCAGATCGAGAAACCCATATATTGCATAGTCTCATTACACCCAGAATGCCATATTTTACTGTGGATGATTATGGTTTACAGCTAAATAAAACCCACAATTCAGTATATCAGAATGGTGTATATGACCAATCGATATTGTAATACAGAAATGTTAACCTACTGAAAGGTATGTAAAGCATATGCACTCAATACTTTGTTCGGCTTCTTTTGCATAAATTACTGCATCAATGCGGCATGGTGGCGATCAGTGAATAACGAGCATAAAGTAACTTTTCAATTATTTTTTTTCTTTTATATACTGGTATAGCTGACCAGTCAAATCTCGTCTGTAATACTATCTAGGTTTTAAAGAGGTCTATTTTAGAATGTATTCAGATGCCAGGGGTACGCTGAGGATTTACTTACTTTTTCAGTCTAGCTTACTACATATTATTAATTATTTTAAAGCGCCATTGATTCCAGGGCGCTGTACATTCAAAAAGGGAGGTTACATACATATATCAAACTAGTACAATAACAACAGTGACTGACTTATGACTGGCACAGAGGGAGTGAGGGCCCTGCCCACAAGGGCTTACAATCTACAGTGGAGGAGGAGAGAGACAGAAGGTGAGGGGCAGACATGTTTTTGGGGTGGCACAGTGGTTGCTAGGTTATTGTAGGTTATAGGCAGTCCTGTGCAATAGGATGGCATGTCAGCCTATTGCTGGCAAAAAAGCAACAAAATTTTAAATTATTGTGGTTTCCTTTTACTCATATTCTTCAATCATATCTCCATTCTTATATGTGGTGCTAAAAGTATTTTTGTTATTTTTAAAAATTCTAAGATCCTTTGAAGGTCCATGTCTTTTGTGTATAAAACGTCTGTAAATTTTCAGTTCTTGTATAACATCATGTCTGAAGAAGGGAGCTAGTCCTCTCGAAAGCTCACCATCAAATATACTCAGTTAGCCTGAAAAAGGTATCGCCTGATTTCTTCACTCTTCTACTACTTTCTATGGCTAACACAGTACAACATTATACTACTTGCTAGAAGTAAAAAAGTGCACTGAACAGTAAAACTAACACGGTGGCTAAACTAGTGAAGTATGCAGTCTGAAGAAGGAAGTGGTGATGGGAAAGTGAAGTGCCACTCATCCCTACCTTTTTTCCCAGACTCTGAGAGCTTCTCAAATTTCTGGCAGCACTGTTGTTGATGTAGTTCGGCCTGTTTCACGTCTTTGCTTTTCAACCTGGCTTTATCAAGAGCTTTGTTTGAATTCTCATATTCAACCAGGCTCTTTGTCCTCCTCAGCAATAGATCCTGCCAGAGGGTGAATAAATATATTAAAAAGGAAAAAAAAAACCCAGAAAATATCTATATTTACCTTCCTTGTCATGTTGGAGGGATCTAAAAATACCTTGGCTGCTTCGATATTAAGCATGTAGTATCTTAAGAGTTCTGACAGCTTTAAGTCTTCATCAGATGCAACTCTGGCTTCTACTTTCTGAACAAAAAATATGGATAAATTTGAAAATTCTCGGTACCTGAAGCACCAAAAAAAAAAAAAAAATAAATAATAATAATCAGAAGATAAAAAAAACAGCTTACCCGGAGTTTCTCGAATAATTCTGCTAGCTTTAGCAAATATCTGGTGAGAAAAAACGGAAAATTAGTGTGTGTCAAATAAGTCTTTATGTAAGAGAGGTATTAAAATTTAGTTTAGCATCATGGCCCCTTGTATAGATTTTGTTGGTATCAGATCATTACCACAAGGAATATTTTGTTTGTAAAGTACACAATCATTTGCCATATGGCACAGTCATGCCCGGTTGCGACATGGCTGGCACGGCTCATAAGAGTATCACTACACCTGGATCATCTGTTGCTTATATAGAATTGCCACTTTCACACAATTAGAATATAAACAGCACCATTATAAGCTCGAAATCATAGGGCTATACATAGGGCTTCCATGTCAAACCCACAAAAATGTGTTAAAAACAAAAAAACAAACAAAAAACCCCTAACATCCTGTGGTGGATCAAGTAATATACAGCAGGCAAAAGGTCTCCAACTTCAGCTACAAGAATTGAATAACATTTTACAGGGTATTTAGTATTTTACCCCTCGAGATTCTGCTCCACTTATCGATATCCTGTAGTTTTATGTCTTTACCATGCAAATATAAAAGGATGTTATTTTATCCTTGTATACGACCATATATTTTTTGTAGACTCTGGTCCACATACACAGATACAATTAGCAAAATCCCATTTTTTGAGGCCTATTGTTAGTATTAACTTGGCAGACTCTGCAAAGAAAAAGGTACCAAATCTGGATAAATGTAAAAGTCATGCACTTAGGGTCTAGGAAACAAAAGGTGCAGTTGTTTAATAAACCACATGATATTGGATAAAACTACAGCTAAAAAGACTGGGGGTATATTGGGAGGTCAGTAGTCTTACGTGCCAAGGCAAGGAAAATCATGGATTGCAGTAAAAGAGGCAAAAGATGTTGAAGACAGGAACATAGTTTTGCACCTCTACAAATCACTGGTTAGGCAGATATGGAATAAAGCAAACACTTTGGTGCTGATGTATAAGAACGATCTAGCCGAGATGGAGAAGGTGCAGTGGAGGGTTACCAAGTCGGTGAAAGGAATGGGTGGATTGCAATTCCAAGACAAGCAATCAAACCTAGGCTTATTTGGCTTGAAAAAAAAAAGACATGATAATTTAATTGCCATGTACAAATAAGTGAAAGGAGGATACAAAGATTTCTTGCATGATCTTTCTACACCTAGGCCTGTCAGCATGAGAAGAGGGCATCTTCTACGACTAGAGGAAAGAAGGTGTTAACATCACAAACAGGGATTCTTTACTGTAAGAGCAGCGAGACTATGAAACTTACTGCCACAAGAAGTTCCGAGGGTGGATTCATTAAACCAATTTAAAGACATTCTAGATGCCTTTCTTGAAAACCATAATATTACGGGTTATAGTTAGATTCTGGAGATAGGACACTTTCAGGAATTTATTCAGATTGCCATATTTGGAGCGGGGGAGGAATTTTTTATGGCGTAATTGGTATCCACCTTGTTGGGGTTTTTGCCTTCCTCTGGATCAACACTATAGGGGGTTATTGGTCAGACTCCATGAACCAATGTCTTTTTCCAAACTTATCTACCATGTTCCTATATGTTCAAATCACTGAACCATGCAGGTGAAAGTGCAAAGATGCCGCACGCTAGTATGAAGATATGCATTGTGAGTAAAGTGTGGGAGGACAATGTTCATACTGCCAGATAGAGCGAGATAAAAGCAGAAAATGTTAATTTTTTTTTACTGCAGACAAGCAAGAAAATGTCTTCCACGCTGTCCACATAATGCAAAGATGCACTAGGTTCTTCAGAGAGATGCTTATAATAGCTGATCTCTCCTGTCGAGTGTGGAAATCACCTCTATAAAATCAGAATGTCCTACAACAGTACTTTAAAAATGGGCTTTGCTAACCAGACAACACCTTGTATGCAAATTTTCAGGTATGAAAAAGTCACAAATTCCTGCAAATTCTTGTTCTTACATCGATCTTGCTTTGTTTTTAAAAGAGAGAAAAAAAAAAAAAAAAAGCAGCGGGTCAGGCTCAGCGCGTGAGTACATGGCCCTGAGTGCACAACATGCTTGTAAATTTGGCAGAAATTGTAGCAGAAATCTAACACTAATTCGTACAGAATTTGCCAGAATTCTGTTCCTGGTTCATGGACAGCCTCAGAGATGCACCAGGATTATTAGGAAGCGTGCGTCTCCCAATACATTTTTTGCATCTTACTACAATGTACAGACACATGAAGTGTTGGTCCTTATCCTCCCCCCTCCATATCTACACACAAAGATAAATACACATATTCAATGTATACATTACATATGCATAATTATACAGATATGTTGACACATTTAGGGATATATTTACTAAGGCCCCATTCACGTCTGCTTTAGGAGCTGTGTCGATAGTATCCGCCCAGATATCTTGAAAAAGGTATTCTTACATATACTGCATGGAGGCCATCAGGGACTACAGGGCAAATGTTTTTTGGGCAACATTTGCTATATTTCCTTTAGCTAAATGCTTTATGTGCCAGACGCCAACAGAGTGTCCAGCAGATAATACATGTATGAGAGTGAAATAGAACTAATACAGTCCAAAAGAAACTACATTTGCTTTAAAGGGGTTGTCTCACTACAAGGATTGCTTTCTATGTTAAAGATCTTGCAAAAAGAAGTCACTTTGTAATATATGTCCAATAAGTGTCCTACCTATTCTGAGATATCCCCTCTTGGATGGGCTACATCAGCTCCTCAGGTCACTATAGCTACAGACCTGTTTGATCTATCCTGATAGGCTGCCAGCACTGGTTGCTATAGCTACAGACCTGGCTTCTACTGCAGCCTAGTGGAAGCCACTTAACACGCCCCTGAATTCAAAGTAAAACCAAGAAAACAGGACTTAGGTAAGATGAATCACTGTAGTGAGACAACCCCTTTAAATACTCCTGTAACTGCGCTGCAGTATACATCAGGATACTGTTGTCAAGATGTTCCGACAAACATGGGCGAGGTAGTCCAAAAACATGATCAAAATGGGGCCTAATAGTTATATCCTGCAAGCATAGACTAAATAGCATAAAAATGAGCCAAATTTATCACGGAGGCTCATGGCATATGATAAATTTGGTGCATCTTTGCACAATGAGACTTGCTGAATTTTGTTAGGCAATACCTAGGTTTAACTGTTGGCAAAGCAGACAAAAATGTGTCTAAAAAGTCCCTAAAGTACATTATAAATGTGATGCAAGTCATGTACACTACATTTTACGACACACTGTACCATAATTCTGGCACAATTGTCATAGTAAACACTGTGCAATATGATGAGCTGTCTAGAAATTGAAAGAAATTTCTAATATATCCACATCACGGACATAGTATCAAGCTGTATGGATAAAACTATGAATAAACCATGCCCCTAATGGCCACTGCAGAATCTCCTATGCATTGCTGCCAGTAAAAGGTGATTGCTTGTTTTTCTAAAGATATTTTTTAGATGCCTAAAGTCTCTAAATGTTGATTGATTCCCTTAGGCTATGTTCACACGTGTGAAATTGTGACATTTTGCGCCGTACTGCGCTCAATACGGGCCGAGATACGTCCCAGTCATTACGGTAATCCACAGTTTTCATAGAGAACTATGGATTCCGTCTCCTCTCCCCGCTCGCACAATACGCCACGGGGGGAGAGAAGTGATATGTCAATTACTAGCAGCGAATACGCGCCGCTAGTAATGAATGTCTATGGGGCCACCTGCCCCGCGGGAGCTCGGACCAATCGGTGCGAGCTCCCGAACCCACGGCGTAATGGCGGGGCGCCCCACTATTATGCCGTTTGAACACAGACTTACAGTTTACAAATCAGAACAATCAAAAGGCCTCAAACTAAAAGTACATTTTTTTATTTTATTCACTTAAAATCATTATTGAATAAGACAATTATGTAGCGTCTCCAAGACTGATCACATCGTATAATAACTGTATGAAACTATTTTTTTTCTAGCATTTATTGGTGAAAGAAGGGCAGACTAATCTCTGTTTACTGTAGTTGCTGCAACAACTGCTTATCTGTATGTAGTCTCATTATAAATAGTAGGTAATAACAGGATGATCGCTCTTTTGTTCTCTACACAAGCCTAGATAAAGATTAGACTAGAACAACAGGGCAATTACAAGAGCAAGACACATACAATGGGTTAATCTTTTTCTGTACTGGGGGGAGGGAGGGGTTACCACCTATATTTACACATATGTGGTCTTGCTGTTTAACACTTACACCTCGCAGGCCAATAAAGTGTTTGAAAGAGACCAATCAAGTGATCCTCATTGCTGTGACAGCAGAGCTCGCAAAGGGGAAGTCAGACACACAAACCAGGAAGTCATGTACACACGGGAACTTAAAAAAAAATCACAAAAAAATAATAAATTTACACATATTTGTCGAAATGTGGGAAAAAAAGGACTTGTTTTATTTTTCTAAATAGTATTCAAAAGATTTAAAATGTATAGAAGTTGGACACTGCAAAATTGTGAGCCACGTTGTATCAAATTTCTATTTCTAAATGTGTATTCAGCTCTAGAATACACATTTTATTGCATTATATACTTAGTTAATTTTTGACAGGAGCTGTGTGGACACGGACAAAGTTTCTATGCTATGGTGTTTACTTTGCAGTGAACTTTGTATTGTCATGTTTGAGATCAAACAGTATGAAGTCCTTATTAATACAACTATGAGTATGATACTAGCAGTGCGAGATATACATACAACAATCTTTTCAAAGGTCTTCCAAATAAAAAGGGAAGGTTTCAAATAGGTTTACCCATAAAAATTTGCTCCAGCGCTCCACCGGTCATATTACCACAAAGTCTACGTGTTGGCTGCACATGTTACGTTTTGTCATTTTAACAGTAACTGCTACAGACCCTGAATAACAACGATGGCCATCGGCCCCACGGTTACAAGAAAAGCAGCCGGCACTGGAAGAACCTGAACGGCATAAGCCATACATCATTCGTTGGCACCAATGTAGCAGATCCTAAACACCCAGCCCACCCTCCTGAAGCCCCAGGGTGTTTTGCATCACTACAATGCTGAATACGAAATTGTTCACAGCATAGAAGTAAAAGGCAGACCGGCCCCTGATGAAGAAGTAAGATACAATTGACAGGTTGCAGGTACTAAACTGCTCTTCCTACTTGTATATCCAGGTTTTTACCTACCTATTATTATATAACGTACATCACTGCATAATATATTAGTGCTCTACAAATTAGAGATAATAATGGTAATTCGAAAATCACTGTGTAAAAGTATAACAAATAAGAGGACCATACACTGTAGTAAAAAAAAAGCATAAAAGATTTGACTTGCAAGGATTCTCTAATCACAGACCACCAAGGGATGGACTTCTAAAAATGATGCAAAAAAACCCAAACATATGGCTGGCTACACCAGCTGTGGCAAGTCATACATCACCCTTGCAGTGGTATTACATCAAAGACAACCAAAAATGGGCCTCATATAGACAGGCTGAGTCCAGCAAGAAGATGACCCTCTGCCTCTATGAAGTCCATAAACCTGAATAAAATAAAATATAGGGGTTGTCTAAGTGATGTAACTAAATACCAGACTCTAAGAGGGAAGGCTTTTCTTCTCGATTATGTGAAGGGGAAGGGCTTTTCTCCTCGATTATGTGAAGGGGAAGGGCTTTTCTCCGCTAGACATGTTCTTCTGCCGCCCCAAAACTGGATGGAAGAATGAACATGTTTTCCGTGCCGCCGGCGGTCTGAAAAACCACCGGGCGGAAAACCCGTGGGGACTGCTGCGCGGGTTTTCCATAGAGGCCAGTGTTAAAAGTGCCGTGGGGACAAGGCCTAAAGCTACTAAAAGTATCCTAAATTTACTTGTAAGTTACATAATCTCTTGGTTCAAATGCAGGAGTCAATGTGACACCTGTCAGTAATATATAAAATAAAAATGTATTAGTTCTGGTGGCCATTCAGATACTTTTAGCCGTGGTCTGCACTTTTACTGCACAAAAACATTTTAAAGGACATAAACCACTTTAAAGTGGGACATCTCCTAATATGTTTGTAGTAAATCTTGGTGTTCCCTGTGAAACAACAATTTTGGAGCATCTTCTCTTATAGCTTTGTCATGTGCTGTTCTTCTGATATTCCCACTAGAGATGTATTACTGAATCTGTCAACTGGGTGTTACCAATTGGGAGGAGTCTGATATTGTCTAATCAGTGCCAACAGTAAAAAAAAAAACACCAAAAAAAATCATGGAATGGTAACACCCAGCCGTCTGATTCAGTCATAAATAAGGCTGTATCCTCACAGCAAATGAAAAGTATTTAAACAATCGATTTTCAAATCTGGTTTTTGTTATACAGTGTACTTTACAGCCCTGTTGAGGTTTTCGTTATAGAGCACTAAGGCGTTTTTTACACAGATCCACGCCAAAAACAACAAATCTTTCTGTTGTTTTTTTTCATACCATTCCATTAACTTAATAGTAATTTTTCTGCCGTTTTTGAGTTAAATACCTTGGAAGAATGAACACGTTCCAAGTTTTAAAAAAAAAAAAAGTTTTAAAATCCGACCTCGGAAAATTCAATTCATGGAGACTACAACTGGGATTTTCTATTAAGGTCTACGGGAATGGTTTAGGGGCCGTTTACACGGCACAGGACAAATACCGGTCGGTTTATCCGGTATTTGTCTGTTTTTTGTGCAGTGCACACGGCCACGGAAGGACGGCTTTTCTCCGCAATGAGCGGAGAAAAGCCCTCCCGCTTCACATTCACTTGTTCATATTCTGTCCGAAAACCGGATGGAAGAATGAACATGTTGAATGTTTTTCTGGGCGCCGGCGGTCTGAAAAACCGGTCGCAAATCGGTGCCGTGGGGACATGGCCTTAAAGTCAGTTTTTCAAAAACCAGACTATAAATCCTTGTCGTGTAGACGGTTCTTTATAAGAGAAATTGCTTTAGAATTGCCATTTCTAAGGGAACACATATATTTACTAAAACTGACAGATCAGGAGATGTCATGAGCCCCTTTAAACACATCTGCCATGCTATGGCCACACATTTACACCGCAAGGGAATATGAAATGTGGTCAGGGCAGCTCAAGCACATCCAAAAAGGTCTGAATGTGTATGGGTTATTGAACTGCAATACACGGCACAAGGTTTATATGTATCAGTAATGTCTGAGCATTAACACTTTAGTGTTTTTGCTGAATCCAAAGCTACAAGGTAACTGCCGATGTTGGTACAAGGGCGACTGTAAAAGGTTTTCAGGCACACGTGGTACACATTAGTAATGTATCTAAACATATAAATGTTAGGAACAGGGTGACCTGTAAGGATTTCAAGTAAAACTATAATTATATGAACATTGAGAATACTGGAGACATTAGTAAACGTGTCCTATAGCGGAGCCTAAAGTAACCTCCCTAGTTCCATAGAAAGGATATATAGGGCAAATGACACGTAGGACATGAAGTGAAACATGAAGATTACAAAGATCAACAGGTTGAAAGAGGCAGTAAATGTATCGTGTATGCACCATGTAACAATATACAAGATTTTCTTTCTAATATTGTTGACCTAGTTTGGAGAAATAGGAATAACAGTAATACTACAATAATGGGAAAGATACCGCTACATATATGAATTAATAATTCAGATCTCGGAGAAATTTTTCAGAAAGCCAAACCTAAAGAAACAACGTCCCCTAGTGGCGTGCCGCATGAGAGCAGTGTGTAGTGAGAATTTATAGGCCTCTGCTCAATGGAATGTGTGTACTCAACAAAAGGGAAGTCATCAAAATAACTTCCTACTCCAAATTCTTTTTCCACCCACCACTGACAGCAACACTTACTTTCTAATGGGAGTGTTCTCCTCATCAGCTAAAGAGACGAGTGCAGCAGAAATATGAATGTAATCGTCGGCCACATCTGCAAAGAACAAAGGAAATGAATCGTATACTTCAAATCCATAACTTAACGCCTCCCAGTCCGTGTCTAGGGCAAGTTATTGTAACGTGAGGTCATAAAGTTTTAATTTGTCTCAAGGAAATGACATGTAAAAAGTTACACAAGAACGCTTGCCTGCACATATTTTAGTAAAGCAGAAACTGAAAAAGATGCAGCATCTGAACCCAACATTTATGTTCTGAAGATGGGCATGTTTCCCTTATATGGGAACCTCTTAATTTAAAGGGGTTTTCTCGCCACAAAGATCATATCTGTAAAGATGGGGACAGTAAAAGTAGGCACTTTTGCAATTGGTTTGCATTACCTAAATCATTTAGTATAGCAGCTATGAGCTAATCTGTGCATGTCTAGAGCTATTTCTGCAGCAAGTGGTTGGGCTACGACCCCCTTACCTGTGATTGGCTTCCTGATATTTCATTCAGTCCTGTTTGAACACGCCCCCCCTAGACGGGACACACCCCCTGTGCTGTGATTGGTTGCCTGCACTTTCTTCCCTATGAGCTGTGTAAAATCAAAGTGAAAATTGCTGCCGTCTGTACTCATTGTCTTTCACTGCACCCTGAGCTGTGTATTAATGGCTGCAGAGCTCCTCTATGCCCCCTACTCCCAGTGATCGTTCTATGTGAAGTATCTAGGCAACTACCGAGTCTCTAGATTCACTCTCCCCCATGTAACAGTCTTATACACAGAGAGGATGTTACAGCTCTGTAGAGCTGTCACCTCCTTCCACAAGCCCCTTGTAACCAGAACACCTGCATTGGTGTAAAAAGTTATACATACAACCTGAACTGATGAAACAAATGTGAGAAATGCACTCTGCTCCCCCTCTACCTCCTGCCTGATAACAGATGGCGACAGCTCTGCAGGCATGAGAACTGACCACTGCAGGAGGTCTGCAGAGCTGTGAAATCCTCTCCCTTCCACTGCTCACATAGAATGATGATGTCATCACTCTTCAGTGAGAGAAGACATGCATACAGGGAGGAGAGACCCACCCCTGGATTTGAAGCTGTAAGAAAGAGAGAAAGCTTAAGAGGCCCACGACAGCTTGTAATGATAAAACACCTTTAAGAAAGTGAGGAAGTATACTTTTTTTTTTTTTTTTTTAAAGCGCACTTTTGCACCCATAGAAATCAATGTGATTTTACGTATATATGACTGTATATACATGGGTCAAAAGGGGTAACATTCCTCATTAGGGATAGCTAATCATGTAGGTATTTGGAAACTTATACACCATTAGTTGCTCCAATGAAGTTTAAATAAATTCAAAAAGGCTCATGGAAAATGAGCTAGGACTCTGTATTGCCACCTATGGAATGTTTCATTCTTCAAGTCACATCTGACTCACTGAGCCTTGCAATATAAATGGGATTAACGCCACACAGGTATTCATCTGCAGACAGCTGTTTTGGGTAGTTTACCCCTCATCAGTGAAGAGTGATCAGTGATTGGTTATAGGGTCTAAGTATAACTTGAAAGGGTAATGTTCCTCATTAGGGAGAGGCACCAGGAAGGTGTGTGGGACTTAAGACACCATTAGTTATACTTCTATACCATGTATGTATATACATACACTCCTGATGAAACCTTAGGCAATATAGGTGGAGACCCTCTCTATTACTCTTCCATGATCTTTTTTTCTTTATCATGGTGAGCTAGTAGGAGCGGTTATGCTTTGCATGTCACAGATGACTGTTTTCAATTGTCTATTTTCTATTTGGTGTATAATGTTACTCCCTTATATTGTTTATGTACATAATTATTCCTTCTCTTGTTAGGCTAGGTTCACTTTGCACTGGAGGTTCCTGATAGACCCATTGTAGACAATGGGGTCTGTCGGGTGCCATTTGTGTCCGTCAGTAAATGGGTCCGTTTACACCTTTCATTTTTGGACTACAACAGGGTTACTTTTCATGATTTTCATTGTGATGGTACAATTTTCGTTGTGTGGGAGAAGTTAATTACAGTAACTTCCTCCCATCATGTACACATGTTTTGTGATATATTTTCTATATATTTTGTTGTCCTGATGTGTATTTTTTTTTTAGCTCATCCACATTTGTTATACACAGTCTTTTGCTTATTTATTGTTGGCTTATAGGTGTGTAGTGGGTATGAGCTGAGAGTGATGCTATCGCTTTGTAGCTAACACATACATATATAGCACTATCCACATGGCGTTATAGCGGTAGCATGAAAAAGGTCCTCCAAAGAAGACCAAAGCGGAGTAGTGGGGAACCCATAGAAATAAATATAGCAAAAACAGTCTTATTTGGACTACATTTACTCTGTTTGCCAAAACTACATGCTTTCTGTAAAGGAAAAAGAAGTCTACCACAGTCTACCGTACTTCTGAATCCCATACATATACCAATAAACAAAAAAGCATATAGACTCATATGGGCCACATGTATGATCTGTTTAGGTTACTATGGGCAAAAGAGTGAGTTTTAGACCTAAACCGGTTCATACATGTGGCCCATATGAGTCTAGGCGCTTTCCACCTTCCCATGTATGTGTAGTTTTCTTAAAGCAGACAAATGCCCAATAAACTGTCGACCATCGTTGGCGATATGAACATAAATACAAAAGAGTGACATTGAAACATCTTCAATAAAAAACATGTAAACTTAATTATTTTGTTTAAAAGTCCATACAAAATTATGATAGTCCCCCATGACACTTGTGTGTTTCGGACCGAACATTGGGTCCTTGTTTTTCATGGACTTTTAAATTGAAGAGTTAAGTGTACATATTTTATATTGAGCACAATCCAATACCTTATTTTTGAATTTATGCTTAAAGCATATACCACCAGGAAAGAGAAAAACGTAGTTCAATTAGGACCCACCGCAGCTCTGTAGCAGTAGCATTACCAGGGTACAAACAGCCCCTATCCTGGAAGGATTAGGCACATGAATATTTCCAAATATTTGTGTCACTCTTCAGGAACATGTTAAAAGTCAGTAGATCTCCTCTTACTTGTTGGATCTGGAATGGTTACTTACATAGGTTTGCATTGCAAAAGGGGAGAAAGATGGCAACTTTGATAGGACAATATTGGAGAGTGCTTTTTCTTATTACTATACTTGGCTGCTCAACTCTTCTTGCATCACTTATCTCAAAAAGTTAAATAGGAATCCAACCAGATTTAAATGGTCCTTCCCCCAAATTCAAAAACTATTGATTGCTGCAAATGTATTCCTGACATTCGAAATCTAACCAAAGACGGAATAAAATAAGAAATATTTGAGCAAAATACGCACTTTTATGAGATCGTGTCATTTTGTCAGATTTGGCACAAGAGTCCTTGATCCTGTTGTGATAATTGACCAGAAAAATTTTTTCCTGCTCGAAGAATTCATCAACTTCCTGCATATAGAAGGAGAGAAGCGTAAGACATTTTAATGGTCAGATTCAGGTCAGACTAAAGAACTGAATTATATTAAATCAGAAGAAAAAAATTGGATACAGAGCCATTAAGTGTTCTGATGTATTAAACGTAGTAACTGTACTGCTGATGGGCCTTAATTCCTAGGTGCACTGATCTGTGCAATCATACAGGGCAGAAAGAGAAGAGACAGGACATAGACTTCACTGGAGCCTGGGAAGGTAAGTAAACTTCTACACAGACCATCAGAGATGAGGGACCACAAGCCCTCCATGACTGTATACCACCGTGAAAGCAAGCACTAACCCTCTACTACTCTAAAACAGCCAGGAGGCTGGCATTCATTCTTTTTTTTCAGGACCAGGTGATTTTTGGTTTCTCATTTTGCCTGTTTTACCCTCCCCTCTTTCTCCCTTCCCAGAGCCATAACATTTTTACTTTACTAAGAATGTATTAATGTACTAGGAAACCAAGAAATAAACGAAAAAAACATATGGGGCGGAACTGGGGGCAAAAAAACCCCCCCAAAAAATGCAATTACGCGAACTTTTGAGTTTGTTTTTATAGAGCTCACTTTGTGGTGTACGTGACATGTTTATTCTGCAGATTAATACAATTCCAGGTATATCAAAATTATAGAGTTCTCAACTTTACGTTTACAAAACTTTTTTTTTTTTATATGCTTTGTATCGCAATAACTTGTTATTATTTACAATACAGGACCTATGTGAGGTCTCATTTTTTGCAACATGAGGTGTAGTTTTTATTGGCAATAATTTGAAGTACATGCAACTTTTTGTTTAGTATTCATTTTTTTTTATAGGAGACAGGATGAAAAAAAAAAAAAAAAAAAAAAAAAGTTCAGCGTTTTTTTTATAGCATTCACCATATGGGGAAATCATATTTTGTTGTGTTAGAACAGACTTTTACAGACTTGGAAATACCAATTATGTTAATTTTTTATATGATTAAAAGGGAGTATATTTACATTTTCAATTTTTTACAGTAATTTTTAGCCCCAAAATGGAGAGGGAGGAGGCTTGAACATCCAACCACTTGATTGCTGTACAATATTCTGTAGTCCTGAAGTAGTTCAGTATATAGGCATTTCATTGATCTCCTATCCTAGAAACCAAACTGCACTCCACCTTATTATCCGACAGCACCTGTTGGGTATGAAGCAGACTCCGCACGTGAGCCCGTCCTGTACACCCCAAACAGCTGACTGATGTAAAATTGTGTCACTTGGCATGAAGTGGTTACAGGGTATTGTACCAAACATTGTAACATTGTAAGTTGTGCCTTATATTGCAGCTCAGGTATGGCGAGGTTTTTTTTTGTTGTTTTTTTGGTTTTTTTTAAACTGTGTCTAATCTCCATTATCATTAATGTAATTTACTCTCGGTCATCACCTATAAGAGAGGTGTACCGAATCCTGTGGCTATGCCATTAATATTTACAGTGAGAACACCCTATTCAACTTCTAACCTAGACAATTGGCAAAGTCTCTTTGATACTTTACATACCAATTCCTACAGCAGTAGCTTACTACTATCTTACCTACTCTAGGCTGGATGGCATGGACATATTGATTTTACCTACACTGATACACTGTAACAAAATATCAAAAGAGGAGATGTGGAGCTCAGAGAAAATTGCTAATGAGTAAATGCTAATGGTGGATCTATAGAGATAGGAAACCACTGGATGTAAAAAGGTATAGCCTTACTCACCGAAAGTAAGCTCTAAAAGAGGACAAGGATTCCTGAACCTCAAAGGAATTTCTAATATATTCCTAATAGTTATCTTATTAAATGTTTATACAATAGTTAATACAATTTTCTCATATACATGCTTTTTAAGATTCCACTCACATAACTATCCTATATGTGTGCAGTTGGCCCCTGTCTGCACAGTAGAATGGTATAACCAATAGATCAATTCTGTCTAATTAATGTATGGGCCAACTGATTAGAAATAAATAGGCGTGTGACCCCCCCGCTGACATTCAGTGAACAACGAATTAGATGCCATTATGTGCTGGGTCAGCGCACAGGACACATCCATAGGATAGCTAAATAGAAAAATGGATTTTTTATTATATTTACTACAACTACTTTACTGTATATACATGGCTGCCTGTCTGTAGAGAAGCTTTATGCACGGAAAGTGGAGGACAAGATAGCGCTGAATATAGACAAAGCCATGATGAAGAGATGCCGCTGTATATAGACTGCCAGACATGATGGGGAGGAGATGCCGCTGTATATAGACTGCCAGACATGAGGAGGAGATGCTGCTGTATATAGACTGCCAGACATGATGGGGAGGAGATGCTGCTGTATATAGACTGCCAGACATGATGGGGAGAGGCTGCTGTATATAGACTGCCAGACATGATGGGGAGGAGATGCTGCTGTATATAGACTGCCAGACATGATGGGGAGGAGATGCTGCTGTATATAGACTGCCAGACATGATGAGGAGATGCCGCTGTATATAGACTGACAGAGACTACTGTATGGTTACAAGATTCCTATGTGAGCAGATCTTTAAATACATGTATGTTATAAAAGTGAGTTATTTCATACATTAAAAACAAATGATACAATTCTTATACGAAAGCCAGAATTCTCCTTTAGAACACACTATGAAGTTGCAGAGCTTTTTACCGTTTATGCACATTTTATTTTGTTTGTGATTTATATATTGCATCTCATCTCACCTTTACTCCAGAAAGAAGAACTTCATCCGCACTTTTCACCATAATACCTAAAAATCCAACAATCATTTCTATTTTAATTTTTCTTCTTACACTTAACTAGATAAAACACAATACAATTGTTGTTTAGAACGTTTTGTATGACATATGTGAAGATTTACCTTTCACATAATAGTTTACTGGATGCTTAGTCCTTTAGGAATACAAAGTTGAAAAGCACCAAATCAACCCACACCAATTTAGTGACTATGAACATTTAAAGGGGTGGCTGCATCTGGGAAACAGAGGTTTGTGTGTATAAACCAATCAGCCATGACATTAAATACATTAAAGAGGTATTTCCACCATAGACATTGAGGGCTCGTAACTCTAGAGCAGGGGTGTCAATCTGCGGCCCTCCATCTGTTGTGAAACTACAACTCGCATGTTGCATTTTGATAATCTCTAATAGTGGGCATGATGAGAGTTGTAGTTTCCAAACAGCTGGAGGGCTGCAGTTTGACACCTGTGCTCTAGAGTGAGCGATGCACTTGGCTGTACTCAGAACTCACACTGGTTTCAATGGTAGAGTCCTGACCACCTCTCTGTTTAAAACAGAGAGGTCTCGGGCCTCATTCTGAAGATAGGTGTGGGTCCCAAAGGGTAGACCCACACCCACCAGACATTAATGGCATATCCTCTCAATATGAAAAAAAACTCACTGCTAATTAATAATGATGTATAACATATAGACTCTGTTCAATTATCAAACAAATCACTGCCGTGAGAAAATGTCCGTCTGCAGATCACAACGATATAAAACAAAAGCTTTAATATATTATCAATTAAAAAAATTAATACCTCCACACCTGATAGATGTAATAAACAGGGTCAAGACAAACGCTCCAACCACGTGGTAAGATCCTTAGTGATCTCCAGATTCCTCAGGTGTAATTGTGCATCCAGACTTAAAGATGTTTTCTCACTACAAAGATTAGCTTTCTACATGAAGGGGCAGGCTAAATAAGGACTTTTTCTAAGTACATTGGTCAATAGATTTTACTTTAGTCGAGATAAGAGATATTGTATGTGCTCTGAGTGCACACAGGTTTATTTGGTTACCTGTCTTACCACACCTTAAAGGGAATGTGTCATCAAAAAATGACATTGTTTAACTCACATTTTTATGTTAAACACATTTTTTAGGAATTTTTGGTTATGTTTTTTTTTAATTTTCCAGATCACTTTCAATATTTTTTTTAATAATTCTTAAGTCCTGCAGTTTTCACTTTGGCCACTAAGCCTAATAATCGTCTGACACTTCCTGTTCTGTTTAGAGAGCTTTTCAGCAGTCTATTCATAATCAGTAAAAGCAGGGTCAGGCTGCAAGGAGACGCCATTGTGTACAGATAACACAGAATCCACCAGTCACAAGAGGAGATGTCACAGCTCCCCCTCTCCCCTCCCTTCACAGTGAAAACTATCATATACACTCACCGGCCACTTTATTAGGTACACCATGCTAGTAACGGGTTGGACCCCCTTTTGCCTTCAGAACTGCCTCAATTCTTCGTAGCATAGATTCAACAAGGTGCTGGAAGCATTCCTCATAGATTTTGGTCCATATTGACATGATGGCATCACACAGTTGCCGCAGATTTGTCGGCTGCACATCCATGATGCGAATCTCCATTCCACCACATCCCAAAGATGCTCTATTGGATTGAGATCTGGTGACTGTGGAGGCATTTGAGTACAGTGAACTCATTGTCATGTTCAAGAAACAGTCTGAGATGATTCCAGCTTTATGACATGGCGCTTTATCCTGCTGAAAGTAGCCATTCAGATGTTGGGTACATTGTGGTCTTTAAAGGGATGGACATGGTCAGCAACAATACTCAGGTAGGCTGTGGCATTGCAACGATGCTCAATTGGTACCAAGGGGCCCAAAGAGTGCCAAGAAAATATTCCCCACCATGACACCACCACCACCAGCCTGAACCGTTGATACAAGGCAGGATGGATCCATGCTTTCATGTTGTTGACGCCAAATTCTGACCCTACCATCCGAATGTCGCAGCAGAAATCGAGACTCATCAGACCAGGCAACGTTTTTCCAATCTTCTACTGTCCAATTTCGATGAGCTTGGGCAAATTGGAGCCTCAGTTTCCTGTTCTTAGCTGAAAGGAGTGGCACCCGGTGTGGTCTTCTGCTGCTGTAGCCCATCTGCCTCAAAGTTCGCCGTACTGTGCGTTCAGAGATGCTCTTCTGCCTACCTTGGTTGTAACTTGGTTGTAACTATTTGAGTCACTGTTGCCTTTCTATCAGCTCGAACCAGTCTGCCCATTCTCCTTTGACCTCTGGCATCAACAAGGCATTTCCGCCAACAGGACTGCCGCTCACTGGATGTTTTTTCTTTTTCGGACCATTCTCTGTAAACCCTAGAGATGGTTGTGCGTGAAAATCCCAGGAGATCAGCAGTTTCTGAAATACTCAGACCCGCCCTTCTGGCACCAACAACCATGCCACGTTCAAAGGCACTCAAATTACCTTTCTTCCCCATACTGATGCTCGATTTGAACTGCAGGAGATTGTCTTGACCATGTCTACATGCCTAAATGCACTGAGTTGCCGCCAAGTGATTGGCTGATTAGAAATTAAGTGTTAACGAGCAGTTGGACAGGTGTACCTAATAAAGTGGCCGGTGAGTGTAGACGTCTATGGGACAGAAACTGTCTTAAGAATCCTATGGGCATGAAGCTGCTGTAAAGTATCTCTCTGACTGCTGTTAAAGCAGTGCAAGCATGAATGTCTTCCCCACAATCATATATAGACGGCCGAATAGAGAAATCTACAATCAGGAAATAAAAACGACTGAGAGGAAAAGCATATGGATCAGGGGCTTGAGTTAATAAGTAAAAAAATAAAATAAAATTGGCGACAGATTCCCTTAAACAATTATTTAATTTAGAGAGCAGGGAGTGACATCACCATGAAGAAACAGCTCAGTCCAGAGCAAACTAATTATCTCTAACAAGATTACAGATAAGCAACTGTTTTCAGTCCTGAAAGAACATGTACCTTTTCTTTTTCTGAAGATAACATCTCCTGCACTTATCTGTGTAACAGCTAAGCTAGTTACAGAGAAGCCAAACAAGCTAATCACTACTACAGAACCAACCAAACCCTGAGGAGGCAGAATGAGTAAAACTGCTTGTGACTAAGTGAAAAAATGTGGTGAGGAAACCCCTTTAATGGTAGTTTCCCCTATGAAGAATATGGAGTATTCTCACCCTGATAAACCCTATCCAAACTGACCCTATGCGGAGCACTTGTCCTGAAAAAGGCGACCCCACAAAAATTGACCCTCCTAATCCTAGATAAAACACGCAAACGCATTTCATCCAGGGTCATGTTGAATCCTCAGTGGGTTAAACAAACATCTACGGTATGAGACGTGCATGAAACAGGCTGTAAGCATTTCAGTGCGGTGTCACTGCCTGAGTTAGGACTTGTTCACACGACGTTTTGGATACATTTTTTGGATCCGTTTTTTACCAGAAGAAAACTGCATCCAAACTGCATTAAAAAACGCAACAGCTGATGCTTTTTGCATGCGTTTTGCATGCGTTTTTTGGATCCTTTTTTCAATGCCTTTCCTTTCAAATCATCTATTAATTTAACCTATTCTATGACCAAATACACCCTTTTGATAATTATTAACCCTAACCTTACCCCTACCCTAACCCAACCCAACCATAACCCTACCCGATTAATAATGAATTATACTTAATAATACATAATTACTAATTATTAATAATTAAGAATGATAAATAATTGATTAATTAATAATTCATGATGATAATAATCATATTTAGTTTATTTATTAATAATTATTACTCATCAATTAATACTTCTTAATTTATTAATTATTAGTAATTTAGATTAATACTATAGAATTAGTATTAAATAATATATATATATATATATATATATATATATATATATATATATATAAAAATATATATATAATACACCTAATTTAAATATATATATATATATTTAAATTTAAATTGGGTGTAATATATATATATATATAATATATATATATATATTTATATAATATATAATTATATTTAATTAATACTAATTCTATAGTATTAATAAATCAAAATTACTAATAAATTAAGAATTATTAATTGATGAGTAATAATTATTATTAAATTAAGAATTATTAATTGATGTATATATATCGTATATGTATATAATTGATATATATATCGCTTTTGGATCCGCTTTTGGGACCCAAAAGCGCACTCCATTATTTCCTATGGGGACTTCTCTTGCGTAAAACGCAAGAAGAATTGACAAGACGGATCCGAAAAGCGCAGCGCAGAATAGTAAGCAAAAGCGCATCGGCGATCTCTCGTGGGAACGGTGACGCGCTTTTTACATTGAAAGCAACGTAAATCACACTGAACATTGTTGGATCCGTTTTTCGGATCCGCTATGCTTGCGAAAAGCGGATCCAAAAGCGGGTCGCAAAAACGTTGTGTGAATAAGCCCTTAGGATCTTACCATGTTGTGGGTGAATTTGTTTTGACCCTGTTTATTGCATCTACCAGGTATGGAGGTATTAGAGAATAATACAGTATTTTAAATTGATAATATATTAAAGGTTATGTTTTGTACATATCGTCATGACCAGCGGAGAGAGATTTGCTTGAGACAGCCCCTTTAATATTGTGTAGGTGTCACCCTTTTGCCCCAAAAACAGCTCTGTACCATTGGAGAATGGGCAAGCCTCTGAAGAGATCTTGTGGCATCAAGAGACTAACAGCAGATCCTTTACGTCACAGGTGTCAAACTGCCGGCCCTCCAGCTGTTGGGAAACTACAACTCCCATCATGCATTTGTATAATCTATAACAATGGGCATAATGGGAGTTGTAGTTTCCCAACAGCTGGAGGGCCGGCAGTTTGACACGTCATATAAGTTGCAAATTGAGACCTACACGGATTGGACTTGGCATTTTTTAGGCACATCCTACAGATGCTCGTTCAAACTGCAGTCTTGGAAACTAGAGGCCAAATCAACACCTGCAATACTTTGTCAGGATCCCCAAACCATTTCTGAATAATATTTGTAGTGTGGCAAGGTGCATTAGCCAGCTGAAGTAGGCCAGTTCTATTTGGGAACAGTGGTGCCATGTAGAGTACTTGATCTAAAGCGGTGTTGTTTCTGGTCACATCCAGAAAAATTCCAGGACCCAAGGTCTTACAGCACAACATCGTCCAAAGCATCACACGGCCTCTGCCAGATTGCCAAAAAAAGGTTGTATGAGCGCTAAATCATGTACGTCATTTACGCACATTATACGTACCTTAAAAGTGATCATGTGATTTAGTCGTGTAAGGTGATTGGTTTTAGCTTATTTTAAATTACCGTCATTCACATAGCTTACAACACAGTGAGCAAGGGCTACCTGCCCGAAACGCGTCTGTGCTATGTCTCATATGTGGGTGTTTATGTGCCTTTTACTTTTTGCAAGGAAATAAATTACTGTTTTTTACTGCTACTGGCTTCTGGATCTCGCAGTGGTATTCAGCATCTGCTGCAGATACCCGGACATCCGTTCGCATCTTATGTATTTCCACTTGGCCGGAGAGGCAAAGCAGCGGCGTGGATTCTTTGGACATTTCTCGATCACAGCCCATGTAAGTGAGCTTTTTTTTGTTTTTTGTTACTGCCTAATGTATCCTATGTTATGACAGATGCCATTGTCACAAGATAATCAATGTTATTCACTTCACCAAGCATTAGATTTAGTCCATTGCTACAAGCCAGATAAAACCGTTGTAAATGAAGACGTCTTTCAGCTTCCCCATTACATGAATGTTCCAAGCTTAGTTTTGAAGATGGATGGGCAATATTGGAGTTTGAGGCATGAACATACCCTAAGGGTGAATGAACACGGGAGGGATTTGCAGTGGAAATATTTCTGCAGCAAATCCTCAAGGAAGGCCCCATTCACATCACAGTTATGCTCCGTTTGTGCTATTCTTCAGGATACCAAGAGACATTTATCCTAATGGTTATGCAGCGGGGCAGTGATGGGACTATAGAGATCTACAGGGCTAACGTAGTCCTAAATTTGCATGTAAAAATTTGCAGCAGATTGTACGGATTTTACTGCAGAAGTTACCCCATTCAATTACATGGGATAAAATCCACTATGCAGACATGGGATTTGTAAAGTCCAGTCCATGTGGCTGGTGCTGTAATCCGCTGTGGATTTTTGTGTGTGGAAAATCCACTGTGGATTTTTGTGTGTGGAAAGTCCACAGAAAAGTTGTTCTATATGCATGCAGTTACTGTGGTAGATTTAAGAAATGTACTGTATTTTTCGGACTATAAAAGACGCGCTTTTCCCCCCAAAATTTTTGGGGAAACAGGGGTGCGTCTTATAGTACGAATGTAAGGAGCGCGGCCGCACTAAGCTGCCGTCCTGAGCTATCTCAGGGCAGCATGGGAGGAGCGATGCTGCGGGAAGCCGGCGGCGGGGTTTAAAGGGGTAAACCCAGCTGCTGGCTTTCCGCAGCATCACTCCTATCCTGCTGCCCTGAGATAGCTCAGTGCGGCAGCTCAGTAAGGCTGCGTTCAGTACAGTCGGTGGCTGCGCTCAGTATAATGCCGTTAGTATGCAGTGATGGAGCCGGCTCCATTCCTGCGCTTAACACTTTAGATGCTGCGGCGATCGCAGCCGTGGCGTCTTAATGAATGAGGAGCGGTGCTGCATACCGCTTCTCCGTCCGACCCCCCCGGCAATGTTATTGCCGGGGGGTAGGGGGTAGGGGGGGGGGCGCAATCAGTTGTCATGACAGCAGGAAGCCTCATACAGGCTTCCACAGCAGCCGCCATGTAATTACACCTATTACACCCTGCAGGTAATGGATGAAAATCCTATGTACAGCACTACAACAGTGCTACTGTATATAGGACAAGGAACTGTGCCCCTTAGTGGTCAAATACTCAAGGAGGACTAAGTATTAAAGCAAAAAATCTTAAGTTTAAAATCACCCCCCTTTTTCAGTTTTACAAATAAAGAAAATAAAAAAGTTACACATATTTGGTATCACCGCGTCCATAAAAGTCCAATCTATTAAAACATAAAATAATTTATTCCATACGCTGAACACTGTGGAAGAAAACATTCCAAACGCCAAAATTGTAGGTTTTTTGGTCATTTCATATCCCCAAAAGATTGGGAAAAAAAAGTGATCAAAAAGTCACCTGTACCCCAAAATGGTACCAATAAAAATTACACTTCAGCCTACTTTTTTGCTTCGAATTTTTTTCCCCTTATTTTCCCCCTCTAAAACCTAGGTGAGTCTTATAGTCCGAAAAATACGGTAAGTCTTTTGGGTGAAACACAGTGGTATTTTATGGTAAAACTTCTAGTATATTGAGTAACAAAGAGGGGTGGGATAGTGTGCAAGATTAGTTCCTATTAAAGTTATTAACTCCTATCCAAAAATGCTCTTGAAATGACAAGTTTACGCTACGTCTTTTTTTTGTGTAACATATTGCATTATTGTATAAAACTACAACCTTTAAGGACAATTAACCATACGTTGTCCACCATATGGCTACAATCACTACTGTGTGGGAGCTTAAAATGTTTAAAAATGTGCAAATGATAACTTTCAAGTCAAAAGTTCATAGAAAAACCTTATGAAGTACTAAGAATTTCTGCCTTACATGTGAATACAATGTGTGGAGACGCTCATCCTGGAAAAGCAAAATGTATTTTATGAAAGGATTTCACCATTTTCTTAAATGTGCAACTATATGGAGAGGTCAGCAGATGAAACTGCTGTCTCAGCAATGAAGCTTTACTTTTACTCTACACAGGAAGGAAGGGTGCTTACATCTTGGTCGTATTCCAGGAATATATGGAAGTTGTGGTCTTTGCTCAAGACGGGGTGAGAAGCAATTCTTTGGAGGAAGACTTCATGCACCGACACGGTCTTCTTGAACACTGCCAAATATTCACTGTGAGAACAAGGAGAGTAGAGTTGTAGAATGCAGAGAAACAAATCGGTTACACAGGATACCAGTCAGATCTGCCAGTCAGGGTGTCGGTCAATCATTTAGCAATTGCGTTTTCCAACCAACTCTGCAATATGATGCTGTATATGACACACAACAAAAATTCCACAGGGTCTGTCCAATAAATCCCAAAAGTCTAATTTAATACATCATGTAACCTGGGACTAGCTCTCCAAAACATTAAAGGGGTTATCTCACTGCAAAGATTAGCTTTCAACATGTATGGAACACTAAATGATGATGTTTTCCAAATATATTGCGTTGTTAATTTTTTTTGTTAAGGAGCTACAAGTGATTTTATCACCTTCTGTGCTCTCACTAGTTCTCCAAGTGACCGACCTGTGTACTTCTCCCTCCCCCTCCCCCGCTGTTTGTTCTATCTGATAGCAGGGAGAGATGTCATAACACAGGTTGCATGGCACAGAACTCCAGACAGTGAGAGCTTGTTTGTTATCTGATCTTTCAGACAAAAGCCAGTAATTACTGCTGTTTACTTAAATCTCATGCTGTCAGGACCAGGGAAGCTTCTGAGTTAATCTAATTTTTAAATGTCTGAATACACAAAGGTCATATGCTAATTACAGACAGCGACAGAGCACAGCAGCATTATTTCATTCATGCCTCCTATGAAACTTTGAGATGAGACAACCCCTTTAACTAATGAAATGAAAATAATAAAACTTCCAAAAAGGCATTTAATCACAAAAAATAACTACAGCTGCTGGCTAATGCAAGAGACACATAGCCTAGATAGGTATGTAAACAAGTATATGTACTCAAAAATGAACAGGACATAACTAATAGAAGCATAATCGGTGATAAAAATATATTCTACTTTACTCTCTGTTACAAATTCACAAGGAGCTCAATTAACATAGCACATAACCATGCCATTTACAGTATAGTGGAACTGTCTGCACAGTGGCTAAAAGAAAACCACAGGTTGGCTAATTGAAATAATAAAAATCAGAAGAACTGATGAACACAGGTCTCTAAAGGGGTTTTCCCATCCGACAATTTTCACAGAACCTGCACTCCATCCACCCCCTTTCTCAGGCTTCCACTTCCTGTGCAGGCTGAGGGTGGTTATACAGCATTGACATTTCAGCTTTGCTAGCTCCTATTCCTAGATTTCTGTGTTAGAGGAACATTGGTGACTGAGGGGATTAATAGGAACTAGCAGAGCTGTACTTGTCACAAGAGGAGGTAAGAGAAAAGCTTACATACTGCCAAGATAAACCGTTATCTGTGTAGTTACTACAAAGATAAGAGTGTCACTGCAGACCTAGTAGGGTTAAAGTTTTCATGGTAAGCTTCCCCCCTGTTGATAAGACACAGCAGAAATTATCATCACAATCCTGGCCAATGCTAGAGCAAAGGGTTGGTGGATAACATAGAAAAAAAAAAATCAGTAAATAAGCAGGTGAGGAAAAACTGCTGTAACTCTGAAATGAGACAAAATCAGAACAGCAATGTAATTTGTAATAATGTCTAAGCTTACTGACAAAATGAAATAAAGCTAATCAATGAGATGGAGTAACCCTTTAAAAAGGTAAACCCATCTCACCAATTAGCTTTAAACACAGACAAAATAAAAAAAAACAAAAAAAAAAAAAACACTTTCTTACCCCATACATTTCTGTTTCCATTTTACTTCATTTCAAAATATACAACAGGTTCTCTCCCAGTTATTTACAGTTTCCTATGTCCCTTACCACCTCTGTGCTCTACTAGAAGTTGCCAGGCTTGCTTGAAAAAGGCTGTGACTTTCTGATCACCCAGAGAGTGCCGGGCGGCCAAGCTTGTAACAGTGCACCACTCAGTCTCTGTTCTTATTTTTATTACTAGTGGATACAGGATGAGATCATTAACCTTCTGCTGTCCTGTCAGCACCGCACAGCACATAGCTGCAAAAGCCAACGCACAGAGCTTCTCATTGTCCTGCTATGAACAGTGATATGACATTTCCACAATGCTGGAGGCCTGACCTCTCAATGAGCAAATCCTGTACCACACAATGAGTGCAAGAGACTAAGTAAAAAGTAATAGACAGCTCAGTAATAGGTGCTGACTGAAATACAGAGTTTGAAAAACCCTTTTAAAAGGGGTATTCCCATCACAGACATTTATGGAATATTGAAGGCATATGCCATAAATTTCTGTGGGTGCGAGTCCCAGAAAATAGGCACGGCTGCTTACCGTGGAGAAGTGGCCGTGCAAAGGTAGCTCTCCCCACTCATTTCAATGAGTTGAATACAATTGAGCACGCTCACTTGACTTTACTTGGACCTACCGCTGAAATGTACAAACCCATTATCAACATATGTGCAGCCCCAGAGATGGCACCTGCACCCATCGGCACATCCTGTTGTTAGGCCATAAATGTCCCTTTAATTCAGACACAAAGGCGGAGGACATCTAACAGCAGACTGATCATAGTTACTTACGTGCAATGGGGTATGGTAAGATGAAGCTTTGCTGTATTGTACTTCTTGGTGGATCTGGCAACACATTGTGGATGCGGTGTATATAATTGGTCATTGTCGCGCATGCGAGATTAAGCCCAGTAGAACATGGGGGCATGCGCAGTAGACATAATACTATTCTGTACCCTCTGGTTTGTGGTGGAGATAGAAGTAAAAAATGTCTTATTGAATCTTCATTATGATGCACAGCTTCTGTGTGTTTGGATTTGGTTAACACACAATATGTATTTTTTATGCTTAAGTAAATTAGAGACGGCTGTGAATACTTGTATTTGATTGGTGTTCTCTGTCTACATGTGATATATACAGTAAATGTGTGTTGCATACATGGTTTGTATACTTAAAGGGGTTTTACCACTAAGTAAAATTGACGTGAGAAGCTTGCAAATTTAATAATAAACATTTTGACCATTCATCAGTATTAACAATGCGGTGCCAGTTTTGTTTTAGCTGCTACCTTAGTGATCCATAGTGCACAGCTCCTCTGCAGGGGAAACGACCAGTAATGAGACCTCAGTTCTGGCCACACATGCTCAGACATCACCTCTCCTCTCAGACAGCTACTGTCAGTCTCTTCCCTGCTTAGTAATCTCACACACTCACTGCTGAGTGAGTGTTCAACTCCATATGCTTTTATTCGTTACTCCTTATTAATTAGTCAAACAATGCAAATAAATAAAAAGTGGGAGGGGGAGGGGGGGACACCTCAGTCAGGTATGTGCATTGAGAAAAAAAAATCCATGTTTGGGTCATGCAGGGATTTGAACCAAGGACTCCTATACTGAAATTCAGACGTGCTATCCACTCAGTTACATTGTTGCTACTCACATCTATTTACATAAACAGATTTTGTTTAACTAGATTGAGAACACTGTGTGGAAAGGCATGGTGAGGTCAAGCCTGCTGAGTCACATGATATGCACTTCAAACACATCATACACACCCCCTGTTGAAAACACTGAAAGTTAAGCAGAACAAACCAGGCATGAAATGCCTTCCTGGTAAAACCCCTTTAATAAATACTCCATCTGGAGTCTAAACGTTGCATTTATGGAGAAATAAAGTAATTGAAGACTTTTTATATAAACCGTGGCTTTGGTTTTCCTTTTTTGTTTAATACCTCTTTGCAGTTAAAGGGGTTTTGCCAAGAAGTGAGTTCCTTACCTTACAGGCTGATACTCCCCTCTTGAGGCTTGAAAAAAGGGGCGTTGTGTTTATTTGTTTAAAAAAACAAGTACCTCCTCTGTGATGTCATCACTCCACCTCCCATGCACGTTCCCGATACTCCGCCTCTGTAGTTGAGCAAACATTGTTTTGCTAATCCACAGAGGAGAACTGTATTGTGAACAAGCTATATGCGTTTTATTTCTCCCTCTTCTGTGCTCAGGAGAGAAGATAAGCTTGGAAGGCAGTGTCTGTCATTCCGGCTGCAGGGGGAGAGGGAAGGGGGTGAGCAGAGAGCATCTGCATGTTTACTAAGATAATTACATTACAACCAGTGGATTCTCCATACAAAAGACAAAGAATCCTTCTCCCCAGCCCCTTCATGTTCCCTGCCATCAGATAAGAAGTGCAAACACGGAATGCAGCCAGATCAGCTCCTGGTCATATCTAATGTAAACTGTCAGGAAACTAAGGGCATGTAAGGAAGGCTATAGCTCTCACATGATTCACTTTTTTTAATGACATATTTAGAAAAGTGATTCAATACCCATTTTGGAGGATCCCACGTCAACATTAGATCGTGGCAAAACCCCTTTAAGGATTAACCATCAATTCATACAACTCAGCATAGGGCTCCGAGTCCCATGTTGAATTGTATGAAGTTGTTCAATTTTCCTACATCACTACCTGAAAAATTGCAGGCTTAACTGGTAAAGGTCAATTCAACTTCTGTCCTGTCCTACACAAAATATTTACAGGTTATACATTCAGTGAAAGAATCACGTCACATATACATAAATTATAGACAGTTATAAATAATAATAATACATATTCATGAACTACGCAGGAGATGTATAATGAGGATTACAGGCACAATGACGAAGCAAAAGCAGTTACGAAACTGTCAGTTCCTTTATCACATGAGAAAGTGACTCATTCTTGTCCCTTGTAAACTCAATGGTCAGAAATAATCTCACCAAGAAAGCTGGATATTGTGGTGAAATCTGCTAGTCCAGCTGCTAAATGCCTCCTACATAAACGGTGAAGCTGGCAGATTCTTACACGAACCCGGTTCACTTCAAGGAGGCTTAACATTTGGGTATGGACAGGGAGAGACAGCATACATAGCAGTAACATTATCAGCAAGGAACTGGCTGAAGAAAGTTCACTTGTCCTCAATGACCCGGGCAAAAATAACAAGGCATTATATGCTGGACTCTTGGATACTCAGAGCCTGCATTGTTTGTAAGAAAAAAAAAAAGTAATTAGGAGAAACGTACTGAGCAATGTGTGCCAGAATAAGCCCTAGACAGACCATGTAGATGCAGACACATGATTTGGTCAGAAAATATTGTAAACAGCAGTTATTGTGGGGTATTCCCAGTATGCAGAAGACGGACCAAGGCGCAAATTGCTTAAAAAAAAAAAAAAAAAAAAAAAAAAGAAGGGCAGGACACGCAGTGCATCTCAGCTTACTGTATATGTGGTGCATAGCCACAGATTGATCAGAGTGTCCATGACCTCTGCCCACCAACAAAAGCGCCTATAAGCATCAAAGCCGGACCATGGAGCAAAAATAAAAAAGGCTCTCCAGTTTGATCAATCATAATAATAATAATAATAATAATAATAATCTTTATTTATATAGCGCCAACATATTTTCTTTGTATAGACCAGTTCATGTGTATTGCTTACCTGGGGAAAAGCTAAATCCAATATACACTGTGGGAAGAAGGCAAGTTGGCAGCAGTAAGATACTGAATCCTGGTATTTGTGGATGTAATTTTGACACATACCATCTACCTGGGAATTGCTGTAGATCATATACATCCCTTTATAACTATGGTATACCCTAATGGCAGCATCCTCATCTAGCAGGTAATATGTCCTGACATTCTGCAAAAATTGTTCGGGGAAAAAAAACAAAAAGTTCCAAAGCATCTGTGGGATGTGCTAGCAAAACAAGTTTGATCCATGCAGGCCCCATCTCACAATTTACAGGACATTAATATCTACTGCTAACAATGTTTCCCAACCGAGGCCCCTGGGGTTCCTTAAGGGGATGTAACACTTCATCAGTTCGGCTGTTCTCTTGTAGCTTGATTTTCTCAGTTCCTGAAATTCAGGGGCATTTCTTCCCCCTCCCAGCTGGGTGTTTCTTAACTGAAGGGGGATGACATGATTCCCCCCCTTCACTGTTCATGCTCGCTCCTGAGTCAGTGTGTTCAACCCCCCCCCCTCCACATGTCACTGTCCTCACCTTTTGCAGACTTATTTTGTAAGAGCTGTTTACATACCACAGGCCTGCATTCAGTCTAGACAGTCTTCTGTGAACTCAGAGCACTGATCTCTTCTCCTCTCACAGCTGGAGGTTTGTTACAGTTGAATCCAGTCTTCTAGGAACTCCTCCAGAGCACAGATCCGTCTCCCTTCTATGCAGGAGCATTAGGCACCAAGGCACAATTATGCTGTTTTATGATTATAGAAGCAGCTGCAGTGTCACTGAGGAGCTGGTGGCTGTGCAGAGTAAAATGCTGCCGGCCCCTTACACGCAGGAGCATTAGGCACAATTCTGCTGTTTTCTGATTGAAGAAGCAGCTGCAGTGTCAATGAGGAGCTGGTGGCTGTACAGAGTGAAATTGTTGCTGGCCCCTTATTCTGAATGAGAGAGGCAGGAATGCACGCTCCCGTGAATACGACCGGGGGGCAGACAGAATGTAAATTAGTAGAGCTGGCAGCCAATGAAATTAAAGGAGGTGGGATCTGACCGACACTGAGGAACAGTATTTACAGAAAACGAAGATAAGGGAGACAGTGAAAACAAGACATCTTTGCCAATGACATCCAATTGCAAAGTTGCTTGTTTTCACTGTCCCCTTAGGCCTCGTTCACACGGCTTATTTCGCCGCGTATTTGCCGACGGATTGACGATCGTCAATCCGTCGGCAAATCAGTCAGAAACAAGTCACAGCCTATTTTCTATTGATTTCACTAGAAAATACGGCTCGTCGTTCACACGCCGCGTATTTCCGTGCCGGATTGCCGCCGCAGATTGACGACGGCAATCCAGACGGAAAAAAAACAATTCACATGTCAATTATTTACGGACGGATTCACCACCTACAATGATTGGAGATGGTGAATCCGTCGGGAAATCAGTTACAAATACGTGCCACACTTAGTGGCACTTATTTGCAACTGATTTTCAACTGATTTCAGAAGGTATTTACGATCGGCAATCCGTTGTAAATACGTTCTGAAATAAGCCGTGTGAACGAGGCCTTATTCTGAAGATCATTTAATGAAATGAGAAAACCCCTTTAAGGGGTTGTCTCACTGCAAAGATTATATTTTAACATGTAGGGAACAGTAAATGAAGACTTTTACCTTAACATTGGTCATTTGATAGTGCCCTGGTCAGGAGATAAGAAATGTTTTATCTGCTCTGAGTGCACATAGGTATCCCTGGTTACCATCCTGCTCTCCCCTCCTCTCTCTGTTCGGTCTTATCTGAGAGCAGGGAGAGACATCACTCAAACAAAGGAGATTGTTTACCCTTATTCAGAACTATTTTTCACTCTTTTGCGACTCTGCACTATAGAATAACTCTTCTGCCGTTATGTCACTGCAATAAGAAGAGCTAGGAATACAAGCCGATATGATAATCGCTTCGTTAGAACCACTCACAGCCTAACCAGCAAGTGTGAGTCTGAAGCTGCCTGAGGCTCTGTGAAACAGCATGGTGTGAAAACCCCCTTAAGCCCTGAAAAGGAGTTTCCTAGAACAAGCAACAACAAGACCTGCCACATTTACAAAATGGAAGGCAAACTGATTTTGGCCTACGCGTGATATTTTCCAAACCACTAAACATATCTGAGCAAGGTTTATAGAATGATGTTAGAAGATTTATAAGATGTTTTACCAGCTTCTTCTTTAAATGTCTTTAAGAAATGAATGATTCCCTTTGATTAGAAACATTTTTCCGGGATTACCATGTAGCAATAAGGTTGAGAATCACTGTACCAATGTCTTCCAAAGGTCTCAGGATTGTACACTTAAAAAAAAACAAAAAAAAACCCCACACACATATTTAAATAGCTATCCCATACCAATGTTGTTTCCACGCTCCCGGAGATCTGCTCCTCTCGACTTCTAGGTTCTCATCCCGAAACAGAGGGCAAGTTCCCATACACTAGAATCCGAGCCCCTCCAGCATGTCAGGAAGAGAACCTGGAAGTCAAAAGAAATGGAACGCCAGGAGCGTCAGTGGTGGGGGCAGCTAAGGAAGCATTATTTCTCTTTTTTGAACCACCCTGGCCCCAATGAAATAGAAGCCTTTTTTTTTACTGGACAATCCCTTTAATGACTCGATAGATCAAAGCTGTTCTGGTGACACAATACAGGACCTACACAGGTTATAATGTGTATGACCAGATACATACGCTTCTAACTCTTGCTTCATTTTGGCAAATTCATCCTTCGTCATGGAGCCCTCGCCTTCTCCGAGCTTCTGCATTTTGTCTCTGGGTCCATCAAAATCAGGTTTTGCAGGAGTCGGTGGTATCTAGAAGTAAAATTAATATCTAAAAAATATTTCGGTATTTCTATAGATAAAAAGTATGTTATAAAAACTCCTAGGAAACAAAATACATGACGAAAGAGTCACACAGACAGATGCAGGGAAAGTAACTTTCCTTTTGTATAAGCCGGCAAACTAAAAGGCTTTATGTTCAAGGAACACTAGTAGCTGCAACAGTTTCCTTTCTAACATTCAGATGGAAAATCCAAATGTTTTACACTTGTTTAAAGGGATATTCTCAACATATTGATTAGCTTTAAACATGCAGACACAGGTAAATAATGACTATTACCAAATACATTGCCACTTTGAATTTGCTTCATTTCAGATTTAGAGCCATAATCAATTTTTGTTTATAATTTTGCAGATTATGAACACAACAATTGAGCCCACACTTGCAATATCTTTCAAAACAGTTTAGTAAATTGAAAGGAGCTTGTGGATAACAATGACAGTTTCACTGCAGTGCAATCAAAGGTGCACCAAAAAATGCCACAAATCCACACTGTGTGAAATCACTCAACCCCTGCACATGTAACGAAGTAATGCATGACAGCTGAATACACAAAAGATTTGTTCACAGTATCTAACTAGGAAGAGTCTGGTAGCGCTAGATTCAAAATGGCACATTATTAAAAAAAAAAAAAAAAAGGTATAAAAAATATTTTTATAAATATAAACATCTACTTATAACAAGTCTTCTGTAATTAGCTGTAATGAATGGAACCCTGTTATAATAGTGAAGACACCTTTCTAGAAATTTTTAACTGCATTGTATGTATTTTATTGAGCAAAAAAACAAAAAAAAAACACATAGTTGTAATTGGTTTTCATTGAAAAATCTAGACCTATTCTCTCCTGCAGCTTTAATGTCTTACAATACAAGTTGCTCAGTGATGCTCAGTGCTCATTTCGCCTGACAATCTGACGTCTTATTTTATTTAAATTAAAGGGGTTGTCTCGCTACAATGATTGGGTTTTAATTAAAAGATCTTTAAAAAACAAGCAGTTGTGCAATATATGTTCATTACAAATGTCCTACTGATTTTGAGTTATCTCTCTTAGTAGTAGTGCATCAGCTCCTGAAATCCCTATAGCAGCCAACCTGTTGATCTTTATCTCACTGGCTGTCAGTGCTGATGACTCATCTGTTTCTCAATACAGGTCAGAGCACAGAGCCCCTCCTGCACAGTATGCTTCTGTACTGGAGGGAGGTGGAGGGAGGGGGAGGGCTCTGGCTTCTGTGTAGCTGGATTAACCCTGTGTGTGCCTGCTCCCTCCTGCTCTCTACACAGATTGAGGAGAACAGAGGTGAGACTGATCTGAAGTCAGTAGATGTGACAGCAATGAAGTGTGTTACTATAATCATGATGTGTCTGTGGAGCTGTGACTATACTAATAGAACAGATCAGGGGGGCATGTGAACTGTTCATGCTCTGCTGTATTAGTGACACATTGTGATTATAGTAACTCACTTCACAGCTGCCCTGTGTCTGTTCTGACAGGGTTTGTTTGTTGTTGCTGGAGATGTGGAGATTTGCATGCTAAGCAGGGGGTATAGGAACACTTACATCCTCCCTGCTCTGCTATTAGCATACACAGCTTCACAGACCTCTCCACACTCATAGATCAGCCCTCTCCTGTCTCCGTGGAGCTGACAGTGTAGCTGATCTAGCAGTGAGCAGCAGACCTAGGCAGGCACACACAGGGTTAACTCCGGCAGCAAACCCCCTCGCCCTCCCCCTTTTTATAGAAGGAAGCGTCTGTTGTGAGGGGGGGGGGAAAGGGGGGACGAGAAAAGGCAGAAAAGAAGCAGCCCCTGAATTAAAAAAAAACTTTGCTGCTAACACATTAAAGTAGGCTGAAAGCTTGTAATGAGACAACTCCTTTAACTTCATTCGGTCGTTAGGATTTTAGTTTGGGATTCTTGCAACAGACCATTTAGAGCTCATGTTCAAAGGCCCCAGCTTGTTTTATTGCAAAATGTTTCATTAAAACCAATTATAAACATCTAAAAATGTACCTACACCGTCATAAATAGGTGTCTTCAAAGGTGTCCACAAAGTGTGGGGGAATTATTATGCAAGTGGGTGATGGTTATCAAAGCTGCCAATTTGGTTGTGCTTTTATGCTAGCATTACATACAAAATCGAGAAGTCAGACAATCCTAGACCCAAACAGTGCACCAGCTCAGGCACAATTTATATGAAGTCCTTTATACTGCAAATGAAAATGAAGTGGCAACGTCCACCATTACTAGGTTATAACATGCTGTTAAGGACTCACAATGATCCCAGCATAATCCTCTGTTTCAGTAAGGGCGTCATGTAACCAGACGAAGTCTTCATGTTGACGGGTCACTGAGAACTCCGGGCTCTGAAACGTGTTCAATGTGGTCTGAAAGTGAATTAGACATATACTTTATTACTAAAGATCTAAAAAGGTAAAGATCTAAGAAGGGGGGAACAGGAACACAGAATATTCCATTCACCGTGATCTCACCTTTGTATGGACAGTAAACTTGACTTTGTCACGCTCACTTAGTGCATCTGGGATATCAATCTGCAGGGATGGGTCGGTGTTGAGATCCACAGATACTGACCTTACCTGTAAAAGTTAGAGCACATGTTCAGTTACAATAAATAGAAATTATCGTAGTAAAAAAAAAAATAAAAAAAAAATAGTAATGTCTGGAGGGAAAAGAGACTCCTCACAAAGCCCCTATTAGTGGGGTTTACTAAATTAACAGCCCAAGCCGCAACTTTTAGCCACGACCCCGACAAATCTATATATAAACACCCATGACAGAATAGTCGCACAATTACAAAACTTATTCCAGCACCACTTTTGCTATTAGATCAATGTGAAAAACAGCTAAATTTTCCCCCACATTTAAAAAAAAAAAAAAATAGAAAAATTACATACAAAAAAACATCCACTTACAAAAAAAAAAAAGGTGGGCCCCGGTATACGTTTCTGCAGTCTTTATGATATGAGGAAAAGATATATTTATTTTCCGCTCAATCAATACAGAAGGGTGGTGCTCAAATAAGAAAGTAACAAAATTTAAAAACCCAAGTCCTTAGAAAAATATTTACGGCACTCACCCACTTTCTTCGCAAAAATCTTTTTTTATAAAAAAATTTCGGAAATGGGCACAATTCACAGACACAGCCAAAAGCCATTTCGCGTCCTCCGACATTTTCTCAAGGCATCAAAGGGGACGCGAAGGGTTGTTTTTTGTGTCTGTAAATTGTGCCGTTTCCCCTGGTATATTTTTATAATAAAAGGATTTTGCAGAAGAAAGTGCCGTAAATATTTTTCTAAGGACTTGGTTTTCATACAAATAAAGCCTTACAGTCAGGGAAAAAAAAGCCAAAAATTTTGTAGAATAAAAGTACAAAAAAAAGAGCTTTTTTGCGTTCAACCCTAATGCACAGAGGAAAAGGAAAATGTGCCTGGTCAGAAACTGGTTAAGTAAAGACTTCTTTTCTGAGGAAGAATTCTGGAGCATCTTCTCTTGGATAAGTTCCCCGGCTTATTTTGGGGGGCATTTTGCGGCTTACTGCGCTCTAAAACAAGGGGGAGTGACAATCATTGAGAGCTATGATTACCTGCTGTTTCCCTGACGCATATTACGAATTTGGGAAAAAAGTGATTATCAGTGGGAGCGCTTTGAAGGACAGCTGGCCACGCAGCTTCGAAGCAAAGGTGTTTGCAAGCGTATGGGGAGTGCACCCTAAAGTATGCTATACCCCCGCAATACGACAGTAAAATACCCTTAGGCTATTTAGCAGGGTACTGTGCGCAATACGTGGCGAAATACGTCCCAATCTTTACGGCAATCCACAGTTTCTAGAGAACTTGGATTCGCCCCCTCTTCCCGTTCGCCAATACGCCCCCGGGGGAGATAAAATACATTCAATTATTCACGGAGTATACGCGCCGAGAATAATGCTGCTATGGGGGGGGGGGCTCTGGCTCCCCCGCTCCCGTACACACGGCGTAATTGCCTAATTGAAAAAGGCTCAGTGTTTTTTGAGCCGAAACGTCGCTCTTTTTTGTACTTTTTATTCCAAGGAGGATTTTTTTTATGCCGACGTCCGTGTTCTATACTTTTTTGGGGATTTTTATGTCAATTTTTCACAGCGTTTACGCGCCGTGAGCAATGCATGTGTATGGGGCCGGCACTCGACGCCCCCCCCCCCCCCCCCCGTCCCACGGGAGCTCGCGTGAGCTCCCAAACATACTGCGTAATTGTGGGGCGTAATTACGCCCCAAAATTATGCCATGTGAACTGAGCCTTACAGTGCAAGGAGTCTGCGAACAGCACAAAAACAACTGCTTCATGGATGACTTCAGAAAATGGCAAAATTGTGCTTATTGGCACCCAGTTATTTTCCTGAGTTTAGAGTTAAAATATAGAAAATGTCCAGGCTTAGAAAAACGCTGCTGCCTTTTTTTTTTTTTTTGCAAAACCCCTCAAAGAGTCATAGAAGTAAATGGGGTTGAGCAGCAGTACCACACACAACACATGGACAGGAATGGTTTTTGAAAACAGCAGAAAAGTTCTTATAATCTAAAAAATTCGAATAGATTGTCGCCGACAATCTATGGCCATGTTCACACGGCATGGGTTTTCGGCCGGTTTTTCAGCCAGTTTGCGGTTTTTAAGACCGCCTGAAAAACCAGCCGAAAATGAGCACAATTGTGCTCTATGGAAAACCAGTGCAGCAGTCCCCACTGCACGGGCTTTCGGTCCGGCGGCAAAACATTGAACATGTTCATTCTTCCGTCCGGTTTCCGGACTGAATATGAACAACTCAATGGGACGGGGGAGGGCTTTTCTCCGCTCAGCGCGGAGAAAAGACGTCCCCCCCGCGGTCGTGGGGACGGCCGCAAAACCGGACTGATATTTGTCCACTGCCGTGGGAACATGCCCTTGGGCCGGGTTCACCTCAGCATCAGTTTCCATTCAGAAGCTCTGTCATAAATTCTGTCAGGAATGACGGAAAACAACGGACAATGCAGCGGAAACCTGACAGACCTCATTAAGGTCAATGAAGCCAGTTAAGCGCCGTTGGTGCCCATTATGAAATGGATCTGGTCTGGTCCCACATTCGCAACAAAGGATCCGAACCAAACCTCTAACACAGATGTAAAACTGGTAAAATGGTTACGTGGGTCGTAAAAATGTCACCAAATGCTGATGGAAACAAGGAGGGTTATCTGTCACATACATAGAGCATAATCCAAACTAGAACAACAACAATTCCACAATGTCCTAAGTACAAATGACCGTCACGTATACTATAGACCCACTAGAAATGCTTCATCACTAAAGTAAAATGTAATTTTAGGGCCCGTTAACACGGCAATGAACAAATACCAGTCGGTTTATCTGACTGGTATTTGTCCGGTTTGTGTGCGATGAGCGGAGTCCTCCCCCTTCACATTCACTTGCACATATTCCTTCCGAAAACCGGACCAAAGAATGTGCATGTAGAATGTTTTTCGGGCGGCCCGCGGGTGGAAAACCCATGCAGTGGGGACTGCTGCACGGGTTTTCCATAGGAGCCCGTTTGCGGCCGGGTTTTAATACGGTCTGCAAAGCCGCAAACCGTATGAAAAAACGGCCGCAAGCCAGTGCCAGGGGGACCTGCCCTTAAAGGGGTTATCGGACAAACAACACAGGGCAGGCAGTAAGGGCGTGTATGAATCCTAGCGCAGGCAGGCCCGTTCTAAATCGCTTTAAGGCAGTTTAGAATGAGCCAGAATGTATGAACCTGTTCTTCTGCAGGTCATACATACAGGTGCAGTGTAGAGCCAATATGACAAATCAAGCTCAACATCACCTTTAACCTGTCTGGCTGTTCTTACTGTTCTGCTCCTAGATTTGGCATCAAAGAAAAAAAAAATGTGTCTATGCTAGAATGGGTGCGACCCCCCCCAGAAACCCCAAATCTTTTGCGCTTTTAAAAAGTGTCTTTGGCGCATTACAAAGGGACTTATTTCCGCAAAGTTTGGCGTGCGTCTGTTTTTCACTTTCTTTTTGGCTCAAAATACACCAGAAAACTGGTGCAGCCCCATTCATACATGTCGCCCTAAATGTTTGACTGCTGGGACCCGCATTGATCACTACAGTCTCCCTCCTCACTGTCTGATTGCAGTGAGGAGGAGTCATAATGGATCGGTGGATGCAGATGTGCAGTGCCACTCCATATATTAACATGGAGCTGCCAGAAAATAGCTGAGCGCTGTACTTGGCCATTTCCATTTGCACCATAGAAATATATATATATAGCAGCTTGTCAGTGGGCCCACTCTCATTCACACTGATCACGTGGGGGGAAAATTTTAAAGGACTCCATGTACCAGTATTTGAACCCCAAGAAATCATACAATAACCGTCAACCCTGTAGTGACAGTAGGTAACAAACGGTTTTTTCCCCTTGGCACAACCACTCTAAGCAGGACAAACCGTACAAATGAGGAAAAGGAGTTTAGTTTCACCACAATAGATCTATTTTTTTCCATCAGATTTCGTATAGACAATTCTGCCCCTCGGCTGTTCAATATTAACTAGCTGCTAGTGAACTATGTAATGCTTAGGCCTTTGGCCTCTGGTTCAGTGATCCTTTACTAATCTACTGCCAAGATTAAGAAAAACTATTTGATATAGGATTCTTCTTTAAACTTTTTTCAAACAATCATCACATAAGAGAATAAGACAACTGAAGAGGGAATTCTTATCATAGATGAGATACTCAAAGGATATCCATGTGTGATAAATAAGGGTCCCACCTCTGCCCTATTTCACAGGGAAAAATGGAAAGGGAGGCCCCCAATTTGAAAGAGTTTTTGATCTATTATATGAGAGTTAGGAAAAACGCTGAGACACCGTTTGGGGAAATGAAGCGGAGGTAAATGGTTCCATCTGCATCAGGGGTTTCCCGTTTGTCGCGATAGGTCTTTGGGGCGGAGGGACATGTCCATTGTTAAACGGATCCGGTCACATCTCTGCAACCTTCAACACAGATGTGAACTGGGCCCAAGCCATTAACATGTGCAGCCACCTCTGCATTCATCTCCCGCTACACAAGAGACCCCCATTCTGGAGACAGGTGCAAGCCACATGGATAGGACTCCTACATGAGCAGACATATCTTGTGGGCATGCCATTAATATGTAGGAATGACCCCTTATTCCCTCAGTCGGAAGCCTCTTTAATGACTGTATATCCGACATGAAGAAAAACAATAACGTAGTTATCTTGTCAAATCCGCACCTGTGATTTCCACATTCAGTTGCTTAGCATTATAAGCAATGTGTGTCAGAGAGCATTGTGAATGATAGATCACACCACCATTGCATTTCTATAGATATGATCAGAGCGATCTTAACAGCATTATTGGTCCCTGGGAAAAGCACTGAAGTGGGCCCTGCTCAAAAACAAGACGTCACACTTGGCCATGCCTCAAGCACCCCCAAAGCACCCCCCTATTATACGCCACTTAGCTGGACACCACCCTCAAATAGACTAAAGGGCAGGGCAGGGACCCTTTTGATTCCCTTCTTCCCCCCGGGGCTTGACTGTTTGCAATCCTAAAATCACACAAACCGTTAAATAAGCAAAGTCAACCAAGGGATCCAGGGTATGTTTATTGTATTCCTGGGACATACATACACCACTTGGGGCCCCTATACTTATGGGGCCCCCCGGGCAACTGTCTAGTGTGCCCAATGGAAAAGATTTTGTTTTCTTATTCACACGTTTTGATCAAACAATTTTAAAAGCCACCCACGCTTCAATGTGATCTAAAGGGCAGTTGGTCCTACGCTATCTTTACCCCCAATGAGCCACATTTTCATTTTGATAGATGCAAAAACCCTTCTTTGGAGGTGTCATGTATTGTATTGCCCTTTTAGCAGTTGGTGCCACTGGAAATGGGGGTGGTGGGGTATAATTATATGCCGAAACCCCTCCAGTGGCACCCAGGTTCACATTGTGTTTTAGAAATGTTTTTTTGTGCAAAAATATACTTGTATTTGGCAAATATTGCTTTTAATCTACGTCGGGCCCCAAAAGTTTTGAGAATGAACAAAATTTATTTTTTCACATGATTTTGCCCTCTGGTTTTTATGTGTGTTTGTAAAATTGTTTTTATCACATACAAAAATAAAGGCAATCTTTTTATGATTAACAAAAGTTTTTTATTGACATTTAAAATGATTAATGCAGAAAGTCAATATTTGCAGTGTTGACCCTTTTTTCGGGGCCTCTGCAAATTTTCCCCGGATGCTCTCAATCAATTTTTGGACCCAAAACCCGACTGATGCGTCCATTCTTTACAATCAATGCTTCATTTTGTCACAATTTGTTAGTTTTTGTTTTTTCCACCCCTCTTGATATTGACACAAGTTTTCCCAAAGGGTTAAGATCTGGGGGTTTCCAGGCCATGGACCCAAAAAACTCTGTTTTGTTCCTGAGCCATTTAGTTATCCCTTTTCTTTATGGCAAGGTGCTCCATCATGCTGGAAAAGGCATTTTTGATACCAATGCTCTTTGGGCGGGTTGGGGAAGTTGCTCTTTTGGGGGGACAAAATTCTGGGGCCATTCTTTATTATGGATGTGTTTTTAGGCAAAACTTTAGAGAGCCGATTTTCCCCTTTGGGTGAGAAGCAACCCCCCAAAAATGAAAAGGTTTTTTGGATGCTTTACAGTTTGGCATGAACAAGATGGTGGATCGCTCACCTTGTCTTCTCCGAAAAGTGTTTTCCAGATGTTCCAAAAAAATTCGAAAGGGATTACAGAGAAAAAATGACTGTACCCAGTCCCAGCATCCCCCCCCCTGTACCTTTGGCAGAAAATCAGTCTGTCCCCAATGTTTTTTCTGGGAGAAGTGGTTTTTTGTGCCCTCCTTTACACCCGGCCTTGCTCCAGGTCTCCCCTCAAGTGCGTCAGATGCACTCACACCTGCCTGCGCCATTCCTGAGCAATCTTTTTCACTGTGGTAGCCCAATTCCGAAGTGAAAACTTTTAAGAGACGGTCCCCGGGCGCTTGCTGGTTTTTTTGGGGGCCCCCGGAGCCTTTTTGGGAAAAATGTAACCTCTCTCCTTGAATTCCTTGATGATGCGATAGATTGTTGACTGAGGTGCAATCTTTTAGCTGCGATATCTTCCCTTTAGGCCCGTTTTTTGAGTGCAATGATGACGCACGTGTTTTTTGGAATAACCAGGGTTTAACAAAAAGGGAAACAATATGCCAAGACCACCTTTTTTTAAAGTGCCAGTGGGGGATTCTTATTAATATGACAGATTGCTCCATTAACACGGGTGTGGGTGTTAAAGGGGGACGGGGGTGGAGATCAATCACTGAAACATGTTAGCGGGCCCTTTTTAAAGGGCAGGCCTGCAATAAGTTGAAATTTTTTTGGGGAAAAAGTTCTTTTCAGGCAACATTGACTTGCAATTAATTGCTGAACTGCACTCTTTAAACATTCTGGAGTATATAAATTCCATTAAAAAACCCTGATCAGAGACTTTAAAAAAATTAAATTTGTATCATTCTCAAATTTTTTGGCCATGACTGATATAGGGAGGAAGGGATGCCTCCATTTTGGTTTCCGCAATCCGCCCCTTCACAGCTGTTAATCATGCGCATGTTTGCAATTTGGGTGTTTTTTTTTTTTCTCTCGGGATAATGGGGGTCGGTTACCCTAGCAATCTGTTTTTGGCTTATTGAGAGGTATAGATAGCGTAGGCCCACCCCCTTGAGTTTTCACGTTGTAAGCCGGGGGGGCTTAAAAAATTTTTTTGACAAACTTGGAACTAAGAATCTCAAGTTTTTTCATGTATGACAGATAGCATAAATGCTTCTTTAGGGATTTCCATGTATTGTATAGCCCAATGGAATAGATGGCCCTGGATATGATCACAGTTATCAGCAGTCTGATGCAGACAGCTCTGATCTTAGTTTCATGTGAATTCAATGGCTTCTGGGGGATGAGAATAAAGGGGTACTCCCTCTCAGACATTAGGGTGACTTATGAATTGCATCCCCCTTTTTTTTGAACTTGGTGCCAAGACCCGTTCGAAAAAATTAAGAGGAATGTGTTCGATGTTATGAAATAAAGGGTTACATGGCAAACATTTTTGGCGCATAACACTAAAAAATTCCCCGCCAGGTGTTATGCGCCTAACTTTGTATGGCAGTTTCGCACCAAACTTTGGCACATTAAAATGTTGTCAGTCACAACTTACGCTAAATTTGGCCGTACACCTGTCCATTCATCTATAGAACCCGATAATGGCCCAAGGGTTTGAATTAATAGCCAGAAAAATACCATTAATGTATAAAACCCCTGGGAGAAAAGAGCTTCCATACTCCTCCAAACCCGGACGAAGGGGCGGCCCCCGCAATGCAGTTTTCTCCATTAATTTGCAGTGAGAGTTTCAAGTATATAGACACAAACTCCCACGGCTGTACATGCAACTCCCATAGAATAGAACAGCATGTGCGGCCACCTCTCCATTCTGCAAGAATTCAGGGGCCCTGTTCTCAAGAGAGGTGAACACACTACAAATGCTGGATACTGTAAAATCCCCCAAAAGGGTTTTCCAAGAGTTAAAAAGCCTCCCTCCCACTGTGCTAAAATAGAAAATGAACTTACCTCTCCCATCACCACCATCCCCCCCCCCCAGGACCTCACTGATGTCACATTCATGGATCACATGATGCTGCAACCAATCCTGCCTGTTACAGCTGTACAGCAGTCATGTGACTGTGGGGGCCAGAGATTGGGGCAGCTCATGTGATCTAGAAGGCACATCAGTGAGGGGCTGGGGGAAAGGGAAAAACTGGGGCTTGGGAATGCTGGCACTTGGGATAGCGAGGTAAATGGGTCCTTTTTTTTTAAATTTGTTTAAAAGTCTTGAAAGGCCCCTTTAAATTGTTAAAAATAAAAAATTGTGCTGGAAAATGGTTAAGCCGTAAGCAAACACTAACCATTACTATGGAAATACGCTACTCACAAAAAGTTAGGGCTTTCGGGTGAAATTTATGGAAAAAGTAAAACTGTCCCACTCCAGTGATATTTTATCTTGAAAGTCGGCCATGTTAGTCACAGCAGCAATGTTGATTTTCTCATCTCAAACAATTTAATGAAACGAAAGCCAACAACAGTGGAGGGTGAACACCATCAAAAAAAGTCAATGTCTCAGTCACGTCATGTGGCCTTCATCCATTACAGCTTGACGGCGACATCTCATGCTGTTCACAAGTTGAGTTATTGACTGCTGAGGCATCCCACTCTTCATAAACGGTGTCCCTCAGGTCAATGAGGTTCAGAGGTACAGAGTTAAAAGCTTCCACATGGCAACCCAGCTGATCCCACAGGTTTTCTAGGGGGTTCAGGTCTGAAGAGAGTGCAGGACACCCCATTTGAGGTACTAGAGTCCCCAACAGCCGTTCCCTAATGATGCGACATCGGTGGTCATCCATGAAGATGAAGTTAGCCCTTCCCCCTTGTTCATGTAGAGGCCACAATGAACTGGATCCATGATGTAATTCAAGTAGCAAAAGGGCGTTATCTGTCCCTTCACAAATTTTGGCAGTTTTTGTATTGCCCTAGACACACCGCCACACTGTTCACCACAACACCCAAAAAACCGCCTAAAAAAGAGGCCATACCCCCTCCGTACATTACCGCACGTTGTGCCACAAGTTCAGGGAGCCACAGAACACACAAAAACCCACTGTCCCTTCCGCATTAATGTCACGAGTTAACCACAGACACACTAATGATTCGGGACCTTAACGTTCCTCTCACCTCCTAAAGGGAAAGCGCCCCAAATTTTTTTATTTTTTAACTTATTAAATCAAGCCCCTGATGCATATTCTTTTCCTCTCAGGCGTTTTTATTTCCTGATTGTGGATTTCTCTATTTGGCCGTCTATATATGATTGTGGAGAAGACATTATTGCTTGCACTGCTTTAACAGCAGTCAGAGAGATACTTTACAGCAGCTTCATGCACATAGGATTCTTAAGACAGATTCTGTCCCATAGACTTGTTTAGGAGAATTTTCACTGTGAAGGGAGGGGAGAGGGGGAGCTGTGACATCTCCTCTTGTGACTGGTGGATTCTGTGTTATCTGTACACATTGGTGTCTCTTTTCAGCTTGACCCTGCTTTTACTGATAATGAGCAGACTGCTGAAAAGCTCTCTAAACAGAACAGGAAGTGTCAGACGATTATTAGGCCGAGTGGCTAAAGTTAAAACTGCAGTAATTAATAATTATTAAAAAAATACTGAAAGTGATATGGAAAATTAAAAAACAACCAAAAAAACCAACCAAAAATTCCTAAAAAATGTTTAACATAAAAATGTGAGTTAAATAAGTAATTTTTTGATGACACATTCCCTTTAAATGTGCCTGGAGTTGTGTGACATTGATTATCCTATTCGGCAGGGCATTGTTTACTATGAAGCGGTCATCATTGTGTGATGGAGCCCAAAGGACGTCCACTTCTTTGCCTTTCTGTGACTGTTCCAGCCCCTCTCTGAATTTCGAGGGAACCTTTTTGATGAAAACATTGGGAAAAATTTCTCAAAGGCCAGGGGCCCATTTCCCGACTGAGAACACCCCTGCCTGGAACCCTCCCCAAAGACAAAGGTACTGTTTTTTTGTCAATTGTAAGGTGTTGCCCCTCAGGGATGATTTCCAAGCTTTAAAAAGAGGGGCGTTTGGTTTAATTTTTTAAATCCCAAAAAAGTATTGCGTCAAAAGCATCCAAAACGTACCACAAAGAGTGTGGTACGTATTTGGATACAGTTTGTGGACTACAGAAAAGTATCCCTATAGTTTCTATTACCTTTTCAATGCAGTAAACGGATCAAGCATTGACATATCAATTCTCTGAACGCATCTGTTTAACGCAATGCAAAAATATATGTAAAACACATATCGTCTGAATGACGATACGTATTGTACATTGAAATCAATGATATCATACTTGAGCATTTTTAAATACGTATTCGGGTCAGTTTTTTTGGTACATAAAATATACCCGCACTCTGTTCTCTAACTCACAAACGTTCCATCACCTCTCTTCCCCGGTCAGCATTGGGCCCTTTCCCCTGAGTAATTTTCCCTCTTCATTAAACCCCAAAAAACCAGCGCAGCAATTCGTAATAACCCTTAACAGTAATTTGCTCGCTTCCTCTCCTCCAATACCCTAATAATACAAGGGACATTTTTTGCCTTAACCCTAAACAAGATTTTAAGAGCCGCCCCTCCATTTCCCCCCCCTTCCAGCCCCTTTTCCTTTTATCATAACCCAAAATCCGGCTTCAGCCTTGTAAAATAACCACTAAACAGTATAACACTCAGCTCTCCCCCCTTTATCCCTATAACCCATTATCCCGAGCTAAACTTTCCTCCCCCTAACATATAACCCTATATATCAAGAAACAGCTTCCCCTCCTCTATCAAAATAACCCATATATATCAGAGGCTCAGCTTCCTTTCCCCTATATATAACCCAATTATCACGAGCTCACTTCCTCTTCCTATATATAACATTATCACAGAGCTCACTCTTTTCATTCATATAAACCCTATATATCACGAGCTTAAACTTCTCTTTCCCTTATAACCCTATTAATGACAGAGCTCAGCTTCTCTTTTTATCATATAACCCTATATATATCACAGAGCCAGCTTTCTCCTTCATATAAACCTATATATGAAAGAGCTCAGCTTCTCCCCCTATCATAATAACCCTATATATCACAGAGCACAGCTTCTTTCCCTTTTATCATATAACCCTATATATCACGAGCAAACTTTTCTCCCTTCCCATCATATAACCCTATATATCACAGAGCCAGCTTTCCCTTCCTTTTTTCATATAACCCTATAGATACAGAGCTCGCTTCTCTCCCTATCATATACCTTTTAGATGACAGAGCTCCGCTTCCCCTCCTTTTTTCCCTTGTAGTTTTCCCTTATATAATAAACCTATAGATGAACAGAGCTTCGGGTCCTCTCCTCTATCATATAACCCTATATATCGAAGAGCTCAACTTCTCTCCTCTATCACATCCTGCTCTCAGCTGGGGCAGCATAAACCACCAGCTCCCTTTCACACATTCCATTTACTGCACACCCTACATCTCCACCATACACTTCATGCTATTGAGTATATGTTGCAGCAGTGCATAGAGAACAAACCCTGGTAGAAAGTGATAGTCATCAGCGGGGAAATTCACAGATAAAATACTTCCTGTTTTAAAACACTTGATACAGTGAAAGTTAGGGAACGGATATCTGAGGTTCAGTCAATGTCCATTTCCTTTTCCACTGAAGACAAACTAAACAACCAGAAACTGCTGAATGGAGAAAAACATAGATAAGCGAAAAGAATCAACATCCCAGAAGATAAATGTCAGGAAACCCCTGGAAGTCAATCACCCACAACATAAGATTCAGCTCTTCTCTAAAGACATGCAGACGCTTAACCCTTTATATGCACCTTTTTTTGCATATACTGATCTGTAACAGCGTAATGCAATTATGAAATATTATATACAGTGGGGCAGATTTATCAATGCGGTCTAACACATAGAGTTAACTCAGCCCAGACAGTCTTAAAATGCGGCACATTTATTATCAGGCACAGGCTTAGACTGTCTAGTGTAAGTTTACTAAAAATAGGTTGCCCAACCAGTATGTTGTGATTCCATGCTTCGTAAGCCTCACCGTGTTTTCTTTGTTCAGAACAAATTGAAAAATCCAAAATCTTCTAAAACATGTATGTAATCCTTTGTTTAAATCCATTTAAAAGTGCATACAATGTGGTAAGCACAGAAGCAACAGGATACTCTCTCTCTTACGCGTTTCAAGCCCCAAAAGACGCGTTCAAAGGACGGGACTTGAAACGCGTAAGCGAGAGAGAAAGTATCCTGTTGCTTCTATGCTTACCACATTGTATGCGCGTTTAAACGGACTGAATTAAAGGACGACATGTATTACTGGATTCCGGATTCTCCCGTTTATTCTGAAACATAAGATTAGTCTAAGAGTATGTTCGCCACGCTTATTTCTTGGGGCGCATGTCACGGTGTTGTACTACGCTTTATCATGCGGAAAATGCGCCCCATAATTATGGTAATCCATAGCTCTCATAGAGAAATATGCCTCCTCTCCCTGCTCGTACAATACGATTGTATTGTACGTGTGGGGAGATAAGCGACATGTCAATTATTTGCGGTGAATACGCGACGCAAGTAATGCTATGGGGCCAGCGGAGTATGCAGGAGTACGCGCGTATTAGCGCGAGCGCCCGAAACACACGAATTGCGGCACGCACTGTACGCGCTGCAATACATTGTGTGAACATACCCTAAGGCTATGTTCACACGGCTTATTTCAGAACGTATTTACATCGGATTGCCGATCGGAAATACGTTCCAGAAATCAGTTGGAAAATCATTGTAAATAAATGTCACTCAGTTTGTGGCACGTTATTTGGGACGGATATTACAATCCACCATTCATTATTTTTTGGTGTATATCGGTCGCAGTAAATCGGCCCATAATTGAATGCACATTGTTTTTCCGGACACGCAAATACGCGGCGGCAATACGGCACGAAAATACATGTCGTCTGAATGACGGACACGGATTTCCCATTAAAACCCATATTAATATGGCTCAATTATTTCAGGACTGATTTCGGAACGGATTTACTGATCTAAATCGGCGGCATATAGTTCCGAAAAATAAGCGTGTGAACGAGGCCTAAGAGTACACCTTCTATTAGTTGGCTTACTTCATAAAACCAATTGTGCCAAATTTTTGGCGCACGCTAAACCACGGCCTTTCCCCAAAGCCATACTCCTGTACAAAGACCAGGAACAAAAGTGTTTAAATGTGATGTAAAGCATTCACGTCAGTATTTGGAAGCAAATAGTACCAGAAACTCTGTCCACCCCCACACAACCCCTAATTGCACATCATAATTAATTGTTGCTCCGATTTCTCCCTCAGTACATTCGCCCTTAGGGTATGATCACATGGAGTGTTGGATCCATTTTGGATCCGTTTTTAGATGCTTGTTTGGATCAGTGTTTCGGACCCTAAACAGACCCAAACATGCATCAAGCAACATGCAGTGTGACTGCTTTCAATGTAAAGTACGCATCGGCCCGATGTGTCTTTCGGATCCGTACAAAGAATTGGCATGTGAGGCAGATGGCGCTGATCTGTAGGCAATACCTACATCTTCAGGACCATGTCAACTTGCATGTGCATTTTCCTAGTAAAAATGCCTGTGACTAGGTGAATAGCTGCTCAGCTCATTATACTGGGGCAGTAAGTGGGCCCTGATTAGCTGTGTAGTAGTGAAAATCTCTGCAATACAAAACCACTCGGTCCAGCTCACCTACACAATATGAGGGTGCACAGATCAACTAGGTCACTGATCATTCTGAACAAGTTCACTACAAATATGGTTGGATCCAGCACCAAACGGGATGAATGAGACAGACGCCGCAACGGGACAGCAGCATCCAGGAAGTAAGTCTGATTCTTGTCTTCTATTTTTCATCATGCCCCGACAACTGAACTGCTGAAGCACAGGGAGCAGACATAAATGTTTTTCGAGGTTGGTGAGGTTAGGCAATGGCACGTGACCGCTGCAGCCAATCAGTGGCGACATCCCATTCGGAAGACGACAGAAGGTGAACAGCAGACCCTGGAGAGACCGCAGTGGAGCAGAGGTGAGAGGAAGCTTGCGAGGACAGTTCTATTCCTTCTTGTTTGGTTTATTGGCCACCCATTTTTATACGAATCAGACAACGCCTTTAAAAGGGTTTTGACACTTGGCAAAGTCCCCTGTGGAGGCCACTTGTAGTTGGCCTTAGAACGGGGGGAGAGGGTCGTGCTTGCGAAGTTCTCCCCATTCTCTTCAATGACCGTTCCGAATATAGTGTGGTCGTCTATAATCAGAACTCCTATAGACATGGATGGGGGAGAGCTGCACTACAGGGCTGTGGAGTCGGCATGCGACAGCCCCGATCAGACTCCTCAATTCAAAACCTCAGAACTCCCGGATCCCTCATACACGGCGCATGTTTAAGTGAAACTTTATCTGTAGTAAAATGTAACATCAGGTTATATCCTTATGATACAATAATCAAGGCTATTTAGGTAAGAAACAGGGAACAAGCAAAAGGGTAACATTGTTTTGATCTTTTGAACACTTGGTGGGTAGAGTTTGAAGAAAAGACTGTATTTGTATCCAAAGTCCAGTCTGCTACCAAACATTGGGATGGTGTAGAACGAGACCTGGGAATTCAGATTTTGGTAAAGATGTACTTGAATCTGATTCAGAGCCAGAAGGGTTTCAGCAGTATGATAAACAAAAGGTGGATTTCCCAAATACTAACAAAATTAATTAAAAATTAACACTTGATTTTTAGGAGAAAAACTAGAAACTAAGCAGATGCTAAATATTCAAAGTCCATTTATGTATAAGAGGTAAGATTAGATGTGTTTAGTTTCCAAGGATTGACTATTTGGGTGGCGCTACCTTTGATATGGTATTGGGCTTCTTTGTTTTATATATAGCCTTTGTATGTGGGGGAGGCTACAGGAAAGTTTGTTGATGTTTTGATACATGAAGATCTAATATAGTAAAATCTTTGCATATTTCACATGGTTTTATCCTGACTTTTGGTCTATATCAGTATATTATTGCGGGACTGGAATCCCGCTCAGGATAAATTGCGTCTAATTAGATGTTATACCAGTTAGCGTGATCAATACATTTGCAGTCATATATTGTGTCCATATCCAGCTAGCTCATAAAGAGCAGCAAAATGTCATTTGAAGATATAAAGCTCGGCAACGAGCAAGAAAGCGACACACTCGCACTCTCAGGAGGAAGAAAGGCTAACTATAATTAGAAAAGCAGAGCAGTAGTCTAGGGTGGGAAATGAAACTGGTCCACCCAAAAATGATCTTACTAGAAATTAGAAAATCTCATGAAGAAAGAAACTAAGCTAAGGACTTCATGCCTCCACCTTGAAGAATACGTGACGTACACGCGTATACCAAGGGCTTCGCAGCCCCAACTACCATATTACTAATGGATGATAGTGAATATATACAGAAATGGTATGCAATCAGTAATAGATATTCGCTTGACCTTATTGCTACTCACGGGTACAATATATTACAACGGGCCGCTAAATTAAACTGAAGGAGGAGATAATCAAAATTCAGGAAGAATTAAAAAATACACAGAAGGAACTTTATGAGAAAATACAGGAAGAACTCAATTCCAACATTCAGAAAACAAAGGAACAAATGATGTCTGTGAAACTACGAAAATTTGAAAGGGATACGCGGGACTATGCGCAAGATAAAGTATATACATGGGCGAAAGAGCGCAAAAATTATAAAGCAAACTGGACAAGACGCAAACAAAATGACAACACTTCTACAGAAGCAGAATCATCTGATAGCAATCGCATGACACTTAGACCAAGACAGAATCAACCTTTTTTTAAAGGAGAAGAAAAAGGATGGACATGCAACAGCGATACATCAGATGAATCTTTTAGGCACCAGAAAACAACATAACGAAGAAAGCCGCAACAAAGAAAAAGTAAATAAGTTGTGGTTAATTACATCCAAAAAATGTCCAAGGATGATGAACAAGCTCTCTAAATAAAGGACTCAAAACTTCATTCCTAGGAAGAATATGGACATATTCGATTTGAAAAGGACTTTTATCTGTTCTGTAGGTAATAAGATTTTGCGTATGTCGTTCCGGAGATAGAGATGCTGGAAATGCTGGTAGAACTAGCAAATTATAATAAAAAGAGTACTTTGATGCCTCTATCAGCAGTCCCACCCTCGATATCTTTGAACAGCTTAGTCAAAAAGAATCAAAGAGAAATGGGAAATATTGCCAAAGAATTAAGCAGATCCCAAAACCTTACGAGAGACCACGCAAAGCCTTAACGAATGCCAAAAAGATGACAAATTATTATAAAGGACTGCTGATAAGGGGGTGCGGTGGTCGTTCTTTCTCGGATAGGATGCTTACCTTAGAGAAGTAAAAAACAAACTCAAAGATCAGATAGTATATCAATAGTTCAGACCGGACCTACTATAAAATTAAAAACAGATTGAATCAGTTGCTAAAAGGAAGCGGAGGAATTAGGAAGTAATAGTAATGCTCTACCAATCGACTTCTAACAGTAAATTATTCTTTAGCCCCCAACCATATATCATGTGCCCAAAAATCCATAAAAGTTTTACAAGACCACCGGGTACTACCAAACTACAATTAAAATTTTCTTAAACCTCCCTTAATCCACTCAATTCATTAAAACCACCATTCTCAATTTATTACATAAACAATATTCCAACTTAACAAACTAAAAACATATACATAACCCTATATACCTATTACATAATACACCAAAATATCCCCAATACCACCAAATAATACACCACCTAACCTACACAATCATTCCAACTCTCACAAACTATAAAAATAACTTAACAACCCAACCCCCACTAATAACTAAAAAAATCATTAAATACTCACTTATGATCTTCTCTGTCATATACGTATACCCACATGTGTACGCCCTCTCTCCCAGATACACCCATCTGCGATGTATAACCATCCCCTTTCAGATAGATCAACAGATAGTCGTGAAAGAATAGTTTTGTATACGATCTTCTCTCCTCTCGCCATATGTTAGACATGTCATAAATAGCATATCAGACTAGGAGACTGTGAGTAGGCAACCGTCTCGTAGAGAGATGTCATGTCGCTCTCGATCAGTTTCAATTGTGGTCCGATATAGTCGGCGAATGGTAAGCTAGGCTGGACGATATTTTGTTAAGCAATTAGGTATCTTGATTGTGGCCACATCCTTATACTCAACTGACTGTAAGTACCATAATATCGCCGTGTCCCTCTCTCTTTATCAAACAGGTGTTAGAGTAGATCTGTTGCAATTTCTCTCATGTGTCTGAATTTCGCGACTATCTATAGAGCTCTCCTATTGTATAAATAGCTTACATATCTAGTATGTGTGTAGAGAATGTTAAGCGTAGACTATATGAGACTAATGTGCGAGTTAAGGTATCAGGCTCGATTCGTATGAGATGAGAACACAATTGAGTAATTGCAGATCGTAAGAGCTGAGATAGTATTCACTGACGATGAGAGTTCTGTTGTTTGTCCCCCACCCCAAACGCTAGTATACTGTAATAGACATACGAGGTGAGGTGAATGTTGCCAGCTTTTGGGAGAGTGCCGGCGCTAGTGAGACGAAGCTTATGGAAGATGATAGGAGAGTGTTAGAAATGATGAGAGTCTGATAATGATAGTATGATTAATGTTGCTCTAGTTGTGGGCCCCCCATGCTGCACTCCTTGTCTATCTTCTGACGTGTCTCTCGCCCCCCCACTCACCGCACCCCACTCGCACCCCCCCCGGACCTTCAAAACCCAAATCCCATACGCCTGCGTTGTCTGACGCGGCACTAGTGAGACACGAGAATACTCGAGTGACGAGTCTAGTAGCTGTGTGCTAGAGTCAGGATATAGCAAGATAGAGAAGGGATGTGTAGTGTATACAGTAGAGGTAGAGCGAGGACCACTGATCGCTCTCGCTAGGAGTGTTACAGAGTAGTCGTAAGAACGAGATATGTCAATATAGAGACTCGAATCTCGGTAGATGGAGTTAGTCTTCGATATTGTGTTCGAGACACAGTGATGATGTAAAGTAGATGGATTGTGGAGATATTCTTGAGGGCAGGTTACAGGAGTCTTGAGCAAGGGATTGGGATTATAGGGGTGAGAGGGAGCAGAATCAGAAATCTAGTATAACCTCAGACATCGGGCCTGCTGCCATAGGAGTTAATGGTGGTGCCACACACTGAGACAGAAATAGCAGTTGATTAGAAGATGGCGGAAAGACTAGAAGTTCGGTTTTAGTGAGGTTTAGTTTCAGATGGAGAGAGGACATCCAATGACACACACTCTGCCACAACCTATCAAGTGAGTGATAGGACACAACACTACAGGTAACATGCACCAACAACTAATTTATTTCACGGGGAAATCCCACTATGCCCTGTAGTGCCTGTGGGACATGGCCAGGCATTAGTGATTGGACATTTTGCCATGGAGGTCAGTACACAGCAGCAATGCTATGTACTGTTCTCCCTTGTATTAGTGATCTGAAGATCACTGATACAAGTCCCCTATGGAGAAAAGTAAAAAAAAAAGTACAAAAAGTACAAAAATCGAAAAAAAAGTAAAGCACAAAACATAAAACAAAAACAAAAAAAATATCAAAAATAAATGAAGTATGTTTTATTGCTATTGCCCTGCAAAAAGGCAAAGTTATTAAAGTTTAAGGCTTTTATATACGGGTACAGTACTTAGTTACAAAAATACAGAACAAAAGACATACGTAAAAGCATGAAAAACCCTACATAAATAAAAGGGATAACATAATGTATCGAATGAATCTGCACAAGGCCTTGTCGAGGTGCAGAGCTTGAAGAAAAATCTGGCTAATTCCCACAACCAATACAGTTGTATATACATGGTTTGCTGACCATTGTGTGCCTCCAGTACAGTTTTAAAGAAACCAGAAAACCCCATCAGCTCCGTCTCCTGCTTACTTCACTAAGGGGATTACTAATAACATGCAGGGGACATTAAAGAAGCCACAATTCCAGATGCAGTCATAACTCCTGCTAGGAGCCTCCTAGTCAAAAATTATGATGGCCAAGTTCCCAAGCACAAATTCACTAACCAATGCATAATAACCATGAATATGAAAGATTCATAATTTGAGCCAATATTAATTTCTGTGTTTTCCTAAAACCAAAAATCCAGGCATTTGATACTGGTGAAGCGACCGAGTTCCCTGATCATAATGTAATGGGTGAGTTATGGAAAACATAGATTATGGGGGGACATGTCAAAAAATTCCAGGTCTAAGACTTTTCTTGTTGCCCACAGCAACCAATCAGGCCCCCTTTCTTTCATTTAGAGCTCTGAAAAATGAAAAAGGGCCTCTGATTGGTTGCTATGGGGAACAAGAAAAGGGCCTGGACAGTTTTTAGACATGTCCCCCTATGCTTTTAGTACGTATATTTTGTCCATGCTTGTCCCAAATATTTTTTTCGTCCCCGTCCGGGGCCCAGAACGGATCTTTAAGCGCTTGTAACACATAGTTGCCAACTTTTGAAAATGAAAAAGCAGGAGATTTTAGACGGCGGCGCGCGTAGCCCCCACGCCCCCTTCAAAAAGCCACACCCACTCCACCAAAATGCAAAACGGCTTTGGGAAAAAAGCCAGGGAGTGCCCTTATTGCCGGTAGTAACTCCCCCCAAGCAGGGAGTACCCCTTAAAGGCAGTAGTGCCCCCCTTTTAGCCAAAAAGATGCCCCCTTAGCCAGGAGGTGCCCCCCTTTGTTAGCCAGGTAGGGCCCCCCCTTTTTGCCAGGTAGTGCCCCCATTGTTTTTCCCCTAGTGCCCCCCTTTTTTCAGCTATGCCCCCATTGTTTCCAGGGAGTCCCCCATTGTTGCCAGGTATGCCCCTCTTTGCCAGGGAGGCCCCCATTTTTGCCAGGGAGTGCCCCCCCTTGTTGCCAGGGAGGTGCCTCCATTTTTTGCCGCAGTGCCCCCATTTTTGCAGCTAGTTCCCCCCTTTTGCCCCCCGCAGTGCCCCCCCTGTTGCCAGGGGTTTCCCCCTCTGTTGCCAGGTAGATGCCCCCTCTGTTTCCCGGTGATGTCCCCCCTGTTGCCAGGGAGTGCCCCCCCTTTTTGCCAGGGAGTGCCCCCATGGTTCCAGGTGTTGCCCCCTCTTTTTGCCCCGGGAGTGCCCCCTCTGTTTCCCGGAGATGTCCCCCTTTTTGCCAGGTAGTGCCCCCTCTGTTGCCAGGAAGACCCCCCTTTGTTCCCGGGGAAGACCCCCCAAAATTTTTTCCCAGGTAGTCCCCCCTCTTTGCGGGAAGACCCCATTTTTGCCGGGTAGATCCCCCCTCTTTTGCGGTAGATGTCCTCTTTTCCGGGTAGTCCCCCCTTTGGGCCCGGGTAGATGTCCCCCCCTGTTGCCGGGGTAGATGTCCCTCGTTGCAGTAGCCCCCCATTTTTTTTCCAGCAAAAAGCCCCCCCCCCTAAGAAGTATTAGTCTTGGCTATTTTTTTAAGAAGTATCTTTGGCTATTTTATTCTCATCTATGAAGGACCGGTGGTGCATGGATCCCCCTGAGCACTGTAGCGTGGCTGCTCATTAAATCACTTTGGAGCTTTCTTGATGTGTTGTACCACGAGTCGTGCAACCATCTAAGATGAGCGAAACCAACTCACACTGTCTTGCAATTACCATTGCGGTATCCCACAAAGTGTGTGTTGTCTTGGTTTGTAATGTAATGAGTCGCCCTGCACCCTGCATGCCGGGCTGTGGTCGCACTCGTGCCCCTTCTCCCTCTGCGCTGCCAGGGACGAGTGGCGCCGAGGTCCATATGCTGGGCTGCGGGTGTGCTCGTACTACCGACAGGACCTTACCTAGCCAAGTTCCTGTTCCTCCGCACTCCACTGCTGGGGCACTGTGCGTGCTCCCGCTTTCTAGGACATGCGCGTGCCGGCTCCCTAAGATTTAAAGGGCCAGTGTGCTGGTAATTGGTTATTACTGGGCGCTGACCCTGTATATCCAGGACACCTCTCTTAGTTTCCTGTCGGATCTTTAGTGCCTATTGAGAAAGCGTTCTTGAGTTGTTTCCTTAGTCATACCATGTACCGCACCTGTTGCCTGCATCCCTCGACCACGAACCTTAGCCGCCTGTCCTGACCTTCTTGCCTGTCCCCAATTAAGAGCTTGCTTCACGATTTTGTACCACGCTACACCTTGTCTGTCCCCGACTACAAATTTGCCTGACGATTCTGTACCTCGCTACACCTCGGCTGCCACAACAAGCACATTGTATCAGGGGTAGTGACCTGGTAGGACTCCCATTGTAACAAGCCCAACCTGCCTTGCGGTGGGCTCTGGTGAACACCGGGACCTACTTAGATTCCGCTCCCTTGTGTGGCTTATACCACCGGGTCCAGAGGATCCACTACTCCTGCCGTAACAAATACTACAGATGATTTACATGTAAAATATTCATGATAATTGATTGGATCTTCTATCCATCACATGAGCCGCATACGAGCAATGTCTGTGACACTGTATGGAGAGTGTGGTTTCAAGAAACAATTTTCCAGGAAAGACCATTGTAAGGTGAAAATATTGTATCCTGAGGACTTGTAACTAGATGCATCATGGTAAGTGCAGTTACAAAATACAATGCTCCAATAAATGAGAATACTGTACAGTGGTACCTTGACTTCATTTAAGAGTTTTTTGAGATAAGTGCAGTTGCTTGGTCCATTTTTTGCTTTGCATTAAGAGCGAATATTTGAGTTAAGAGTGAAGGAGAGCAGACGTGCATTGCAGCAGCTCCTGCTCAAAAGCTGTAATTATAGCCATCCGTGCATTTTAAACAAGTAATCTGCTCTGCAAACCATCTGCCATTACAGCAACATTGTGTGAACCCACCCTAAGTGAAGGGGAAAAAAAGGAGAATTTAAGTTTAGTGATCTCCTCCACCTCCATCTTCATCTAATTTTCAAGGTGAATACACTTAATTAAAGCAGTTTATTTCTTTACATTCTCTATTGTTATACTGTATACAGTATATTTATACAGCGTACATATTTGTTAATAACAGGGGCATCGCTAGGCAGTTTTATTCGGGGCACGAGCCCCGAAAAAATCTGCCTGTGCCCCGAATCTCTGCAGGCTCCAGGCCGCTGCCGTGGGCCTGGAGCGCTTCTAGGTGCGGGCATTGACTGCACGGCCGTTTCACAGCGGCCGCGCAGTCAGAGTCAGGGAGGAGGCAGGACGGATCGGTACCGTCCCGTCTTCTCCACTGTATGTGCAGTGCTTAGTAAGTGCGGTACATACACCTCAGCGTTGCAGGGGGCGTGTCGCACCTCATTCATCACCCCCCTACGACGCTGGGGTCTCCTAAGCCGGCAGCCTCGGCGCGGCCCGGGAGGTCCCGGGACCCGCGAGATGGCGTAAGCAGCGTGATGACATCACGCCGCTTACACCATTCTCAAGCTGCAGGACCTGGACGCGCGGACCGTGCTGAGGTGATTAGGTTTTTTTATTTTATTTTTATTAGGTAAGGGGGGCATATTATCGGCTATGGGGGGTATATTATTGGCTAGGGGGGCATATTAGTGGCTAAGGGTGCCATATTACCGGTAAGGGGGGCATATTATTGGCTAGGCTGGCATATTACTGGCAAGGGGGGCATATTACTGGCTAAGGGGGCATATTACTGGCTTTGGGCAGCATATTACTGGCTAAGGAGGCATATAAACTGGCTCAGGGGGGCATATTATTGGCTAAGGGGGCATATACTGGCTAAAGGGCCATATAACCTGTCTAAGGGGGTATATTACTGGCTAAGGGGACATATTACTGGCTAAGGGGGCATATTACTGGCTAAGGTGAGCATATTACCTGGCTAAAGGGGGCACATTACCTGGCTAAGGGGGGCATATTACCTGGCTAATGGGGCAGTAACCTGGCTACAGGGGGCCTATAGTTTGGCTAAGGGGGCATATAACTTGGCTAAGGGGGCATATAAATTGGCTAAGGGGGGCATATTATTGGCTAAGGGGGCATATAACCTGGCTAAGGGGGCATATAACCTGGATAAGGGGGCATATAACCTGGCTAAGGGGGCATATAAATTGGCTAAGTGGGGCATATAACTTGGCTAAGGGGGCATATCACCTGGCTAAGGGGGGTATATTACCTGGCTAAGAGGAGCATATTACCTGGCTAAGGGGAGCATATTACTGGCTAAGGGGAGCATATTACTGGCTAAGGGGGGCATATAACTTGGCTAAGGGGGCACATTACCTGGCTCAGGGGACAGTAACCTGGCTAAATGAGGCATATTACTGGCTAAGGGAGCATATAAATTGGCTAAGGGGGGCATATTACTGGCTAAAGGGGGCATATAACTTGGCTAAGGGGGCATATTACCTGGCTAAGGGGGGCATAAAAACTGGCTAAGGGGGGCATATAACTGGCGTAAGGGGGGCATATAACTTGGCTAAGGGGGCATATAACCTGGCTAAGGGGGCATATATCCTGGCTAGGGGGACATATTACTGGCTAAGGGGAGCATATTACTGGCTAAGGGGAGCATATTACTGGCTAAGGGGGCATATTACTTGGCTAAGGGAGCACATTACCTGGCTAAGGGGACAGTAACCTGGCTAAATGAGGCATATTACTGGCTAAGGGGGCATATAAATTGGCTAAGGAGGGAATATTACTGGCTAAAGGGGGCATATAACTTGGCTAAGGGGGCATATTACTGGCGAAGGGGGGGGGCATATTACCTGGCTAAGGGGGGCATATTACCTGGCTAAGGGGAGCATATTACTGGCTAAAGGGGGCATATTACTGGCTAAGGGGGGCATATTACCTGGATAAGGGCGGCACATTACCTGGTTAAGGGGACAGTAACCTGGCTAAATGAGGCATATTACTGGCTAATGGGGCAATAACCTGGCTACAGGGGGCTAATAACCTGGCTACAGGGAGCATATTACTGGCTACAGGGGGCATGTTACTGGCTACAGGGGGCAGTAACCTGGCTACAGGGGGCATATTACTGCCTAAAGGGGGTAGTAACCTAGCTACAGAGGGCAGTAACCTGGCTAGAGGGGCTAATAACCTGGCTAGAGGGCGCAGCACCCTGGCTAGAGGGGGCAACTACTTGGCTAAAGTGGACTACAACCTGGCTACAGTGGGCTACTACCTGGCTACAGGGGGCAAATATTTACCTACAAGGGGGTAATTATTACCATTTGGGGCACTATAGATGGGCAGGTTGTATAGAGATTGGAATTGGTAGCGAAGTGCTGATAAAATGAGGAGTCTAAGATGTTTGTTTTGTAAATTCTACAGTGAAGAGTTGTGGACGGGAGAAGTCGTCATGGCGTCTGGGACAAGTGGAGAAGAAGAAGGGAAATAGAACAACTCTTCAGAGACGTCTCCTGTGAGTCACTAAATGTAACTGCAGTGTAATCACTTATATTTCTGCTGAGCCTACGTACAACTAGTATCTACCACTACATGGTCACTGTATGGCGGTGGTATATGTACAACCGATGTCACATGTGGTGGTCTGGCAGAATTATTTTAACCTTAAAGGGGTTTTTCCACAAAGTGAGTTCCTTACCTCCTTATCAGCTCAGGGGAGAATATAAACAAATCATGCTGAGTCATGAACGCTGCAGGGGTGAGAGGGAGGGGGGGTGAGCAAAGAGTGAGGAAGAAGGGAGCGTCTCAAAAGTTTACTCAAATAATAACATTACAACCAGGGGCGTAACTAGAGAAGCCTGGGTCCCAAAGCAAACTTTTGGATGGGCCCCCCCTCGCCCACCTCCCTGACCATGACCATGTACCAGGACATGCTGTTAGATAATGTAGATAATACAAGGGACAAATACCTCACCATACTTCTCACTATCATACTGCTACCAAACAAATCCCACTATACTAAGACCAACATTACCAATAACCCTACTACATATGGACCTGATTATACCACCAGAACATGACAACAAATTACCACCACATAGTGACTGAATAATACCCCTACTGATCAGTACACAAAGACCAATAGTACCGCCATATAGTGACCATATAGTGGTATATACTAGTGTACACAGGCTCTGCAGACTGTATATAACCACCATACAGTGACCATATAGTGGTAGACACCAGTGTACACAGACTCTGCAGACTGTATATTACCACCATACAGTGACCATATAGTGGTAGATAACAGTGTACACAGGCTCTGCAGACATATAAGTGATTACAGTGTAGTTACATCTTGTGACTCACAGGTGACGTTTCTCTGACGAGTCGTTGACTTTCCCCTTTGTTCTGCATCCGGTCCAGTCCGCCATCATGATGACATCTCCCGACCACTTGTCCCTACAGATTTAGACACAAATATCTTAGAATCCTGACTTTTCCGGCACCTGCCCCCCTGGCTATATGGGGTCCATTTAGGCAGGCAGGGTTTAGATAGGATATATGGGGCCCCAAATAGGCAAGGTTTAGGTAGCCAATAGAGTGCCCATATAGGCAGGCAGGGTTTAGGTAGCTATAGGGAGCCATACAGGTAGACGGGTTAGGTGGGCTATAGGGGCCATATAGGTAGGGTTTAGGTAGCTAAAGGGGCCCCATATAAGTAGACAGGCAGGCTTCGGGGGCTATATAGGTAGGCAAGCTTTAGGGGGCTATAGGGGCTATATAGGCAGACAGGCTTCACGGTAGCTATAGGGCTATTCAGGCAGGCAGACTTAGAGCTATATAGGCAGCCTTTAGGGGGCTATATAGGCAGGCTGGGGGGGGTATAAAGGCAGGCTTGGGGGTATGCAGGCAGGCTTAGGGATATACAGGCAGGCTTAGGGGTATACAGGCAGGCTTGGGGGTATACAGGCAGGCTTATGGGGGTATAAGGCAGGCTTATGGGGTTTAAGGCAGGCTTATGGGGGTATAAGGCAGACTTAGGGGGGTATACAGGCAGGCTTATGGTGTATACAGGCAGGCTTAGGGGGTATGCTGGCAGGCTTAGGGGCAGGTAAAATAAGAAATAGTTTACTTACCTCGGTCCACGCTCCCCCGATGCGCCGCTCGCTCCACTCTGCTACTTTCCCTGCAGCCTCTGCGCTCAGCGCGGGCGGCGCGGTGATGTGACGTCACCGTGCGCGCCCACGTGTTCACAGAGAGCCGGCAGGGGAAGTAGCAGAGCGGAGTGAGCAGCACTCTGTTCTGCTACTTCCGGGCAGCGCTGCCTCTGAACATTCGGGCAGGGGGGCCCGGGCGTTCAGAGGCGGGATGCGCCGGGCCCCTCAGCTCCCCACCTGCCGCAGTGAACTGTTATATTCACTGCCGGCGGGCCCAGGAGCGGCATTACCGGGGTAGCGGACGCGGTAGCAGTTGCCCCGGGGCGCAGGCCCCCTAAATGCACGGGCCCCGGGGCAACTGCTACGTCTGCTACCCCGGTAGTTACGCCCCTGATTACAACAGTGGATTCTCTATACAGCAGACAGACTCATAGTTCACTATGTGGCTTGAAGAATGGCGTGTGCACACAGCCCTACTCAGAAAAACTTAAGGGCCCGAGCCCCGGCTGTTTTGGGACCCTAGCAACGCCACTGGTTAATAAACATGGAAAAAAATTGTGGTGGTTTTAGGTTACATTGAACAGATTAATGACATTACAATTCATTTCTATGGGAACATTTGCTTTAACATAAGAGCAATTTGAGTTAAGAGCAAAGTCAAAAAACAAATTAAACTCGTATCTCAAGGGACCACTGCATATCGTAACCCGAGGGACCGCTGTACACCTTAGTATACAGTTTTTCACAGCCATAATAGATCAGTATTTTAGCCTATTGATTATGGCTTCCACACCCGCACCCTCCCTACATAACCAAACTTAAATCCGTACTCTAAACCTGGTTCAGTAGAATTATAGAGACCCATGTCAGGCAGCCAACAAAAATCGGATGCTTTAACATTATGTCAATGTGAAACCAGCCCAAAGCCAAGAATAGGTCAAAAACCTTTAAAAAATAACACAAAACGGAGTGGCCCCTACAAACTTGAATAAAAAGATACAGGAGAATAGAACATCAATTATTTATCAGCAAATACTTGAATATATCACATTGCTAAGAGGTGAACTTGCTTGCATAAGCAAATCATTGTGAAATGACAGTTAATGAACTATTAGGTCTAGTGTACATTACTCATGTTACCCATGTGAGTTTTTGGAATTAGCAAATAGCCATCTTTGGAAATCGGTTAGATAATTGGAAAGCTTTGAGTTCTTATTAAAGAGAAAAGTAACACAGTTCTGGAACATATTTAAGGACCAATCTGAAACCAGATTGTTCTGCTAAATTGCTTACAGATGTCATTTATGATACTAAAACACAATTACCCTTAGTTAAAAATACAATGTTCCTTTTTTATCTGCTCTGGCCGGGATTCAAACTGTCAGAGATGATCAACACAAAGGCATTATGTAGTTTCCTAGCAATTCAGTTTGATTACTCTAGTGTAATGTTAAAATTCATGTAAAATGGATGTGAAGGCTGTTTTCTTTGTGCATTATAGAAACATGAAGAGTTTGAGGTTTTTGTAGTTCTGTCTATTAAATTTGTGCATCTTTAATATAATATGGCAAATTAAAACCAAATGTCGTATCAAAATACCATCATGATGCTTGTAAAGCATGTAAAAATAACTTTATTTAATCACTTGAACTGAAGTTGGATAGTTTTTTTTTTCCAAATGCATTCATCAAGTTATCATGCAATGTAAATCTTGGATTTTACTCTTAAAGAGATATAACTTTTTGTGCATTCAGGACTCACTTCTATGGGTCAGAACAAAGAACCCGACTGTACATTTTCATGGTCTATATGCAAAGCAACATTTTCCCCACAGCAGAAATGTACAGGCAAATTGTCAAGAGTCGCAACAAATCTGTTGCTGTATATGGCTGCTGAAGCGGCTACATACCACTGCACCGCTCTGCGGCTTTTCATGCATTTTATGAAGCCGCTCCCCTAGTTGTTCTGGTCCTGTGCTGTGGCTACTCCCTAGTTTGTGCCGGTCCTCTTAGATTTAAAGAGACAGTGGGTGCCATCAGTCTTCTTCCCTTCCTATCACTGAGCGCCACTTAAAGGTTCCTTTGCCTTATCTCCGATTGTGGTTTTAGGCAGCCCATAACAATTTTTGCATATTGATTCCTGGTATCTGACCTTGGCTTGTCCTTTGACCTCACAACCTGTACACTGCCTGCCCTGACCTTGGCTTTGTTTTTGACCTTGCAAGAATTTCTCCTGCCTCAACCCATTGCTTGACGAACTACGCCTCTCATCTGCTCCCCGGTAGTGCGCCTGTCATCAGCTGTCACCGTGGCTGACCACATCACAGATAGAAGCCTGGGAATCCCCTGTAGTGTACACCAGACCCTGTCCAGGGGTTCTAGGGTGAAAACCAAGCAGCTTCTTAGGCTGGGTCTACACAGCAAATGTCAAAATGCCGTCCAAAATCTGATGACATATTGATATTGCTGGACCACGTTTTTTGTCTAAGCTGTGGACGGTTTTCGGATTTGCCGTTGGCCCCATACAATTGAATGTACGGAATCCAATGGCAATCCGGCGGAATCCTGCGGCATATACAACATGTTGAATATTACACCAGATTTTAAAACAGATGGTAAAAAACCCATTCTGTGTAAACCACAGGACAGATTTTTTATTGCCGTCTATGCAGCACAGGGCACAGTCGGTTTTTCGGCAGTTTCAAACTACTTTTCACTATATGAAATGAAAGCTGAGCTCTGGTTTCTGAGGGCAACAAAGAAAGTCTTAGACCTGGACAGTTTTCATACATGTCCCTCATAGTATTTAAACAAAAGTAAATCCCAAAACCCCTAATTCCACACCAAAAAAACACTGTGTTTAGTAAAAATAAAAAAGTTACACATAATAGGTCCTGCCACATTCGTAATACTCTACTCAATCTATAAAATTATCATGTTATTTAGTCTGGATGGGGAATGCCAAAAAAATAAATAAAACCCATGTCAGAATTGCCTTTTATCATACCAAAAACTCTAGCTACGTCTCTGCATAAACTTATATTAGACACTGGCCAAATTCCTCACAGTGGCTCATGCTGTATGATAAATTTGGTGCATCATTAGATTTGTCTAACTTTTTAGGCCAACTATTGGTTGTTATGTTTAAGAGAGGTGAGAGGCACCAAGTGTCACATCAGACCATTCGTAACCGTTTACATCAGTGTGGTCGGTGTGCTAGATAAATGCCAAAGGTACCTGACCACACCACCAGGCACAGGCATCATCATCTTGCATGGGCCAGGGAGCATCTATGCTGGATGAGGGACCAGTGGTCCTCAGTGCTGTTCAGTGATGAAAGTTGATTCACTCTGAGCAGAAATGAAGGCCACGTACAATGCTGGAGATGTCAAGGAGAGCGCTATGCATCAGCCACTGTTGTCACCAGACGAGCCGTTGGTGGTGGTGGTGTTATACAGTGTGGGCAGGTGTGTGTAGTCAATACAGAACTGCACTACACTTTGTGAATGGTACAGTGACAAGCCTCTACCACTTGAATAACATCATTAATCCAGTCATTGTGCCTCTGCAGAAACAACACAAGGCTCATTTTATCTTCATGGATGATAATGCTCCAGCTCATCGAGATCGCATCATTAGGGAACGACTGTTTGGATACTGGAGAACCTCACATGGAGTAGCCTGCACTTTCTACACACCTGAACCCCCTAGAAAACCTGGGGAATCAGCTGAGTCAATGTGTAGAAGCTTGTAATACTGTACCCCTGAACTTCAATGATCTGAGGGGCTCCCTTCAAGAACAGAGGGATGCCTCAACATTCAATAACTCGACTTGTGAACATCACGAGACATCATGGTCAAGCTGTAATTGATGCTCAAGGCCACATGACATTATTGAGATATTGACATTTTTTAAAGATGTATACCCTGCACTGTTGTTGGCTTTTGTTTCATAACATTGTTTGAGATGAGAAAATCAACATTACATGCTACGACTTAAATGGCCGAATTTCAGGATAAAATATCACTGAAGTGGGAAATTTCTGTTTTCTATAAATTACATCCGAAAGCCAAATATTCCTGACTTTTTGTAAGTACTATAATTACTTTGTAGAACTAGAGATATGGCACATTTTACAACAAGGTCTAGAAGCAACCAGATAAGTAAATCTGCCTCTACCTAACGTTCCACTGTGCACTGGTATAATAGTTCTAATAGAACACAGGGGCAGCAGAGGAGGAGGGGAGGGTTCACTTATTTTTCTTCCACACAAAATACCTGCTAAAAAAATAAGTATGTAGCAAGTACATACATATAAGATATGAGTATGTCACCGTAAAGGTTTTTCACAAATGTCATAAATGTCTGATAGGTGCAGGTCCCACCTCTTGAACCAGGCTCAGACTAGCCATTTGGGGAGCAGGGAAACCCCTCAGTGGGCACTTTAGTATGGCAGACCTGGAGTTTCTTTTAAACTGCATGTACATCCTTGAGAGAGGTGGTAAGGCAGAGAGAAAGAGGCAGAGTGTAAGCTGCATGTAGAATAATGTACCCCAGCTGTAAGTTGAGCTCCAGAATCAATTACACTGGTGGTCCCCAGAATCAGTTCTGCAGGTGGGCCCCCAGAATGAAATGTCACTGGTGGGCCCTAGGCAGTCCAGCAATGTCTGGAACCCACTCCTATCTTGAGAATAGGCCCCCAAACTTCTCTTTGTAGAATGAAAAGGCGGCAAATCATGTGTGGCTCTCTCCATTATGTTATGTGAGAGTTCCAAATCAGGTCAAATGAGTATTCTCAAACTAGGTGCAGATCCCAGAGGTGGAATCGGCAATATCAGGCATTTATGGCATATCCTACCGATCTGCCATAAATGTCTGAGATAGGAAAACCTATTTAAAGGGTTATTCTGATAATGCATAGGATAAGCCATTACTTATTGGTTGCAGTCTGACCACTAGGATTCCCCATTGATTTGAGAGTCACACACATGCATGGCTTACATTTTCCACCAGCTTGGGGAACACCGGATCTCCATTGTCATGTTTGGTGGGGTCCCAGCAGTAAAATACTCACAGGTCAGACATTTATAAAAAATCATCTGTAAATTTATTAGAGATTACATATCTGATGGACACACTACAAATCTAATCAGAATACCTGGTTAGTGGTTGTGCAGTTATGCCGATTTTGGCCTGCAAATGTCTCTTCTAAAGCAATTTAGAAGATCACAAGCTATGGTTCTTGGTTGCGCTGCCACAAACTAAACAATGAGTCTATTCCTAGTCTTCATGTGGTCCAACAAATTCTACAAATATGTGTGACGCAAGATCATCCAAGCCCTATTGAAGTGTCCACCCTAATTGGAAGATCTCCATTAGACAACTTCACCTTCACCAGTAGCTCCAGTTCCCGAGGCTACTAATACATCTGCTACAGCCTCATTGGTGCCTGTTACACCTGGAAACTATGCCTTTGGCTTGATGGTGGCTTAGTCTGTTGGGGTTGATAAAGACCCCTGTGTGGATTGAAATGTACCAAGAATATATCAGCCCTTTCACATACTAGTACATGGATACTGTTACTTCTTTGCACCTTTTTGTAGACATTGCACCGTGTACTGTAGATATTTATTAAAGGCCAATTTGGGATTCATCATCCCATATATTTTATCCTTAAAAGTCATCTCTGAGCTCATGAATTTACATGGTGTCCTAGTGAGAGACTTCATTCTTCCAGGAACAAAATGACCCTGTAAAAATTTAAGAAAAGTAAAATCAACCTTAAAGCCCAAGATGAGCACACTGAGTTATGGTCTTTTGGTTATTTCTATACAATTTACTAATTTTATTATGTGTTTTACCAATAAGTGATTATTTTTGTGTCATTTATATTTCCCCAGTGGATAAAGGAAATTATTTCTACAGCAAAATTTGAGGCAATTGAGTTTCTTTCTTTGTGGGTAATTTTTTTCTGCAAAGGCTGAAGATGTTTGAGATCATTCGGTTTACAACCCTGGGATATGGAAAGTTTAGGTCATGTCTGGACGTGGAGACTTGTTTTGGATGTTTGGAGCAGATTCCAAAAATCTGCTACAAGCTACAGCGTAATCCATAGTTTTCAAAGCCTTACTCACATGTATCAGATATTTCAACCAAGCACTGTACTCTGCTGTTTCCGTCAGTGTTGCGCTTCAGATTCAGGTCAAAGTCAAATTTGGGTTGAATCCAAGCATTTGAATTTAGGTTGACCAAAACAGATTTTTGCTCAAAAAATTTACCCGTCCCATTAATTGGTTTCAGGATTTTTTTTTTACTGGTTTTAAATGAGTTAATGTGTTGGTCTCTCCAATGTCACTTCCATCTGATGTCAGTTTCATCTCAATGCCACAGTAGGGTGACATTGAAACAAATGTAATATCAAACAGAAGTGTCTTTAGAGTGATAGAGCTGTGACACCAGAAATTAACCCATTCAAAACCAGTAAAAAAAACAACAAAAAAACAACTAACTCTAATTTAGGGTTACAGTTATGGTCAGGGTCAGGGCTAAGTTTAGGCTTACGTCCAAAGTGAAAGAAATTGTGTTTGGGACATCTCAAACTCCAATTTTTTACAAGTTTGGCCAAACCAACGTCAAACGGAACAGGGCTCGATTTGAGCAACACTACGCATATACAGTTGAAACCAAAAGTTTACAAACACTATATAAAAAGACACATATACACGTTTTTCTCACTTTCTGAAATTAAATCAGAATAAACCTTCCCTGTTTTAGGTCAATTAGGATTACCAAAATTATTTAGATTTGCCAAATTCTAGAATAACGAGAGAGAGAATGGTTTTAAGGTGTTTTAATTACTTTCTGCAAAGTCAAAAGTTTCCATACATTTCATTAGAATTTGGTAGCATTGCCCTTAAACTGTATGACTTCGGTCAAACGTTTCGGATATCCTTTCAAGGAGCTTCTCACAATAGTTGGTAGGAATTTTGTCCCATTCCTTCTGACAGACCTGGTGTAACTGAGCCATGTTTGAAGGTCGCCTTGCTCGCACCTGCCTTCCAGCTTTGCCCATACATTTTCAATAGGATTGGGATCAGGGCTTTGTGATGGCCACTCCAAAACATTGACTTAGTTATCCTTATGCCACTTTGTAACCAGTTTGGCAGTATGCTTCAGGTCATTGTCCATTTCGAAGACCCATTTTCGCCCGAGCTTTAACTTCCTGGCTGATGTCTTGAGATGTTGCTTCAGTATTGTATTGTATACTTTTCTCATGATGCCATCTATTTTGTGAAGTGCACCAGTCCCTCCTGCAGCAAAACAACCCCACAACATGATGCTGCCACCCCCCGTGTTTCACAGTTGAGATGGTGTTCTTAGGCTTCCATGCTTCTCCCTTTTTCTTCCATATGTAACAATGGTCATTATGGCAAAACAGTTCAATTTTAGTTTCGTCAGACCACAGGACATGTCTCGAAAAATGTAGGTCTTTATTCCTCTGTGCATTTGCAAACATTAATCTGGCTTTTATATGTTTCTTTTGGAGTAATGGCTTCTTCCTGGCAGAGTGGCCTTTCAGCCCATGTTGATACAGTACTCATTTCACTGTGGATAATGACACAATCTTCCCAGCTTCCGCCAGCATCTTCACAAGGTCTTTTGCTTTTGTTCTTGGGTTGATATGCACATGCCGGACCAAAGCACATTGATCTCATTTTCATCTCTGAGACACAGAACCCGTCTCCTTCCTGAGCGGTATGATGGCTGGACATTGCCATCTTGTTTGTACTTGTGTATAATTGTTTGTACAGATGAACGAAGAACCTTCAGGTATCTTGAACTTGCACCCAAAGATGATCCAGACTTGTGCAAGTCCATCATTTTCTTGCTGATATCTTGGCTGATTTCTTTAGACTTTCCCATAACATTATACACAGAAGCAGCATGTTTCTGGTATGCTTTACAAAAAAAAAAAACCCATCCAAAAATGTGTTTCTAATTAACTCAGATGTTGCCAATAAACCTATCAGAGGCTTCCAAGGACATGACATCATCATATGGACTGTCCCAAATTGTTTAAAGGCAAAGTAATCCTACTGTGTATGTAAACTTTTGACTTTGCACAAAGTAATATAAATGCCTTAAAAAATTCTCTCTGTCATTATTCTGGCATTTAGCAAATATAAATAATTTTGGTTCCTAATTGACCTAAAACAGGGAAGGTTTATTCTGATTTCATGTCAGATAGTGGGAAAAACATGCAGATGTGTGTTTTCATATAGTGAATGTAAACTTCTGGTTTCAACTGTACATTGAATGAGCAGTAGGGTGCATGTTCGACTGCCACTCCTAGACTTCTGTTCACTTTGGCCGTGTAGTGAAGAGAAACTGTTGGTTGGGACATGTGTGGTTTGGACCATTGGTTTGGGCCTCAGTGGAGCAGCCCCCAGTGATCATACATCCATCACCAAATGATGAAAGCTGATTCTGGGTAAACTCCCTTAATAAAGCCTCGACCATTTGTTTATTAGGATTAGAATTAAGAATTGATAATAAAATGGTTTCTCGAAGAAACATTTGAACTGACGACCTCTAAAGAATTATGCTCAAAACTGAGAATTTAATTGAACTTCGTTATGGTAATCAAATGTCAGCACTTCTATTACTAGAGGGAAATGTCGTTGCCATACAAATTAGTCATCATCTGAGCACAGCGCATTAATCAAACACTGCGAGGCCGAGTAGATGATATAAAACTCATTGCAAATAGTTAAGACAAGTTGTTCGCTGTCACACAGAGCTGGGATTCCTAGCCGACTAGCTGTGAATCAGGAGAAAACATCTTGTGTGCACATGTGGCAATACCACAAACACTTCAAAGTGCCTCCTTCAGACTGACTGAACATTCTGACGCCAATTGTAAATGCCCTTGACACGCAGAGTGGAAAATATCCAATACTCCAAACAACCCAAATGTATAAATTAATTTAAGAAGCACTAATAAGCCGCCCATGCAGGAAATACACAGAAAGGAAATCTCAGATCTACAATTTTGATTCTTTGCTCCACTGCCATTTATTGTCAATGAAGAATGAAGTCTTATGTATTCTTTAAAGGGGTTGTCTCGTTACAAGGATTGCTTTTTATGTTAAAGATCTTTCAAAAACAAGTCACTTTGCAATATGTGTCCATTACCAGTGTCCTACCTATTCCTAGATATTCCCTCTTGTATGGGCTGCATCAGCTCCTCAGGTCGCTATAGCTACAGACCTGATAAATCTCTCATGATAGGCTGCCAGCACTGGTTGCTATAGCTACAGACCTGGTGTCCTCACCAGCTCATCACTGCAGGCCAGTAGTAGCCAGTGAACCATGCCCTGAGTTCAAAAATGAAACCAGGAAATCAGGACTGAGGTAAGATGAATTGATGTAGTGAGACAACCCCTTTAATTCTGTAGCGGTGTCAATTTTATCAGTCCCTGTTCCCATTGGGGTTCACAATCTGAATCACAAATTAATGTATGTACAGTATGTATTAAAGTATGTTTTTGGAGTGTGGGATGAAACGTATGTAAACACTTGGGGCCACATGTATGAAAACTGTCTAGGTCTAAAACTCACTCTGTTGCCCATAGCAACCAAACAGAGTCCATAACAACCAATCAGAGCGCAGCTTTCATTTCATATAGTGCTCTGGAAAAATGAAATGAACGCTCTGATTGGTTGTTGTGGGCAACAAAGTGAGTTTAAGAACTAGACAGTTTTCATACATGTGGCCCTTGGTGAACATACAAGCTCCATGCAGATGTTGTTCTTAGTCAGAATTGAATCCAGAACCCCAGTGCTGCAAGGTAACCCTGCTAACAACTGAGCCACTGTGTTAAAATATTTTATCTTAAAGGGGTAATCTTGTTTCCTTAATTAGCGTTAAACATGTAGGCAAAAGTAATTAAAGCCTATTACCAAATACATTGCTGTTCTCATTTTGCTTCTCTTCAGAGTTAAGAACAGATCTTGTCAAGTAGTCTTGTCAAGTAGTGCGGGAGGGAGGGGGGGTGTCATAAGGCCCGAAGCGTTATTAAAATTATTATTAAAATGAATATGTACATAAGATACAGAGGGGAAGAGGCTTATGGGAAGGGACAAAGATAGCAGTTTGCCGCATAATGTAGGACCTATTCCACTTAGTCTGTTCTAGGAGAGCCACTCAGACGCAGTAATGTGAGAGAAATTGGGTGGAAGCACGTCACAGTAAGGTCCATTGGTACAGTATGCATGCGCGGGCGGCTTGGTAAGATGGGGCGGAAGCCCGCAACGGAGATGTCGAAATTGCCTGAGGAATGTTGGTTATAAGAACGCAGCGGCAGTAAATGGTATTAGTATGCATGGAGGAGAGAAAGGGGTGTGTTTTGAAAGGGGGAATGGGTATTGTTGAATCTCTGGTGGCCAATTGGTTAGCACCTGAATAGGGTGTGTACCTAAGACCATATAAAAGGAAATGAACTAGACCACATGGAACCGGACCTCTATCCCCTTGTAACGAGCGGCGCCCTGCCCCGTGCCTCCTCTCCGGGGTCCCTGCCCTGGACGGGTGGCGCTGCTGGCCGCGGGACGGCCCGCAGGCGCACTTGGTCTGGCCACTCACCTAGCCGCGTTCCTGCTCTGTCCGCGCCCTCTGCCAGCCGAGGCGCGCGTGTCCATTCTCTAGGGCGCGCGTGCTCGTTCTTGTAAATTTAAAGGGCCAGCGCGCCGATAAGTGGCCGGTTGCCAGGCGCTGCCCCTATTTATTGGTGAGGTCAGCAGGACTTCCTTGCTGGATCTATGTTGCCCCGTGCCTTAGAAAAAGCGTTCCATAAGTGTATTCCCGCCTTACCGTGTACCAGACCTCTTGCTACGTTTCTCGACTCCGAACCTCTGCCGCCTGCCCTGACCTTCCTGCCTGTCCACGACCACGAACCATTGCCGCCAGCCCTGACCTTACTGCCTGCCCACGACTACGATTCTTGGATTGCGATTCTGTACCACGCTGCACCTCGGCCGCCATCGCAAGCAAGTCACGTCAGGGGTAGCGACCTGGTAGCCTCACGCCGCAGCAAGTCCAACCCGCTTTGCGGCGGGCTCTGGTGAATACCGGGGGCTACTTAGACTCCGCTCCCTGGCGTGGCTTAACTATCATCGCTTGCGGTGGTCCAGAGGATCCACTACCCAGCCGTTACAGTTAGATCCAGCCATGGATCCCGCCAAGGTGCCCCTGCCAGGCCTTGCGGACCTTACAACCATCGTTGCCCAGCAGTCGCAGCAGATCGCGCAACAGGCACTGCAATTGGGCCGCTCCCCCCAATGGACAACTTCTGGCGTCCAGCAGGAACCGTCTTTACCCCGGGGGGTTTTTGTCTCCCCCTGCGTTCCGCTGGCGACCGGGGCCCCGAAGCTTGTTTTCCATTACCTCTAGGTTGAGGAGATCCAAAGCTTTGCAGAGCTTTCATTATCGTCTCCATGGGACCATTTCCCCCAGGAAAGGTCAAAAGTCGCCTTTGTGGTGAGCCTGCTACCCGGAAAAGCCCGGCCCGGGGGTGACTCCCCTCTGGGATCAGAAGCCCGTGAATAGACCTGGGCCTTTCCCTCCCCAAAATTCCGCGTTTTTTCGAGGGCCAGCACGTGGTCTTCCGTCGAGACGCCTCCTGAATCTTCGTGAGGGAGCTCCTCCGTGGAGACTCGGGTCCAGTTCCTTCCCCTTGTTCGACTATCCTGGAATGACAGCTCTTGCCCACATTAAAGAAGGGCTGTCGCGGGGATTAAGGGATCCCCTTTGCTGCTAGAGATCTTCCATTTCTTAGGCGAACTACCCACCTACCCCCCGCAAGAGTGCTTTCAGGAAGACGGGAGGAGTGCCCGGGAAAAAGACTCGGCACGACCTCCCGTACCTCATCGGGGCCTGATTCCAGAGGTCCCGCTGCCGCCCCCCGCGGGTTTCCCCTCTGAGAAAACCCATGCAGATAGATGGGGCTCACTTATCGGAGCAAGACTGTCCGACGTGGGGCAAAAAAAAACCCTTTTTGCCTTACTGTGCACCGGGCCCTTTTCTCCGCAGAACCTGTCCGCTGCGCCCTAAAGCGTTGGGAAAAATACTCGCACCTTTGGACCCGTAGGAGAGGCGTCCCTGGGTGAACTCCCCCTCTCCACGTTTGTTTGCCGGGGAGGTAACAAGGGATGCTGGTCCCCTTTCCCGGGTCTCTGCCCCTGGACCCCGGGCTCTGCCGGGAACTTTTTATGCCTCCTTGGTGTCCCCTTACCCCTTGCCATGATCCGCCGGGGAAGCCCTGCTATCCCCTTTTAAATCACGGGGGCTCCTTAGGACTCCATCAGTAATAACCTAGCCAGTTTCTTACTGAAGGGGTCTTGCCTTTGGAGAGGGTCTCCTTTCACGTTCTGTTCGGGCTTCTCGCGATCCCGTTGGGGCTCCCTGGTGCAAGCCACGCCCCTACGCTGGGCTGGAAGACAGCAGGTCCTCCCTTGGGGGTCAAGTGTAGGGCCTCTGCTGGGGGGCCCACGCCCGGTGTCCACCTCCTCCCACAGGTCTTTCAAGCCCCTGCCTGGCCGCCAGCGGAGTACCTGGCTTTGGGGGGCGTATTTCGGAGAAGAGGCTGAGACGTTGCTGCCCCCCTTGAAGTATGACTGCCCTTGACCTTTCCCCGGGAAACCGCCCCCCGCGGGGGAAAGGGGCTACCGCGTCCGTCCGGAATCGCAGGCCATGTTGGCCTATTCCGGAGAACCTGCAGAAAGGATTTTTTTCGCAAATCCTCCTCTCACCGGGGAGGGTTCTTCTTTCCTGCAGAAAAAAGAGGTCACTCGCCCGTGCATTGATGACAGGGGCTAAAAAAAGATCCGGTGAAGAATCGGTATCCCTACCGCTGACTCTAGTTTTCGACCCGGTCCGGGGAGCCAAGGTTGTTCTCCAAGTTGGACCTAAAGGGGGCCTTCAACCTTATTTAAATTGTGGGGGGAAAAAGTGGAAAACGGGATTCAAAACTCGTGATGGGCATTTTGAATATTTCGTGATGCCCTTCGGGCTATGCACGCCCCTGCTGTATTTTAAGGAAATTTGTGAATGACGTCTTCAGGGACCTTCTTTACATCTGCGTCATAGTGTATCTAGACGATATCCTGATCTTTTCTCCAGACATGCAGACCCATCGGGCACAGGTGCGCCAGGTTCTACTACGTCTGCGTAACAACCGACTGTATGCCAAGCTGGAGAAGTGTCGGTTCCACCAGGCCAGCCTCCTGTTCCTCGGGTACATTGTCTCCGATCGAGGTCTACAAATGGACCCAGCTAAACTCTCTGCGATCCAGCAGTGGCCCGACCTGTGGGTCTTCGGGCTAAAACAACGCTTCCTGGGGTTCGCCAACTACTACCGGCAATTATTCCTTATTTCTCTACTTTGGTGGCCCCCATCGGGCCCTTACTAGGAAGAACGCAAGTCCGAAATGTTGGCCCCCGGCAGCTAGGAAGCTTTCGTCGAATTAAGACGGCTTTTGCCTCGGCACCTTATTGGTCGACCAGATCCGGAAAAAACCCTTCTCTTTAGAGGTGGTTTGCCTCTTCTGTGGGAAAGCAGGGGCCATTCTTATGCAGAAGGGTTCCAAGGGCAAGACATTCACTTGCGGTTTCTTTTCGAAGACCTTCTCGCCGGCAGAACGTAACTATGCCATAGGAGATCGGGAGCTTTTGGCCATCAAACTGGCGCTGGAGGAGTGGCGACATTTGCGGGGAGGGGCCGACATCCATTTGACGTCTTCACAGACCACAAGAATCTTCAGTACCTCCAGATGGCCCAGCGTTTGAATCCTCGCCAGGCCAGGTGGTCACTCTTTTTCTCCCGGTTTGACTTCAAGATTCACTTCCGGCCGGCCGAAAAGAACGTCAAGGCGGATGCCCTCCCCCGTGCCTCTGACTTTAAACCGGAGAATAAACCAGTGTCTAAACACATTATTGCTCCAAAAAGGGTGACCCACACGGCTCCTGTGGATCTTCGGAGTGTCCCAAACCGGGCAAAACCTATGTTCGTCCGGCGCTCAGGCGGAGAATTTGGAGTGGGGCATAGTTCTCTTCTGGCTGGCCACCCGGAAACGGAAGTCCCTTTGCCCTTATCTCAGGGCGCTACGGTGGCCAACCCTGCCCAGGACATCAAGGCCCTTTGTTCTCTTCCTGTGTCACGTGTGCCCGGAACAAGGTCCCACGCCATAGGCCCATGGGGCCTCTTAGTCCCTCTGCCCGTTCCCAAAGTCACCATGGACAACATAGGCTGGACTTCATCACGGACCTTCCCGCCCTCTTCGGGGAATTCGTCATCTGGGTGGTCACGGACCGATTTTCAAAAATGTCCCACTTCGTGCCACTTACTGGTCTCCCCTCGGCCCCCACAACTGGCGGGTCATTTCTTTCCAGCTTATTTTTCTCCTGCATGGATTACCCTAAATATTGTCTCTGTTTGGGGCGTTCAATTTGTCTCCAGGTTTTGGCGGGCCCTGTGTTTCTCGTTACAGGTCAAGTTTGGACTTTTCTTCTGCCTATCATCCCAGACAAATGGCCAAGTGGAGAGAGTAAATCAGAAAATTGGGCGAATACCTGCGTCATTTCGTGATCGGTCGTCAGGAAACTGGGCCGACCCGGCTTCCGTGGGCTGAGTTCTCCTATAAACCATCGGGACTCTGACTCTACGGGTGTTTCTCCATTCCTTGTGGTCTACGGTCTTTCACCCACGCTATCCCCTCCCCTTGGCTACGGCTTCCGAGGTTCCGCTGTGGATGAACCAAGTACGGGACATCAAGGCCATTTGGCGAGAGACCCGACTTGCCTTACTCCGGGGCCCCTGGCCGCATGAAGACCCAGGCCGACAAGAGGAGGAGGCCTCCTCTACATTCCCGCCAGGGGATAAGGTGTGGCTTTCTTTTCCCCCTATGTACGCCTCAAGATGCCAGCTATAAATTGGGTCCGCGGTTTCTGGGCCTTTTAGGGTACTCCGGCAACTTAATCGGTGTGCGACTAGCGCTGCCTACCCCCCTCTCTCCGGATTCCTATCGCCTTCCCCGTCTCCCTCCGAAAGCCCTGGTCTTGAACGGTTCTCCCAGAAGAGTGCGTCTCCATCCCTGGTGGTTGTCCTCCGATATATTTCAAGTTAAGGACATCTTGGCCATGAAGACCATCAGGGGTAAACGGTTCTTCCTGGTTGATTGGAAGGGCCTCAGTCCCGAGGAGGATCCTGGGAAACCAGAGTCTATATCTTAAACCAAGATCTTGTCGCAGGTTTCCTTCGGCCTAAGAAGAGGGGAGCCTAAGGGGGGGGGGTACTGTAAACAAACGGGCCCGCTCCGCCCGGGCCCCAGGGCAACCCGTGCCTCCTCTCCGGGGTCCCTGCCCGGGACGGGTGGCGCTGCTGGCCGCGGGACGGGCCGCGGGCACACTCGGTCTGGCCACTCACCTGTTCCTGCGTTCCTGCTCTGTCCGTGCCCTCTGCCGGCCGAGGCGCGCGTGCCCGTTCTCTAGGGCGCGCGCTCGTTCTTGTAAATTTAAAGGGCCAGCGCGCCGATAATTGGCCGGTTGCCAGGCGCTGCCCCTATTTATTGGTGAGGTCAGCAGGACTTCCTTGCTGGGATCTATGTTGCCCCTGCCTTAGAAAAAGCGTTCCATAAGTGTATTCCCGCCTTACCGTGTACCAGAAATCTTGCTACGTTTCTCGACCCGAACCTCTGCCGCCTGCCTGACCTTCCTGACTGTCCAAAGACCACAAAACCCTTGCCGCCAGCCCTGACCTTACTCCTGCCCACGGGCTTACGATTCTTGGATTGCGATTCTGTACCACGCTGCACCTCGGCCACCATCGCAAGCAAGTCACGTCAGGGGTAGCGACCTGGTAGCCTCACGCCGCAGCAAGTCTAATCCGCTTTGCGGCGGGCTCTGGTGAATACCGGGGGCTACTTAGACTCCGCTCCCTAGCTTGGCTTAACTATCATCGCTTGCGGTGGTCCAGAGGATCCACTACCCAGCCGTTACACCCCTGATGAAGCCAGTTAGCTGGTGAAACATGTTGGGGAGGTTAGGCATGACATTTTAATTTGTGATTTTCTACCTCTTTTTCACTGTGTTACCTGCTGCAGAGGATTTCACAAGGAAACCTAATATGCTTCATGCCTTCAGATTAGGGATGATTGCCCAAGTAAGATGTTTTGGATCCTTTTTGCAGTTAGCAAATCACTGTATATATAGGGTTTCCCTGCTGATATAATAGGTGGTGTTCCACCAGATTTGATAATAGAAAAGGAGTTATCCCCTCACAATTAGAAAGGGATACATTTATGAGACAAATTGAGAGGTTAGAAATCAGGTTTTTAAAAAGTGTGTTATAGAGGATAAGTGTTGTACATAATAAAAGTTAAGTTTTAGTGCTTTATAGACTGAGAACTGATAGAGTTTAAATTTTCCTATGCAAAATAGTGAATTTTTGTTTTGGAGAAAGATCTTTAGTCCTTTTTCTAAACACAGGTTTCTCTAGTTACCGGCCACCTCTCTCTGCTCTTATAGGCTGGAGCAAGGGCTGGGATGATGACTCCCTCCCTGCTGTGATTCTTATCTTGAAATACAGAGCTTATTTATTGATAATAGCAAGGTTGTTCACAACCCTATTATTCATAGGGAAACATGGAGCAACTTTAAGCCTGACTCATTTAACACTGCTTTTGAGTTGTTTTGCTTTGTTGGTATATGTTAGGCTTCTGATTGATAGGTTGAGTGAGATTATATGGTTGCTACCCAATGTCTAGAACTGATTCTTAATACAGAACTCCAGCTTATAGGGCAGTACACCTTAAATTTGAAAGGGAGCAAAACTCATCAATGCATATACAAGGCACTGAGCAGGTTGGTGCTGGGAATATGTTCTGTTCATATATATAGTAACAAGGTAGATATCGGTTGGAAAAAGACACGGACCTATTGAGTCCAACCTATAACCCTACAGTGTTGACCCAGAGGCATTGGGCATTGGGGGTAAAGGTCAAATGTGAAGAGATTCAAAAGCTATGTTCTTTAGGGAATGAAACGGGTTTCAGAAGAAAGTTGAAACCTAAAAGGAACATTTGGGTAAGCTAAATAAATGGAATGAGCTGCGGAGCCTCAGGCAACTCATTATTGAGGGCTTAGCACTTTTCCCACATAAGGACGTGCTGCCCGTGCTCCAGTGCTTAGACTGCTTGCATAGCCCTCATCAGTGTGGACAGTGGGGAGAGCACTCCTCTGACGAATATACCAAACACACAACACATCAATTTTTTTGTGCTATTTGGGCTAAAAGAAGAATTGACCTGTCTCTGTAATAGGCTGCTTTTGCATATTTACAGTTGAAACCAGAAGTTTCCATCCACTATATAAAAAGCCCCATCTGCATGTTTTTCTCACTGACATGAAATCAGAATAAACCTTCCCCGTTTTAGGTCAATAAGGAACCAAAATTATTTATATTTAGCAAATGCCAGAATAACGAGGGAAAGAATTAAAATACATCCACAGGTGTGTCTCTAATTAACTCGGAAATTTGCGAGGTGGCGCCATTTTGTGCGACCAATAACTTTTTTGTACTAACACCTACAGACGTCAGTGAGGGTGCATTTTTTGCGGGCTGAAGTGTACTTTCTATTGCTAGCAGTTTGGAATGCATGTTACTTTTATGATCACTTTTATTCCAATTTTTATAGGGTGTGAAATGACCAAAAAACTGCAATTTTGGTGTTTGGAATTTTTTTTTTCTACGATATTCAGCGTACGGGATAAACGATGTTATATTTTTATATATCGGACATACCAAATATGTGTAACTTTTGAATAATTTAATTTTTTTATTTGTAAAATGACGAAAGGGGGGTGATTTGAACTTTTAATACTTTTTTTTTTTTTTTACATATTAAAACTTTTTTTTTTACTTTAACTTTGAGTCCCCCTAGGGCTCTTTACCACTAGGGAGCGTGATCATTAGGGTGTACCAAGATGGCTGTTTCCCCACTTCCTGCCTGGGGCCGTAAGCGAGGAAATTCAAAACTTGGCAGTGATGAATTCTTCACAAGGCTTCCCGCTGCCATGTTAGACGATCGGAACTCATATTTCACTGCTGATGTTCCGATCGGGAAGAACGCGTGGCCGTTTTTCTTCATTTAGACCTGGCCATCTTCCCTTTGGTCTGAAAAACCGCCAGTGGAAAAAACCTGCAGTGGGGACCGTGCACGGATTTCCTTTAAAGGGCCGGAAAAATTTTGTCAGCCGGTTTTGCAGCCATTTTTAAAAAAACCAAAAAAACAGTGCAGTGGGACAAGCCCTTAGGGTGCTTCCCGGGGCCATGTTGAAAATTTTAAGGCTAAAATTCACTTTGCCCATAGAAACCCAAATCAAGCGCCCCCTTCATTTCTTAGTGCCGGAAAAAGAAAGGGGCGCAGTAATTGAAATTACGGCTTGCTTGCCAATCTGCAACACTGGGCAAAAAGTCCAGGGTTAATGGCCAGTACTGGCTTGAGCCATTTGGGCTGGTTTTGGTGGAGCCTCTCTAGACATACTCCCCATAATCTATCCCAGGTCGAGTACCATATTTTGTGTTACGCTATGTCTACCGCATCGGAAAAAAAAAGGGAAATTTAAAAGCGCCTTTTTTTTTCCATGCAGGACCCGCGTTTTTGCACGCTTTTACAAAAACCCGCACCCCCTTTCCCCTTTTTTTTTGTCGTCACCCCATAAAAATTGATTGTAGGGAAAGACGGCAAGAAAACTGTTATACAACAACTGTTTTTATACGCCGGCCCCCAAAAGACGAGCGAAGAGAAGACAAGCTGGGAGACGCAGCTTGTTTTTTTCTATTGCCCACGGGGCTGCAGGGACGATCGTATTTTTGGCGTTTTAAAAAAAAAAAAGCGCCAAAGATACGATCGTAATCCTGTGCAGTGGAGACACAGCCTTATAGTTTACAGAGCCTGTGTCTATTGTATATAACCACCCTAACATACCCCGTTTCCCCGAAAATAAGACAGTGTCTTATATTAATTTTTGCTCCTAAAGACGACAAAACTTATTTTTAAGGGACGTTTTTTTTTCTTAACAATAATTTACATTTATTTTGAACAAAAATCAACTGTATTAAATTTTAAGGATTTCATCACAAACATCCGATAAGCACCAACCTGAATTGCATTAAAAAAAAAAAGCATAGGTCTTATTTTCGGGGGATGTCTTATTTTTGGGGAAACAGGGTAGAAAACAAAACTACCCATGAAGAGCACCTTTACTTTACCTACCTGTGACTTAATGAAGAATAAGGTGTGATAGGTCCCTAGAATCTAAACTATAGGAATCTGGATGAGCCCAAGGGCACATTTAGGTAAGGGCACACAGGGCATGCTGGACTTCAACCGCCTGTAGTCTTTAGGAATCCTTCACCATACCCCCAACTGTCCACAGTCTAGCACATACTTTGTATGGACACCAAGCTGGAGACTGAACGCATCATTCATACAAGACTGTGTCACTATAACTTGTAATATTTTGCTGTCAGTATCTCTGACACTATTCGGCACACCATGGTGGTTCCCTTCCCTCTCATAGTTATCTGCTGTCATGGTGCTAAATGCCCAAGCATGTCGTTCAGTCACCTGCTGGGGCTCACATGTCCAAAATAAAAAAAACACATTGACTATAACCACTTGATCCTTCTAAATTGGAGGCCTGACGTGTCCTTGACTTGTGACAGCTGTTACCATTACCCTTAATTCAATTAAATTTGCTGATGAAAAATAGGTGGGGGCTCACATCATTTTTTACAGGGCCTCCATCAGCATCCTTAATCCACTTTTTAAACTGTTCATCCTGGGACATCATATACAGCAATTCCCTTGGCAGATTGCTGTACTCCGTATTCTACTGTAAACCTCATTAACTCCCTGCCTACTAGATTATATGAGATTATATTCAGTTTCTTTATACAAAGTGGTGTTTTTATTATGTTGCTTTAACCTGTTCCTGGTGCAATATTTTTTGGTGACAATGGGGCAGATTTATCAAGGCAGTTGCGCCAGAATTCTGGCTCAATTTGCGGCAAAAACAAGCTTTTCGCCAATTTACTATGTTTTTTCGACAGTTTTTTAGGCCTTCTGCGCCTCGTCCCGACAAAAGGGGGTTGGCTTGTAAAAAGGGTTTTGGTTTCCAAAAATGGGGGGCTTAAAAGCAAAAAAACTGTGCCCGAATCTGCGACCAAAATTTTGGCATAAAATAAACCAAAATTTTAAAAATGGGAAAACTTAGACTAACGTTCCAACCTGCGCCGTTTTTTTAACACTTGATAATGGCGCATTAAAAGATGTCTAGTCCTAACTTTACACTGTTAAAAGTAAACACTTTGATAAAACTGCCCCAATGTGTTTTTTTTTCGTCTGCACCAACTTTTTATATATTTCCAGCAACATAGTCGTATGAAGTAAGGTTTCTTGCAGGACGAGTTGTGGTTTTCACCGGTACCATCTACTGTACAGGGGAAAGCAAGAAACTTTTTAAAAAAAAAAAATAAAAAATTTTCATGTCGTCAGAGCTGTGTGAGGCTTGTTTTTTTTGCAAGAAAAATGTAGTTTTTATTGATATAATTTTGAGATACAAATGACTTTTTAATTATTTCTTATTCCAATTTTTGGAGAAGGCAAAGGTGCTAAAGGTTTTTTTTGCAAACCCAAACATTTTTCTTACGATGTTTTATGTAAAAATTACTAATTATCTTCGTTTTTTTTTAATTTTTGGATAAGAAATTAGATAAAGGAATGTTGTGAAAAAAAGGGGGGGTTAAAAACCCCCCGGAAAAAATTTTTAAATTTTTTTTTTAGGTGTAAAACCATGCGGGCTTAAAACCCCAATTGATTACCCCCTTACTATTCAATTTTATGGGGGTTGCCCACCATATTAAAGTCTGAACACAAAATGCGCCCTTTCCGCACCCCATAATACCGATAAAAACCGCTACGGGAAAAAATATAAAGCATGAAATTATTTAAAAGGGGTTTTTTGCCGGGGCCCTTATCGCTAAAAGAAAATGAAAAACAAGCCATGACTGAAAGAGAAGAGGGGAACAGCCAGAGACAGAGCCGTGCAAAAGGGATGTGTGACAGTTCACTGAAAATAAAAATAAACTTGGGATCTGTATACAAAAAACAACAGCTTTTTCCCCCAAGCAGTTTGAAAGTCTTCATGTTCCCCTTTGTCATCAGAAAAGCGGGGATCAAATCCACTACAAAAAGTTTTATTCGAACAAAAGAAAACTTTTTCTTAACCCGGTCCCTTGAAAATTTCTGCAGCTCAGTCTCATCAATAAGAAGCTTCTCTGCAAAACCCCCCCCGCCTCAGACAGCAGCTTTTGTCAGGTCGTATTAAAAAGAAGCCTTTGAAGTAACCAAGGGGAGGGAAGGAAGGGGTGTAGCTCTCTCAGGGTGCATTTTTGTAAAAACATTATTTAGAAAAGTTTAAAAAACCCATTTTGGGGGATCCACGTCAAAAATTAAAATGTGGCAAAACCCCCTTTTAAATTTTTTTTGGGGTAAAAATAGGGAAGTGTCATCAAAAATGACTTATTGTTTAACTACGTTTTTTTGTTTAAAAACATTTTTTGGGAAATTTTTTTTTTTTTTTTTTAATTTTCCATATCACTTTCAAATTTTTTTTTTTTAATTTTAATTTTGCGTTTCACTTTTGGGCCCTAAGCCTATAATAGTCTGCACTTCGGGCCCCCATTATGAAAACTTTTAGGTCTAAAACTCATTTTTTTTTTTTTGCCCTTTTTAAGCCTATGGGCAAAAAAGTAGGTTTTTTGGCTATGTTCACACGCTTAAAATTGGAGAATTTCAGTCCGTAATTACGCCCCGGGAAAAGTGCAAAAATTTTAGGGGCGGGAATCGCAAAGTCTTTACGGTAATCCACAGTTCTCAAGAGAACTATGGATTATGTCTCCTTTCCCCCTCCGGCAAAGGGCCGGGGGGGAGATAATTGAATGTGAATTACTAGCGCCGTATATTGCCCTGTAATGCAAGTCTAGGGCCGGCGAGGTTGCCGGGCCCACCCCCCCCGGCCACACATGAAATTGCGGGGCAAAAATTAGCCCTAAAAAATACATGGTGAACCTAGCCTTGGACCTAAAATTTTTTCAACATGGGGCCCCCCTGTTCTGGAGAGAGTTTTCAGTAGTCTGCTCATTTCAGACAAAAGGGGGGTAAAATGAAAGAGACACCAGGTGAATAGTACACGGTCCCCCATCACAAGGGAGGCCCCAAGTTCACCCTTTCATCCCTGCCATGATTCTTCCCAGTCACAGAGCATGACAAAGAAAATGCCCATAGAAGTGAATGGGAATGATCGTTAAAGGTCCAAGTGCTGAAAGATGAAAGCATCTCTCGACTGCTGTTAAACATGCAAACAAGGCCCATGGCCCAAAATGAAAACTGGAAGACTTATTAAAAAAATTTGAAAGTGATATGAAAAATGTTAAAAAAAACAAACCAAAAATTCCTAAAAAAGTGTTTAACATAAAAAAAGGGACTTAAACAAACATCATTTTTGATGAAACATTCCCTTTAAGCTCAAAACCCACAGCAAGGGTCCTCATTGTCTTGCGAGTTCCTTCACTAACTTTCCTAGAAACTTATAAAAGAAAATCACAGTTAAATGATCGACAATTTTTGGGACCTGTATGACTTTGGCCCTGCGAACTTATAAGTATAAAACATTGAGACGAGTCAAACAAATGCCATGTGTGGAGCGGCATCAGCTTCAGTACATGTATGTCTGTATTGGGTATGATTAAAGAGGTACCTATGAGCCGACCTGTGAATTGGCTGTTCCTTTGTGGGATAACACCCAATTTAAGTGTATATGAAGTTACAAATATTAGAAATAACAACTAACCTTTATTTGCTATTGGTATCATTCCACTCTACCATAGGAAAAAACTAATCAAATACAGATGTGTTTCTTTTACAATTTGTTCCAATTTTTTTTTATTCCATCTTGGTAAATTTACTGAAATACAAATGTAAACAAAAAATCAAAGATAACCACGTGAACTACACAAAAAATGTTTTTAAAGTCAATCTATTGATTTCTATGGTCTAAAAATTATACCAATACTGATACAGTGGAGGAAAAAGTATTTAGTCAGATAAACTATGTGTGCAAGTTCTCCCTTAAAAAGATGAGAGAGGCCTGTAATTGACAATCATAGGTCGACCCTCAACTATGAGAGGACAAAATGAGCGAAAACAAATCAGAAATTCCAAATTTTGATTTGGAAAGTATTTATTTACAAATTATGTGGAAAATAAGTATTTATGGTCAATAAAAAAGTTCATCTCAGTACTTTGTTCTAATACTTTGTTTAGTAAGAGGTTCAAAACATTTTCTGTAACTCCTCACAAGGTCGGCACATACACTGTTGCTAGGAATGTTGGCCAATTCCTCATGCAGAATTCCTCTGAGAGCAGTGATGTTTTTGGGGCTGTTGTCTGGGCATCACGGACTTTTTAAACTCCGACAAAGGTTTTTCTATGGGGTTTTGAGAGTGGAGACTGGCTAGGCCCAGCTCCGGACTGAAAATGCTTCTTTGAAGCCACTCCTTCGTTACCCTGGTGGTGGGCTATGGGATCATTTATGCTGAACAGACCAGCCACGTCTTCGTTTCATTCTTCAATGCCTTTGTGATGGAAGAGGTTTTTTCACTCAAATCTCACAATACATGACCCCATCATTCTGTCATGTACCGGATCAGACGTCCTGGTACCTTTGCAGAGAAACAGCCCCAAAGCATGATGTTGCACCCCCATGCTATCACAGTAGGTATGGGTGTTCTTTGGATGCAACTTCAGCATTCTCTCTCCTCCCAAAACGACGACGAGTTGAGTGTTTTCTGACAAAACAATTCTACTTTGGTTTCATTTGACCATATGACAATTCTCCCATACTCTTCTGGATCATCCAAATGCCTCTTAGCAAACTTCAGACAGGCCCGGACATTACTTGCTTATTCATTATTACACTTCAGTGCACTTCCGTAACATAATTTCCCTGAGTTAGAATGTATTGAGATACTTCCATGTATCCTTATTTACTTTTTACCCCTTCTCTCTTCAGTTAATTCATTATGTCTCCATTGGTTCTTGTAATACTTTTCTCACCAATCTATATACCAAATTACCCCCTATTTATTAACAATCCCTATTATCCCCATAATATATTTCTAAATGTGTCACCCCATAGTCCAAAATATAGACTCACCACACACTTTCTCACTCACACTCTCTCTACGTGTGATATCTACCAGCCGCTCAGCTCTCTGAAAATAGTCAAGAGAGCATCCAAGTAAGAATCTCGTAAATCCATAGATACTCCCTCTCCTCATCTTTGCTAGCCACACTACCGGACTTATTATCTTTTGAAACACCCAGTACAGAGAGACCAATCGGTATCAACACTCCCATTGTATAGGTATCTAAACCTGATATAGATGTACAGATCAGATGAATTATATTATATTGTCCATCATTCTAGTACAGAATCCCCCCCCAATACCATAGTAAACTGTAGTCCCTCCACCACACAGCAGGGACGTCACCACACATCACCTACGATCACACTTAGAATATAACCTTTCAGATGCTATATGCGTGCTACAGTGATGTGTGTGTGTGTGACCATCCCCTACGATACCATATGAGATACATGAACAAGTTAGACTTCGATCTCGCTCCGAGTAGACACGCACTCACCCTGCTTTTTGAATCCCTACAAACATTGCATCTTTGTCTAGCTGAATGTGTGTGATCCTCAACCCATACAATACATCCGCTACCCTTGAAATCTCCATTATCAACAAGCCCCCGCCTCCTAAGAAGACTACTTATGAAATGTTCACCTCAGATGAGAGATTGTTCATAGCACCTACATACTTCTCATCATGTGCTTGTATTTGTGTGTTGTCGATACAATCACACCCCTCATCACACTTGTTGGTTCACTACATCACCATAAACACCGCGCCAATTAACTATAATTTCGTTCTCTCAAAGCTCACTCGCCGCGACACCTCACTGTCGGTCTGCAAGATCTAGAAAAGATAGCGCACTAGCCGTAAACCAAACACTCCCCCCACCCCACTACCCACCCCCCCCCAAAATCCCCAACCCCCCCCCATAAAACCCTCTTCCCACAAAACCCCTCCTCTAAAAACCTATCCACCCCCCCCATTACCCCCTCCCCACACAACAACCAAACCCTCACTTCCCCTCCCTTCTAACCATCCCATACCCCAAATCCCCACCACTCCACACGCTCTTGCTCCACAAGCGGCACTCATTACCGAGATAGAGAGATAGACAGATAGCAATCAACACATCATCTTTAAATAGAGAGAATAATACACTCGCTCTAGTCTGAGCCAACACAATATAGCAATCCCCCTACAAAAAAAAACAAACTCAACTGTATACCAAAGACTTCTGCCCCGCACAACTACTTTGTACACCCCCCTATTGATTCACGCCACTCCTCCTATTCCACCTGTGTCAACCTAGTCTCTCTCTTGTCACACTATCCAGAAAGTGTGTCTAACTCTCAAACCAACCATATCTCCGAATAGTACTCTCTCTTGAAGTCATTACAGCCACCTAATCACCGGTCATATATGATCTGTGATAACTCTCTCCACTCAAGAGATCTATGATACACTGATACGTATCACACCTCACTCTTTCCTAATCACTCTGTTACCCGTTGTTATGTCTATTTCGCAAACCCGATTGCTCTTCACGTCCTCGTAAAAAATGTCTAGACATCTGTCACCATCCCACTCACTAAACCCAGATCACACCAGGCCACTATGCTCTACTAACACACGCACAGTCCTAGTCAATGATGCATCATTGACAGAGTCCATGTCACCTCCCAGATACCATCGACCTCATAGACCCATCAACTACGTATGATCACTGTCATCTACCCCCTTGAATAAACTAGACCAGTAACCAGATCTTTAGTTTCTAAAGACCTTGACCTACCCCCCCCTACAGTTAAATAAAAATAACAATGACTAATGTCAAGTAAGACTATGTCGAGTCTAAAATAACTACCATACAAATTTGACTAACCCAAACCCCCATACCCTACTCTGCCCTGATCATAAGTGACGATACCAGGACTCAACATGATCGTTCTTCAACCTACCAGAAATCCAACTCCCCTGACGCCTGACTCTCTCTCACACTCTCCATCCAATGTGTGTAGTCTCTCCCATACGCTCCCACCACTGTGAATCCCACTCACTACACTATAGTCCTCACTCAACTGAGCCGTAATAGTACAGACATGTGTGTACCCAATACACCCAGTCACAATCATGATATCTTTCTACCGAATATAGGTTCTACTCTCTCCCCAGCTAACAGGACAGATAACATGTCATATCGTCATGATAACTTTGAGATCCCACTTCTCTATACCATCTCCACAACTCTCCGCCACCACTCCACTGTTGTTGAATGTGTGTAGAATACTCTAAGGCCCCACCCAAGTGTGTGTACCAGTACCGAATTCCATCACTCCAGACCCCAATCCAGACAATCAACCACATCCTGCGCGCGCCCCACTGTCAACTCTCCCAGTATCCTGTCGTTCATTCACTCTCCACATTTGTGTCCACTAATCAGTACTCCACTCTCTCATACTCACGTGCTAAAACGGGCGTGTCTCTAATACTCCCCTTGTCATGTGTATCGCTAAACCTAAATTTGCGTACTGAACTGATACAAACCCTCCCCGCCCAATCTACAGAGAACTACACCTCAAGTGTGCGCTACCATAATTAATGTGCACATCATATAATATACACACACCGTGTTCATCTCATGAGTGATTATTTGATTAATTCTAAGAAGAAATATATATGTTATATATTGATGTAATGAATGGAGGTGTCACATTGCCATGTGAACTACCATGAGATCGACAGCAATATAGTTTCATTTGTTATCGCAGGTGATTGCACAACATTGTCAATACTCTGATGTACTGTGTCATATACTACAAAAGTATTTACTGATATACCTCCATATATCTTGTGCTACTATAGTTATAGGTACAATAATCGAGCCCCCTTTAACAACTAGCTATACCCTACTCTCCCACGCCTATCCACCTACTTCGTATCTCCTCCCAATAATGTCTGCCAATCACTAGACACATCAGATATAACATACTCCGAGAAACAGAGTTTACCTAAGTGTCCGTCCTGCATGCGCAAAAACAAAAACCACACATATCTCCTGTGAGTACGTCAGCACTCACTACTAGACTCCTTCCTACAGAAAAGACACCTCACTCATCACTCATTGTCGTTGTCACGTGTCCCTCAGTCGTGTTATATATTATCTGTGTCACATACCTATCCCTCCCAATCCCCCTGATCTAAATAGATTATACTAAGTCGACTCAAACGTTGTACATGAGCCACCCACAGTATCCCATGTCCACTAATTTTATTATCTCGACACCAGATCAACCCACCACTGTAATGTGTAATGTTTGTGTCTCTAAATCTCACAGACCTTCTATCCACTACTCGAAAACCCATTAGTAGATAATCCTGTGATGATAGTCCAACTGTGAGTCCAACCTTTCCTTAACCCCCATAGTGTCTAATGATACGCACTCGTGTTGGTCCACTCTGCGCCTATCAAGAGCGTGTGCCATACATTCCCACCTAGCTAGAAAGATTATCGTAGTGTCACCTCCCCCCCCCTTCCACAACATATGTGTCCTCCCCACCTCAGAATCACCTCGATCTATATCTCATAAATAGATAGAGAAGCAATCTATCCAAATGTCTCTCTCCCCTCTCTATATTGAGAGATGTACCTCACTATACAACATATATCACTTCGTGTCGGGAGACTACTCTCCACACTCAGACACTCAATTTCACACATGAACCTACATATATAGAGTACTATCTATATAACGTTATCTTGTGTTCCCACCAGTGCTCTGTCAGCTATATCTCATCCTCACTACATACTGTACATAACGATACAATGCCGTACTCTTGTCTCAGCGTCCAACCTAGTCACACGTCAAGTACATTATTATACAATCAGTTGTCTCATTGACATATAGAGGTTAACTCTTAAGAACAGACCTACATTATCTCTAACATCCCACTTAGTGTCTAACCACACACAGACCACTAATGTGAATGCACTATAACACAATGTATATCAGAAATTTCTATGTTCCACTGCTCAGTTGTCGTCTTAGTATTATCTCACCTCCTGTGCTCTAGAGTGACCATAGTGTACCCCGTACCTACCCAGACTACTAATGTGTCGTATTGTGTGTGTGATACAACTACAAGAAGTGTTAGAGACAAGTCAGTATAACATATGTTCCTAATGATCTCCTTTAGTTGGTACTGACCCTATGACACTATATGAATATCCAACCAGTTTAACACCAGTGTATTCACTCATATCACTCCTACATCTCCAAATACTAAACATGTTAACAATCCAACAATGATCTTGTATATAGAAGATCTGTCGCACGTGTCCTACTCTCCGCCAAAGACTACAGAAGTGATCTCATCCAGCCTCTGTCTATAACCAACACCGTGTGTGCTTGCCGCTGAACCATCACTCAAAACTCGCATATCATACCGAAGTCACTCTCCCTTGCTATCCTTACATAATCTTAACCATATCCACACCTCACACACCCACCACAACGTCCGCACTACATGCAGCGTGTGTCGACTGCACCCTCGCTACACATCCTTGCCCTCGCTCGTCTCGTGCGTCCACAATATGTACCTGTCATAATCTCTAGTGTGCCACATATCTCACTGCTCTCCTGTATCACACTCTCCGCTGTCGTTTGCGTGCACTCACCAATAAGATAAATAGGATCGTAAATGAGTGATGATTATAATGATTACATCACGCACCCCGTTGAGATATGTTGTAATGTAGACTCGCTGAGTCCAATATCCAAGATCACAGACCTCCCATTGCCTCGTGTCTATTGTCTAGATCCCCTCTCCTGCTCTTCTGTCAAAAGTGCTAGTAGCGCAGTACTGCAACTGCCAAAAAACCCCACCCACCCAAACACAACAACTCCCCCTCTGTCTACTTTCTGTGTTGATGTAATAGTTACGCGTACTTGTGTTGATGTCTCAGCTCCTACCGTCCGTGTGCATACCTGTCATCTCCTCTCTCAACACTATTCTCTATGCATACTGTCGTTGTGATCTCCCAGTACTCCACCTATGTGACTGTCATGTAAAAGGGTGTTGTCCCCCCTCCCTGCGTGTGATACTCCCCTTAATATGTCACATCTTCCCCCGACTCCGCACCTCTCTTGCCTGTCCGAGTCGCAAACTTGAAGTAATAAGCACCCTGGTTCTCATTCTACAATCTTCCGTATGACGCGTCCTCTGCCTGTTATACCGAACAGATACCCTCTGTTTAAATTCCCCCCTTTTAATATTTGTTTATCACGTTGCTGTTCTCATATTCTCATAAAACTTCACCTACTAAGGTCATCTGTGTATTGTTAGTAAATGTGTGGTGACACGCATCTCTGAAATATCAATCTCGTAGTATGTACCATTAGATACATGTCTTAGTGTCATGTGTTAACACATCGCGCCCCTACTTCATGTCTTGTTTCTTTCACTGTGTTTATCTCAATTCGCAACTCCTCTTCTACTGCCGCACATCACGTGCCGTACCGTCTGGTATTGTATACATTGTACCCCCCCCCCCTGTGCTCGCCACTTGTATGTGTCATCTACGCCTCCCCTGTTTCCAACGTCAGTGTATTGTGCTTTTTAATGTTCTGATAATAAAATGTGATCCAACACATTCCCACAAACTGTTGTCGTCTACCCAGATGTGTTAAACCTGTCTCTTGAACTATCCTTACACTCCCTCTCATTGTGTCCCCATAGTCCTCCTATCTCCCTTGTACACTCCATTTGTGTACCCCCCCTGTTTCCATCTCATCATCTCCCCCTTTGTAGATCTCTCCTACACTCTCATCACAACACCAGTGTCTGAGAGCATTAAGTGTTATTAGTATCGTTCCTATTATAAACACATCGAAGTGCATAATATTGTATGCCATGTCTAGCGCTGATAACACATTAGTCTCAAATAATTGTGAAACCTCCGTGATACAAGATCGGCGTGTAAGAAACGTAAATAGCCCAGAGAGATTCATGTAGTATCCACCTATAGTTCATGTGTGCACGTCCTCAATCGCACAAGAGAGTACGCACATTACACGTCTATCAGACATCTCTCTATACCCGGTCTTGACACCCCACCATCTTACAGTTGTGTACACTGACATCCCATAATATACAATCTCCATCAGACTAAACAATACGCCTCACATAAGAAACCCTCACCTGCACTTGTTGCCATTAAATCCCCAAGCGTGTACCTAACAAACGTCTAGCATACTAGAGACTGTCCTCATAGTCGTTATACTATCCATCCGTTTGCTGATTCTTTCTCTATGCGTGTTACTGACCATACCAATATCTCGTGTGTGCACTTCGCGGCCCTTAGACCCACTGTCACATCATACTCAACAAAGTGCCATATACCACTTGACATCTGTTGCATGTAAAATACTCCGTCACTCGACGGTGTCCGGCTCTTAGCGAGTTACACTCAGTTATTAAAAGAGGATATCTTATGACCGTTCTCATAGCTTGAAGGTTCGTCCATCCCCCCTGACTCCCCTCTGTAATGTCGAACACTGTCTGCAAATCTAGACGACACTAAATATACCTCTATAGCCAATATCTCTAGACACCTATCCCTTCTTTACATACAATGAGTGAAGTGTGTGTGTAATTCTGACATTTCGCCGTCTCAGCTCGCTGTATGAAGCTGTCTAGAAAAGCTCTCTCTACCTAGATTATAATAATAATAGGAACTCAGTCATAAGACTCACTGTAGTGATCCACAACAACGTACTGTTAGCTAAGTCAGTTGTGCCTCCCTCCTATCGTCGTGACCCACCATAACTCTGACTACTACGCACACATTCTCTACCAAACTTCACATCTGCATGTCCTGTGCCTCCAAATAATGTAGCACACTAGCTAGATCATATTTGCGCGCCTATGCGATTGTGCTTGTCCTCATAGTTATCCACTCTCAATACATCACTTCACTCTAGAAGACACAAGATCAAAATGACTCTTTCCAGAAACAGACAGCGCAACACTCACCGCGCGCCGCTGCGTATACAGAATTAGACCACTCACCAAGTCTAATGTGTGTCGAGATCCTTGTTAATTCATACCTCTACCATTAATTCACTCAAAATGCTCGTCTGAATCTTCGACTTCCTGTTGAGTACAAGTCCCATCCTCATCTAGATACTGATACTAAGTGAACACTTTGTCTAATCGCACACCAATATAGAGTTCCTATCTTCCTCCTAGCAGATATACAGTGACGTATACTATATTAAAGTTGACTACTCGTGCCACACCATATACCTCTCTCGCAAAGTGTTGTATTCGAAACCACCTATGTCTACGTCCACTCTGACCTACATACCTACAACATCTCTAGTCTCCGCCCTTGTACCACATGAGACCACCTCCTAATAGAGTGAATCTTGCCATCACACTACTAAACCCAGACTATCATCTCGTTGCAATGGTATCCTTGTTGACCGCCTCTAGACAATCATGAGCATGTCTACTCGCTGAAACCACTATCACTATTATCACTATCCTACTCAAGACTATTCCACTCAATGTCTGTAGTGTACAACCACACGACCATACCCTCTTACTTGTATATCCTCATACATGGTTGTCCTTAATATATCACAAATATCTTGTGAACCTCAGATAGTAGATGTCTCTCAAGTCATCTCAGAAATGATATATATAATGAAACCACACTAGAGATGTATATTCTCATATTCTTGATCTAAGTCCATAGATACATACGTACCGCTGTAGAACAGTCACAACATCCCTATCGCAAGTCTCTCATCACCAGTGCTCCTTAGTCTCTAACTAATCCACCCTGATCTCAACTTGTAAACTGACCCATTCCAAACAATCTGCTCCACGTGTAATCACCCCCACAGTAGAACTTCAGTTGTTCTCCCACTTCCCTACCACATCCCCCCCCCTGCAAGATTCACTCACCCTGTCATCTCCACCATGCTCACACCTCACCATCATCGTCACAACCTCAAGATCACCTTACATTACAGAATGTCCACACACACCTCCTCTTCTCATCCGAGTGTGTCCACTACCCATACTCCCCCTACTCACCCTCCTTATGTGTGTGACGACCACCTACACCACCCCTGCACCCCCCCCCTTATTCCAGTGCTCACAATAAGTGAATATCCAGTCAGACGTTAGAAGTGTCATTGTGATCACTTAACATATAGACTAAAAATGTGTCATATACTCTTAGAGTGCACCTAAGTCCCTCCCCCACCTCCACCCACACACTCATGCTTAAGAAAACTCAGACAATCCTCATACATGCCCTAATTAAGTGTCGCCATCTTCATCCCTATGCCCACTGCCTGGTCAGCTGTTCAAACGTGCAAGTGACCCCCCCACCTTTTAATACTATCCCCATTACCTCCTCTACACATCCCCGCACATGTTCATTTAGTCATCACCACCTAATATCATCTACCTAAACAAGACCTCCCTATGTAACTCTTTCCTGCTTGTACCCCTCCCTGCTAGATCGCCGACCCACTACTTGTACTATTTGGTACACGCCACTGAATCTCCTATGTAATAATATAGTGTCCTCAAACTATTATTGAAACGTGTCCTCCTTACCTCACGCTATACCTTACTCCTCACCCACTGTGATATCTATTATACAATTTGACTCAGTTCGTAATGAATGCCTCGCCCTCACCTTTTTCTATGTTCTCTCTCACCGTCTCCCTCCGCCTCTCCGCTGACACTACACCCAGGTGAAAAAACATATCACCAACACAGTGTAGCACGTCGTTATCTTCCAAGAATCCTCGCACACATACCGATTTACTAACATGATCATAATGGTTCTCACTAAGATAACTCTTACACATTATAGATATATGAAGACTATTGTGTCATCCGTGACCTGGATCATGAAGATCATAGTATGTGAAGAGCTCAAATATATTCTGAGACCAAAGTATCCTAACCATTTATAATCCACACATATCGCTAACAGTTGTGTAATACAGTATATTGAAGACTGTATCAATTGTCACCATGTAGAGTCCTATCTGCTATCCCACCGTACCCTTCGCGCCGTTGTTTCAGTTCGCCTACACTCACCACCATATAGCAAGCCACGTAGGCACATCGTTCAACAATTTATTCATCAATAACAATACTACTTCAAAGAGATATTACTCCCAGTCATCACTCCTCTCTCTGATATACATGCCTCTCATGCGCTACTCCCCCCACCACGACACAGATAAAAGCGTATAGAGTCGTCGATTGTTCACTGAAACAGATCTCTTCACACTCACCTGTCAACCTACAAGAGACTACAGCCTTGTCGTGAAAGTTCACCACTCGCCACCTAATAGATATTAATCAAACACTCGCCGTACCACCTTCACACTACAGTAAATAGAATCAGATTGTGTTGATAAATACCCGCTACGCATCCCCCATCCACCTCAGTCCCCTTATAGAACTTAGTCTACCTATGTCTCTTATCCATAAATTTGCGTCATGTTACTAGACCACACCCCCCTCCACCCCATTTCCAGATATAGTGATGTTAAGAGACATCCTAAAGTTGTGTCTCTAAAGAAGAAGAATACACTTCGTAGATATAATTGACATTCCGAGAGTTTCATATATCTACAGAGCCATGTCAAACAATGACCCCCCTCTCAAGAGACTCCGCCCACTGATCCCTCCAGAGAAAGAGTGACATCTTCTTCAAATACCCCCACCCTACCTCATAAAAAACATTCTAAATGTCCATGTAATAACACGATCAAAAGAGTGTGACTGTGTCCCCCTCTCTACTAATGTGTGAACTCATTCTTTAGACATAAGTGCGCTCCCGTGAAATATCTGCTCCTCTATACATGACCATGCACTCCACTCTATGTACATGTCTCCTATCATGATCAAGAATGATATCACCTACGTCATCCAATAACACATAAATCTCTCTTCTAGTCTCCACCTCTACCACAACCACAACGTCGTGTAACTCATCTCGTCACGTGACTAAGTCACACCCTACGAATCACAAGTTACACACAGGGACACCTCATTGTGTATCGCCTCCACTGCTACAACTATAAGATAGTATAGACCATCGTAGCATCTCGACACTCCACCTCGTCACACCACTTGTCCTCTCAACCTACGTAGTCTCCAATCTGCTCGCCCTCCCCTAGAGCATCACCAAGTGTTCTATAGAGTTACAAGAAGACCCTTCTGTCAGTAGTAGTAACATACGCACCAGCCCCCATACAAACCTCGCATCTTTGTCTCACAGTACGCACCGCACCAACGCACGACCTGTGTCACATACCAGTTACATATAGTGTATTAGAGACCCCCAATACCCCCCTATAAGCCTCAAAGTGATATCCCCCCCCCTGTGTGACCTCCACGAGTCACCACACCCTCCGTACAAAATGTATACATGCATGTTACACCTCTCACTCCATCCATCTCTAACTGCTCCTCAGACTCAACTTTCCCCCTTTCCCCATACTGTAGTCCGTAATACACACACCCGCGTCGTTACCAAATACTCAGATGACCTTTCTCTCCTGTCTCACACCATGCCTCAATCACTTAAATAGATATTCCCTCACAACCCAACAACTTGCTGTCTCCATAGCAGACTGTCGGTGCCGGCCATCCCATCCTCCCCTCTATCACCTCTCTCTTACTAACTAAAGAGTATCTAACACGTCCTCTAATGTGTCCTGTACTCAGATTATCCCTCCTTGTAGAGACCATATACTACCACCCGGATCCCAATACACACAACAATCACCTCAATTCTATGATCTCTAGCTATCGATCATTCGATCCACCTCAATACAGTGAAATATCTCATACATCCCCTGATTTATTAGTGTGAAATGATGTGATGAAGATGCTGTACTTCTGTACTCACTAGAGGATTACCACTCTAATCAATACTAATAATACAATACACACTCTACTCTATGAAATATGACACATACCGCTCATTAACACGCACTACATAACTCCGCAGAAGAGATGTGAAGTAGTCATCTCATCATCGCGCATATATATACTCCAATACAATAACCACTTCTAAAAAAGTTCACTACCACCATTGTCACCACGTGTATATTCTCACACTCAAAATAAGTGTGCCCACTCACACACGCATCTCTCAGACCTATTGAATAAAAAGACAGATCCACTTCTCCCAACACACTGACAACCTCCACTACACAATTCATATATAATATATCCCTTCCTAGTGTATGTGTACAAAAACTCACTTAAGTCACCCACGCACCACTCACATACAAGTCCCCCAATACTATCAATATCCTCATTCAGAGTCCATGTTCCTCACATCATGCAAAAATACTAAGAATATAGAGATAGAAACCCGACTCTAAGCTGTGTTGAGCCACACAAAACACAACAGAGAACGTCCTCACAAAGAGAGTCCTTATACAGTCTCACACTCATGACTCTCCTGTCAGTCTCCTTAGTATTATTAAGTAAGTGTATGCCCACCCAGCGTACTCCCCCCCACTAAGAAGAAGTGATCTAGTTGTGTACCTTGAACTATGTCCGGTAACATCTTATCAACTGTACCACGTGTGACTCTCACACAAAGAGTCTAAGAAGAACATACACTTAACATAGTCATCTCTATAACCTGAAGAAGTACTGAATCAGCGTTCAACCCCACACAAATAGGTGAACAGTGACCCCGTGGTGTCTAGAGATATCTCATATTAGATAACTCTTATGCTTCTCTCAAGACCTATATGTACATCATTTTAATTCAAATTAAACCATATAATTTTAACATAAAAAATAAGATCAATAAAATGAACCTTATAAAATGCCCCCTACCAATTACCCCACTGTGTTCTCATAAAAGTTCACCGCATTGTGCGACTCTACCTGCTGTGATGACTCTCGAGCACCCTCACAAAGACTATGTTACCACACTCTCACCTCTAAATAAATATATCCAGTAGTGTCCCTCCACACAGACACTGTATACTAGACCATACCTATGTGTAACATCCAGACTTCAGTGAGATCCTCCTCATCTTACACTGTGCTGCTCACTCTATCTCCCTCGCTGAGAAGAGTGAAGTTTCAGAGTGGTGTGATCACCCTCTATGTACACCTCCGTCTCTTACCACTCTGTACAAATCACTTCTCATCGCTGCATCCACACACTCGTGCCATCCTCATCTCATAGTGTGTGTGTGTAGTGATGACAATAGAGATAACATTGTTGTTCCCACCTCGACATGCGCAACTGTCCTATATCTACCTTACAACTCACGCAAATAATTGTGTATCTACACCACCCTTCCACTCTATCACTTCTACTACACTTATGTGTGCTGACTAGACTATCTTGCGCTCTGACTGCGCTCCAGATCGCACTCATCTCTCTACTCGATTCTCACATCCCCACATCTCACTGATATAATTCCCTGACTCTCTCTCACACGTCAAACTATCTAAGTCCACATCAAGGAACCAACAAACCACTTCCGAGATCTCTACCCACCTCGTGCACCTCCTCTCCCCTCACTGCATTGAGACCCTTACCCCTATGTAAGTACAATACTCACTCCTGTGTGTACACAACCACCTCACCCTCTCACGTCAGATGTCATGCCCACCCATCGCACAACTATGTAGTAATCTCTTGTCACGCGCGTCCGCTATCCTGTGACCAGTGATACCACACTGTCCTTAAGAGATGAGATGAGAGTACTATCCCTCTCATAAACACCATCTCTCTATCATTGTGCCAACTCTAACAGTCCTCATATATAACTACCCCACATTGATTAACAAGTTTCTCACCATCTCACATAATATGTGTAGAACCCTCTCGCTCCACCATGTATCCTCACCCCATCAAAGTGTTATGTGATCACAGCGATCTAATCACTGTAGTGTACCTCCTCATTGAACGAAGAACAGATAGACTAGCGGTAAAGCTCTTCTGCCACAACACCCCAGTGTATCATCTGTACCGCCTCACACTGTTCCTAATCCTCTGTGAAGTAACACACTCTCCCACTAACACCTCTCATAATAAAAGAATCTACTTGAAGTGTCGAATAGTCTCTCGCCATATCCATAGTCTCCGAACGCTGAGTCTCACATCCACCTCAACAAGTTGATCTCTAACTAATATAGATTGTTATCTTAACAACCACTTCAATCCTCCCATCATCTCTCTCCGCTCATCGCTCTCTCCATTGTGAATCACCACACACCAACGATCCCTGCCCAGAGGCCTCAGCAGTCGCTTATCGTCGGTTCCAGCGACAATCTGCAGTTTATGTGTCCGCGATCCCGTCACTCGCCGTACACCGCACTGTAATAACGCCAGTGAGTTTGTGTAAATCTAGAGTCAATGTTGAGCTCTGCTGTAGAGTAATAGTAAACTCTCAGGTCATAAGGCGCCTGACCGCCCTAAAAAAAGACACGCTACATGTTCCCCTCTCACCGAATAACTAGCTACCCATGTTCACCCTGACACGACGCGGATTGGTACACCCTTAACTACCAGACTTCAACAGTGATACACACAACCTGTTGTACTCCTAACTCCTGTGTCGTTAGTCCGTCTAATATTTGTGAATGAAGTGTCCTCCACGAGACATAGCATGTGAGAAGTGTCGATCATGCTCCGCTCGTCCTTTCTGTCTGTGTCCAATTGGCAGCATGCTTGAGCAGGGATGAGGGCGCGCGCTTCGCTTGGGTGCCCTCTTACCCCGACAGCCCAGGTAGCTTAATGAAAGCTATCGGGTTCGTCTGGTGCTGGTCACCAGTGGTCTGTTCCTGTAACATGTATTGCATTGTCGTTCGCCTTGGCTTGATCTCGCCACCACACGTGTGTTCGACAAGATGTCACCCTCGGCGCCACGATTCTTACAATTCCAGTACACAGCGTAATGCTATGTGTGATGTTCCTCTTGTATGAGTGATTTGAATATCGCTCTCATACAATTCCTGCTGCTACTAGGTGATTATTTAGATTGCACCTAACACAAGAGAGTGAAATAAATACACGCTTATTGGTAAGTTGAATGCCCACTATATAGCTCTGTCTCAGAAAAAGTGAAGATAGAAGACTAAGCGCGTCATCTTTTCATCGTCTTCTACGCGATGTGTCAGAAACTGCGAAACTCCAACATGTCCTATGAATGGCGTCAATTATATGAAAGACACGTCCACCTTACTAGTATAATACGCACCATAGTGTGTTGTTAGACTCGTCTGTTTGTACGTAATATACCTGAGTCCAGAGTCTGTACTTCAACTATCCCGCAAAAAACTTGTCTCGTCTCTCCTCGCTACCGCACTTTACACCCCTGTAGTGTATGGTGAAATCACATGACTGAAGAAAGTAGTGGATATGTCGATGAACGCCACGCACGACACAAGCCTTAGTAAGATAGAGAGAGAAGAGAGATATATTAACTATAAGGTATAGAATGTAAAGCTTATAATTAGAGAACATGAATAGATAAGATCTATACATACTCTGTCACTATGTCGACACAATAGATAAAACCTCTGACACCTTCAAATAGATTGACACACCTAGTGTAGACCATCACCCCCCGTGTCTAGAGTCAATCTTATACCGCGCTCTACAGACTTGATAACTGCTCAGGAGAGTCCACACACCATATTTCTCAGTCGCGATCACCTCTGGCATACTTTGTGTCCCTGTGAGGATCCCCCCGTGTCTAAACGTGATGTATCATCTCTCATGAATAGATATTAGACACTTTGTATCTAAGTTAGTCGTCGCCCCTGGACTAGAGTTTCTGATGCGCCACTCGACAACTGTCCATGTTCACATCATATGTAATACGTTAGAATATTGTGTATATCAGAGCAATCAGACCTAAACAAGTCCACTTGCCCCCTCCCCACACCTGATATACTCATTATCCACTAATACGAATGAAGTCTCATAGATGTGTGATATAATAACGATGTCACAATATATCTCCCTTCCACTACAGAACACACTATGAGTGAAGAATATCATACGCCACCGCGTATTGTATTACACTCACACACGCAGATGAGATACGACTTTGAGAGCACACATGAGATACATAAGTAAAAAGATAGAGGTAATGCGATCTTACATAACCATTATATCGGCTCATAGTTGCTACAGATAATATAATAAGATAAAGACTCGTGTGTCGCTTACCAGTTGTGTTAATGTATATGTAAGTTGAATAGATCTATTGTTCAACATCCTACCACCCTTAAAATAAAAATTCATAATCCTAAAATCAATCACACACAACATCAAAAACATTAAGAAAATAAATTGTATTTGTATAATAAATAGTGTGTGCTGGTCTGCCACGCAGTAAAGCGAACATGTGTAGTATATTGATGAATCTAAATAACGATCAACTGATGACATGAATCTAAAAATTCTTGGTGTATAGAGGTCTAAGGGCTCAGAACGCGGAGAAGCACAGGTTAGTGACTCGTCACAAGCTGTTGTTGTGCGTCACGCAAGTTACTATTGTTGTATCTGATCGAAGACGGTGGCGCCGCGCACTTGTGTGAGTAGTTGAGGTGTAGATGATGAGGTGAATTGGTGAGATCTTGGACAGTGTCATGCGCGCGAGACGATCTTGTCTTGTTGGGTTGTGTGAAGTATGTGTGAGACTGGCATAGTGTGTAGTGTGTGACAATATCTCGTGAGTATCTAGTGAATGATTGTAGTGTTGAGAATGCTTGGCAAGTAAGGTGATCTCCTTGGACCTGTAGTATGGCTTCGGCTCGTGCGTTGTGGTGTGGTCGCGTGGTGAAGTGCTGACCGCTGAGCACGTGTGTAGGTAGTGTGTGTCAAGTCAATGACATACATGTGAATGTAGTCACTGGGTAGATATTAGTCTGCTCGTTGGATGTGTGGTGAATTAGATGCACTTGGGAGTATAGTGCAGAGAGATCGGGTTGACTGGGTGGTCCTGTGTCTATTGTGTGTTCTTTTGGTGAGTGTGCGCGCGTATTGTTGCTTTATGCGCGACATGGTGAGTACGTGGTGTGTTGAGAGACTACGGCAGCGTTGTGAGTTTTGTGACAGCAGCTGTAATCTATATATTAGAATTGAAAGGTTGTATACTGAAAGACTCCTGGGCCACCGAATGCTAAAATCTGTAGACAGGCTCACACATCTCATGTATGTTCTTTCAATATGGATATCTTTGGCCGCCGGGTTTTATACCCATGGCTTCTCGACGGGTTACTGTGGTCAAGACCTCGTCGATACTATGCCGCAAACGTGCGGCTCCGACATGCGGGGTTTGCGGGCCATGGGCGCTGGCCGTTGGGTCTCGGCGCGGGTTGGGCGTGGTTTGGCAAACGGCTTTGCGCCGAACGTGTTTGCCACCTGCAAAATTGACAGGAGAGTTCTCACACGCGCGGGGTTTGGTCCGAGAGCCGAAGCCCTGCAAACCCCGCGGATGTGAGATATTATTAATGCACGGTTTCCAACTGTAGGAAACCATGTTAATTAAATAGGAGACGGTTTTGGCGCATGAAACCAGTGTCGGAACTCGCGGCCAAAAAAAAAAAAAAATAAACCTGACCCTCCAATCCGCGTTTCGTTTCGGAACCCGGGCCTTATAGAGCAGAGGAGCATTTTGGCCCTCTTAGACCCCAGTGCCTGCTTCTTTTGCACCTCCTATAACTACTGTAGTTACACCCTGTAAAGGAGTAAAAGCCATCATTTGGCTGTCTGCAATTTACTGCATGCATTATTAGCCCAACTTTTTAAGGGCCGCTTACTCATAAAAAAAATTCTTTTCAGATTATTGAATGTGACATGCATACTATCAATATGGATTTTTTCTTTATTTGGGTGTTGCTTTTTACATATTTTTTTTTATAAGATCACCTATGTCATGGGACTCTTGGTGTGTCTCTGTGACTTCTCCTATTTGACTATTACGTGATAGTACAGCAGTGAAAGGTAATTCGTGTTACTGGATAGAATTATGGACTGAGAGGTGTTGTATAGCTGGATCGTGATATAGTGTCGAAGAAAACCCCTCACTCAGGTGCAGGAAAAAGATTAAGCCCATTATCCCTCTTTATTTATTGCTGTCATTGCCTTTGGTCTAGCTCTAATCCTATTAATTCTGTCCAGAAAAGCAATAGAGATCATACTATTTATTATGTATATCTCTGTAATGAGAATACGTAGAGATATGTAGGAGATAAACGCAATACCCAGTTAAAGTGAGAATAGGTCTCATTCATATACTATCGCGCTCTGCGCACGCGACGCGGCACTCTATTTCCGTTAAAATCCAGCTAGAAAAAGGACACGCATTTTTTTTTATGAAAACTGTTATGTGATAGTACTGCTGAAAAAATAATACTGCACAAAATTGTAAAAAAAGTAAATAAATAGTTTCTCAGGAAATAATGGTTTTAAGAAAAACATGCTTTCAGTTGGAGGCTGGCAACCTTTAAGAATACGGTATCGGCCTAATTTTAACGAAGCACAAAGATATACATTTTTAAGATTGACTCTCTGCCTGGTCCTTTATCTAAACCTTACCTTTATAAGGTTCCAAAAATGAAAAAAAGAATCTGTTTTTCTCTTGTAGCATCACCCGATTTTGTGTCGCACTCTCACTGTGTTGTAAATATTTTACTTCTTGTGACTTTTGCAGTTAATTTCCTAGTCTGTTCAACCCAAAATATTTGATGATTGAGATGAAATGTGTTTTAATGTTGCTTTGTATTGCCTTTTCAAGGCACGCATTGCCAGGGAGAGAACATCATGGTGGCTTCCTAGTAATACAGTCCCACGCCAAGCCATGACAAATGATGTATAAGTGTTCACACATAAAAAAAAGAAAAGAATCAGACATTAAATTGACTATTTGACAATGAGCTCATAATTCTTCATTTAGAATTTTGAACGACGTCTCTTTTCTGGTTACCTCTTACAAGCGACCATTGGGGCTAGTTGTGTTTATTCTGTTCATTTCTGGAGCTGCTTGGTTTAGATTATTGATCGATGGAAGAAAATAAAAAAAAGTTGCGTAGAAAAACTGATGCCCTCTCCTGCAGCTAAATTAACTAGATAAGTGGAATCAATTCCCCAGCACCTTGTATGAAAACAAGGGGAGCCATTAAAACTAGCCCGCAGCTATGTAAGTGCACCCCAATATGATAGGAGCACTCACTGACAGTATGTTTGAGGCTGAGCTGTAAGCCGACCAGCTATGTTGGGTATAGCTACAATTAAAATGCAATCTCCTTGCACAAACAAATAAAAGGACAAGGGAGGGTAAAGCAGGAAACAATCAAAGACAGATTGAAATGTATTGTGTTAGTAATAAGATGTGGTCTCTCTTGAAACTGAGCCAGGCAGAGTAATTCAGGGGCCCCCTGTGTTAATAGAGAATATTTGACCTCTGGTTTGTAAGTTATAATCTTGTGAATCCCAGCTAATGAAGGTTAAATTCAATCAATCTCACTGCATCGTTTCATTTTTTCTTTGGCACACTGTGGCCGTGAGTTTTGTATCGCTTAAATGTATTAAATTTAAGGAAGAAAAAATACTGTGCAAGAAATATTAGATTTATTCTCCCAGATAGGCATGTGAGTCTCTACTGTTCTTTCAATTGACAGTTATCATATAGATCACGTCTTTGCTAGTTCACTGAAGATCGAGGAAGTGAGAGGGAGTTGTCGTGTGCAGTGTATAACATTTGGAGTGGGACTTAAAAAACGGCTGCTGTAAAAGGGATTGTCCGGGATACTTACAAATTTTTGTTAATTTGGTATAAATTGATATTTTTACTTGTAATTATGTTCTTCTAGTAAATAAATTTTATTTAAAAAAAATATCTTCTTATTTTTAGTTTTCTTAATATCCCACCAATGTTAATCCATGACGGATACAGGACTTATTGCAACGGATAATGCTATAGATGGTCTCTCCTCCCTTTCTCTTGGTATGGCGGATCTTCATCCAAGACAGGGACGCAAAACGATGGGATGAAGAGGCGACTATGGAACCTTGTAGAAATGAGGGATTCATTCCTCACAATGTACATATATACATACCCCTTTTTAATAACTGAGACATTGTGAGGTAACTATATAACAGTATTAGGAGTACATCAAATTTATAAACGGTAAAGACCTGTCAGGTCGGTTTGATCGATACTATTTTGAGGCTAGGATGTGAATAGATATAAGAGTGCAGAAAACTACAGTGATATATAGGTTGTTGTATGATTTTGAGCAGAGTTAAATGCGAGAAGAGAAATGAGTAGTAGCTCTGGACTCCTATTAAGTGCCCAGTAAGAGTTCTGCTTGACCAACTCCATATAGTGATTGACAGGTCTTACCCTAAGCAAACTGTCAACTCAATATCTGCTTATGGGCGGGTAAGCGGACTTTCACTCTCAGTTGTTTGTTTTTTTTCTGTCAGCTTTTTTTACTAAGTAAATCTTTTGCTATCAGATCATAAACCCCTAGTGTATTATCATAGAGCTTCTAGCCTTTTCTATCCACTCTATCATTATAACCATATATTACAGAGCTCAGCTTCTATCTCTTATCATAATAAACCTTATTATATAAGAGCTCTCAGGTTCTTGCTCTTATTCATATTAACCCCCTATATATCACTAGAGTTCAGTTTCCTCTCTATACCTATAAGACACCTATATATCACAGGTTTCATGCTTCTCTCCTCTATTGTAATTATACCTATATATCACTGTGTCATTCTTCTTCCTTCTATCCATATTAAACCTATTTAATAGAAGAGCTCTGCTTCTCTCGTTATTCATGTACGCCTTTATATCACAGAGTGCAGCTCCTGTCTCCTCTATCATATAACACCCTCTATATAATTATAGAAGCTCAGCTTTCTCCCTATATCATATAACCATTATATATCCAGAGCTCAGCTTTTTCTCCCTCTGTTTATATCTGCTGTCTCCAGATTAGGATGTTCTGACACGCCCTGCAGGTTGCCATTAAAGGCTTAATAAATTTGCACATCATTCAGTGCCTAAAAAAATCAAAGCCACCTGGGGATGACTTTATTTCAGTACTTTCTGGCATAAATTTTATGTAATGTGTTTGGGTGCATGGTCCCTTTTGTTACGTATCCTCCCCCCTTTCCTCCAAATGCTGTTGGGCTTGTGTGAAAAGAAGTCAAAAGTCGAACATTTTTGAGTGAAAGCTGCTTTGCACAAAAAAAATGTAATTTTATCCTAAAGTAGCTGGTTTTGTAAATCGCTTTCATTTGTTTCTTCCCATGCTAATGTAATCTAAGGGTTATTGCCTCACTTATATTATAAATAATCATTTAATTATTTTTTCAATAAGATTTTAATCTGAGGAATTTTTGAATAATAAAACCAGTAGGGAAATGGGAAGACTCAAATAGACAAGGGAAATGATGTGGCCCCAGGCGCCACGAGTCACACAGATCATAATTTTCTAATAAACAAAGGACTCAATAAAATCACAGACATGTCATGGTCATAACGAGAGTTAACCCACAATATTAATAGTACATAAGTAGACCAAATTGTACAGCTCAGGTACTCACATATGCTCACGCTCTCGCTCATCTACTCGCGCACTCAAGAATTACGTTATTAAGCCATACTTTTATCTAGACCTCAAGGTGATGTTACCAGTCAAACCTTAAAAAATTTTAGAGTCTGTCCAGGGGATAAGCTATTTATTTCTGGTTTTTGCGACTAAATGCGGAAGGGATTGCATCAGTGGAGGTTTCAACCTAATAAATGGAAGTTAACTCTGTCTTTGACGCTCGGTAATAGGTGGCGGAGGCGCAAGCATGGGGATTTTCTCAGTGTAATGCTATTGGAAAGTGTTCTTTGCATGCGGATCAATTTATTGTTGTGAGAACTGTTCTAAACTGATTATAGGGAATTGATGACAGATAAAGATCTAATAACGCTAACGGTGTGGGGGATAGCCGACATTGGTGAGTGGAAGATGCTGTCATTCAAGTATATTATTGTTTTTAGACCAAAAGGTTTGGAAATAATTGGGCCACCTGCCACCACATGTGAGTTAAATGGGTACCCTATTGAACCCGCAACCTCTCCAACTTTAATCTAGATGAGGAGGGCAGAAGAGAAATATGGGCTACACTGTGTTGGAGTATAGTGATGCCATCGAAGAAATTCTTTTTTCATGAGTTCAAGTGATTTATACCAGTTAGAGTGCCTAGCACACAGAAGTAGAGGTTCCAGCCAGTCTTGCACCGGGAAGGAGTAAGAGCGATTCCACTTTCCATTACATTATTATATAATGGGGTTTCATGTTCATTGTTTGTACACCTAATCAAGAAGGGCGTATTTATTATTGAGATTCCTTTGCCAAATCTTTTTTAAGGGTTCACGGAAAGCATTGCAATGGTGAGAGTGGCAGTTCGCAATAAACCGATGGCCATTTCCATGAATGTATGGCATATGTCTTATTTGGAGATAATTGTAAAAGCAAAGATCTAGGGACTTTATAGGTGAGCTAAGTATCTTAAGAAGGTTTAAGTACTTCTCCCTTCAAATGAAGTTCCAATAAAGGAAATTCTTTGGTTGTACAATTAGACATGGGAAGTGTGGGTATGTTAACCCATTTAATTATTCGAAAGAGGGCATAGTTTCTCAGTAGAGATATGAAACCATGTTTATGATGACCCACATACTTGGACCTAGTTTTGAGGACATGACCGTAAAGGTAAATAATTGCGTGTTGTGGCGAATTGATACTAAGTAGAAGTTGGCTATCTTGAATATCGCTAATGGAGAGTGGGTAATAGCTGATTCATCTTATTGTCGAGGAGCCAGCCTTGACCTCTGGGGCTACGACCAAAGATAGATAATTGGGATGATGTAATAGAGGCAAAGATTATAAGAGCACCAAGTGAGGAACCGACATTGCCTCCTTTTTTAATGTCGTTGAGTAAAGAGTTGTTGTTTCCTAGATCTAGGACGTTTTGTTTATTTCCAGATAAAAATTACGAAGTAGGCTTGAAGCTCTTATTAAGTTTGATTAGGGGAATAGTAAGGGAAAATGAAGATCTTGGAAACGTATAAGAATTTAGGTGATATGAATAACATTTTGGTTGTAACTATTTTATTCCTCACCATCCAAGAAGAGTGGTATTTCGTTCGCACAATCTATGGATGCTGAGTAAACAGCTGAGAGGTTCTGACAGTTTGATGTCAATAGTGCCGTTCTCTACGATTGTGCAATATATTATACAAGATAAACAAATATATATCGTATCTTAGACCAGATAAAGTTAAGGTTTGAGAGGAACCTGTTTGACTTTTGAGGATATGTTTAGTGGCCAAAATCACGACTTGGATGGATTTTAATTTATAATAAGAAATAGATGAATAGCTCTCCAATGTAGAATTTTCAACAGATCTTCGGGGATCAATACTCTCCTAGGCTTCGTAACATAAGTAAAATATCATCTGCAAAGAGGCTAATTTTTGGTATCAGTAGTAATATGCTTTGAAGCCTGAAAATTTCTGGAGAGCACAGGGATTAGCTCTGCTAGTGGCTCAACACTATAAAGATATATATCAGTGGTGTGTAGTGCAGGAGCTTTTGCTCTAAAATTGTCTCATTTGAGATAGGGATGGAGGTTGAAGGAAGCCCCCCTGCCACCGGACGAGCCGAAGTCATCTCCTCTCAGACCTACCCTTGGGCCTCTACTGTAACCTGGCTTAAAATGGCCGTGGTAATATTTGTCCAAAAAGCTAATTGGCATTACTTCTCTATGAGGTATCAGCCAGTTAAGCTCTGTCAAAGTTTTTTTTTGCGTTGAGTCGAGAGAAAATGCTATGGGGTGCGGGTATTATGTAGGTTAGCCCAATTGCATCACATATATTAGCACTCAGACTGACTTCCTGTCTCTGGTCTGACGCGCCTTTGAACAAAATCCTGGATTGGATCTCTATATTAATTAAAGCAATGGTAGGATCGGTATTTAATCGGTTGGCTCAGGATCTTTGAACTTAGAACTTTTATACTCATTATTGGATGTAAATGATAGTCTCGTCTTTAATTCGTCACTAGGTCCAACGATTTCACTCCTGCGCTATTAGGGACTACGAGATGATCAAGGCAGTGGATATCTGCGGGAGAGTTCCCTGACAATGCGATACTTTTGAAATTGGGTTAGAGAAGATGAGGGAGAGGAGTGTGGTTTGAATACTTTTCTAGTACCTCGCTAGTCTGGCTAGTGAATCCACTACTGGACGCTGGGAATTTATTTATTTGGAATATAATTACATTTTCCATTTTGGATGGTGAATGGTTTGTGTTCAATTTCTAGTAGTTGGTTGCTGCGATACAGATGTGCAAAATTAACTTTATTTCTAGAAGGAAAAGATGTCTCTTCGTTCGAGATTGGAGGAATTTCGGATTATCTTTTAATGTTATATAAATAGAGTAGAAATCTGCAAAGGCTAATTGGCAATATCTAGTGCGAGAGGTCAAAAATTTTTCGCCTGTAGATAGCTGTCGGATAAGGATGAAATTTTTGTTTTGTTTGATATTTTTTGACTCTCTTGTGGCTGTAAGTTACTTGGTCGGTCTCTGCGCTCCCCTGCATATAGAAAGGTGTCAGTAAGTTGTGTAGTTGGAATTTCTTAGTCATGCAGATTAAGGAACGGAGATGTAGCCCGCAGGCTGCTGACAAATTTTATAACCTTTATTCTTAAAGGTAGGTAGTCGTTTAAACATGCTCTATCATAGGGTTTAAATTTTTGGAGAGTTTTGTCAATTTCTCTTTCTCTCTTCATTTTTTCATAGAGGCTATTTTGTAATACCTTAAGACTACTCATATGATTGCCTTATGAGCACACCAAAGGGTTTCCAGTGAGTCGGGACTGTTGTGGCGTTGTATGTCAAAGTATTCATCCAGGGTAGTTGTTAGTTTCCTTAATACTTGCAGGAGATTTAGTAGATAATTATTAATGCGCCCATGAGCATTTGGGGAGGGGCACAAAAGGATCCTTCAACGTGAGGAATACAGGGTGCGTGGTTGGAACACGTACTTGTGGCTCTATTTCGTCTTTTTTAGAGGATGGAGGTTAGAGTTTGTCTATTGACCAGGAAGTAATCCAATCTAGAGTGCGTATGTTGGAAGCAGGAATCAGTAGGATTAGTCTACCTCTGCGGCATGTTGGTATCTCATGGGTCATGAAGTTCTCTTCCCATATCAAATTTTACGATAGGAGTGTTACGAGCAACAACAGAGCGATCTGTCTAAATTGTTTTGACGCAAACTTGTTGAATGACTCCTCGCAACCATGTGATCAATATGTTGAACCCTTATGCTCTCCTCAACGTCCCCCCCCATCCCCGCACTTTGCGTGTGCTTAGAAAATTGCCTGTGTTAGGAGGCTAAATGTATAAGATAAAGATATTATTTGTCACGCACATCAATATCACAGACCAACGAACTAATATATCTGCCTCATGGATAGCTAGACAACAGGTACATCTTTTGGCTGCGAATGCATCGCCCTCGATTTTTAATCAGTATTTGCCTATTACTCTTGGACCTTCAAAGATATAGTAAACAAAAGCTCCCATTTGGGGAATCTCTTCTGATGTTCTATTTTTATATATTCCCCTTATTAGAGTGAGATCCACCCCCAACACCCCCCCCCCCCCCCCCCCCCCCCACCCTTTAATTGTAAACGCATAGGCTGCTCACATATGGACATTTTTCGCGCGTCTAACCATTACGAACGATCTGATTTTTGGGGTGAGTTGAGTCCATTCGTAATAAGTGGAGAGTATTTTTGATTCGTTAATGTTAGCGAATTGGATACCTTAGGATTGTTACCTCGCGATTAGATGAAGATTTAGCGATTATTTTACATCCACAAAATACATAGAAGACTTGTCTGGAATATAATGTTGATCGAAGGACGCCACTGACAAAATTTCAACATGAAAAAAACATAGCAGAAATTCAAAACAAAACAGCACTAAAGTAGTAGTAACAAGAAAGTTCCACAGAGGGGATATCAGCGATGGGGCAATCCGTAGAGAGGACCCACAACGGAAATGGGCGTCTCTCGGAAGGGCAATTCTAGAGAGAAAAAAAATAACTAGCCTTCGATTCTTCGGACGAGGTGAGAGAGAGAGTAAAAAGTAGAAAGACATGCTTAAATTTTTAAGTTAAACATTTGGTCTATGGTTACGATCGCTATGGGTTTGTTTTCCCGACAGCTGGGGTGTTATCGCTTCAGGTAGGTTCTTCATCTTGGTTGTGGAGATTGCATGGGTGATAGGAGGGTTCCAGGTAAATAGGACGGAGTTTCTTTAGCTCGCCGACGAGGGTCGTGCATGATTAAAGAGTATTATTGTCTCTTGTGATTATAAGTTTTCCAGGGAAAGCCCCAAGTGATAGTTATACGCGTATTTCCACTCAAAAATTTTTCGTCATCGGTTGCAAATCTTTAACGTTATTCAGCATCGTTCTTAGGCGTGAGGTTGGTGTAAATTGACAATTTTTGGAATAACGTCTCAGCAGATCAGAGCGCATTTTTTCGCGGATGGATTTAGGAAAGTTTCCTTAGTGGAAAAAAATGATTTTGGCCGATGACATCACGAGGAATGTCGACGGGAGATGCTTAGGCTTTGGGGCCTAGTGTTCTGGCTCACTGGTGAGGTCAAGGTTTGAGGCCTAACTGGTAGCACAACTGCCTAGGTCGTGTAAGGAAATGGGGCCCTCGCTCTCGCTTCCTGTATGGTTTATAGACCTCGGCGGTGATGCGCCTCGTAGTTTCCCTTACTATTATTTCTTCTCGACCTGTCTTCGGTCTAGTCCTTTCCCCTGCACAATCGTTGCAACTTCTTTCCTCGAAACGCACGGGAGTTTGTCTAAAATCCTAATTGCCCTAATACCTGGGATTTGGGAAACTCCGCCATTTTCTCTTTTTCTAAATGTTCAGTGCATTGTAATTAAAATGATTGAATGGTCGATCTGAATACTCCCCCATCATCATGTTTGAGAAGTCCCTCCTGAAGGAATCCTGAGCAAGACTGGTGGAAAAGACGATGCTCAGGCGTTGTTCTGTGAGACGCAAAGGTATATCTCGGACCTTCGTGATGGTCATATCCGAGGACTCCTTGGCAGCAAGAGGAGTATGTTGAGATGAAGCGATAGTGCGGTGCCTCTGTCTCTATCCTTGGGATTGGGACAGTGTCCGAGAAATTATATTAAAAAATTTCTGTCAGTATTTATTACGGCTTAGGGTTTGCCTCTTTGACGTTTGCCTCCTCGATGCGCGAGCAGAGAGGGTATTTTGAGGTGAGTCCAGAGATTAGTACAGAACTCAGTAGTTAGGCATTGAGGATGACAGGACAACTGGACAGTAGATTATAGCACCCTGTAAGCCAGATATAGGGTCTCAGTCCACAGACAAAGTGAGAGGTTAGTTCTACAATATCAAATTGAACTCTCAGGGCAACTTGGATATGTAAGTCCTTTGGCCTTTAACTTGAGCAATAGGGTTAATTTGAATGTCAGCCGCGTGCTTATGTCAGAGGCTTAGACTAAGGTTTAGAGGTATAAGAAAGTCAGGTATATATGCAAATCAGCTGAGTATTAGCTACTGCAGGTATGATTAGAGGGTACCTGTGAAATAGGTGGAAGATTGAAGTCCCCAGGTAGTTCTTCTGCTGTATCTGTTCACCACCTCGGTAGAGGGGACCCCAGGGAGAGCTGCTTATGCTGTGTCAACAGCCCGCCGACATCTCAAATTCCCCTGAAGACCTCTGATGTCGCCGCTGAAGACACCGTTGTCAGGGGTGATACAGCCGCAGTACATGGACTGCCAGCTGTGCCAAGCAACCCTCTTGCTGACAGGCGTGGGCTGGAGAGCTACAGCCCGGCTAGACCTACCCCGCACCTGTCTGGGGAAGATAGCCGGGAGACGAGTCTGACGGAGGACGCGTCCAAGATGGCGGGCGCGGCTCCACGGCTTCCCGCGTGCAGACAGCTCGGCGCTTTACAGGAACCAGCCCGGGTGATTCTTCCCTCCGATACCTCCAAACCGCAACAGGTACAGTCGCAAGACCTCAGGACAGGTTTTTTCCGCAGTCTGATGGCTTAGTCGGGCCGTTTTACTACCTCTCCCGCTGGAGCTCAACTAGCTCGCGTCCGGCGCCATTCAGGTCCAGGCCACCTATATTTTTAATGTGTATTCCAACATGGATTCTCCGTCAGAATCCACGCAGAAACAGCGTGGATTTCAAGGCGATTTCATGTGAACTATGGCGTGGATAATTTCCGCTGCGGATTTGAAATCCCCAATGCAAAAAAAGTGACGTCACTTCTTTAATATAGAATCACACTTTTTTCTACACTGGACGGTTTAGACACGGATTAACCCCATAGAAATGCGCCTAATCTGCATCTAAAACATCAGCAAAATCTATGGTTACAAAGTGGAAATCTGCTGCGGAAATTGGAGGATACCACCCAGGTAACATACCCTTAAAGGAATCTGTCGCCATTTTTTTTTTTTACTTATTTAATCAAGACCCTGATCCATATTCTTTTCTTCTTAGCCGTTTCTATTTTCTGATTGTAGATTTCTCAAGTCGGTCGTGTTATATGATTGTGGGGACACATTCTTGCCTGCACTGCTTCAGTCAGAGAGATACTTTACAGCAGCTTCATGCACATAGGAGCTTTCAGACTGATGAATCCATTGACTTCTGTAGCAGAGTTTTCTAGGCATGCTGTGTGTCCTGGGAAGAATTCAGTGTGCAGGGAGGTGAAAGGGTGGAACTGTGACTAGCTCCTATTGTGACTGGTGGAACCTGTGTTATCTATAACACATTGGTGTCTCCTTTCAGTGTAATCCTGTCTGTGCTGATAATAAGGACACAACTGAAAATCTTTCTCTATAGAACAGGAAGTGTCAGACTATTATTAGGCTTAGTGGCCAACATGAAAACTGCAGGACTGAAGAATCATTAAAAATTATTGAAAGTGATGAGAAAAATGTAAAAAAAATACCAAAAATTCCTAAGGAAATGTGTTTAACATAAAAACATGAGTTAAACAATAAGTCATTTTTTGATGATACATTTCCCTTTAAATTTTGTATAAAACATACTGGGTCATATATACTAAGGCAACATTTTGACGTACATCCTTTACAACCACAGTTATGTGCTTTAGACACAGTTTTTAGATGATTCTGTGCTGTGTGTGTCTGATGTAAGGGCCATAACTTTGCAAGAATGGGTGTAGCTTTGTGGAAAGCAGGCGTCGCTTAATGTTCAATGTGCACCAAAAAACCCCACACACTTTTGCCACCAAACTAAGCCACGTAATAAATAGTGTAAACTTGTGGAATTATGTATGGAAACTGTCTAGAAGTAAGACTGTCAGTTTTCAAAAGCACTATATAAGAAGAAAGCTGAGCTCTGATTGGTTGCTGTGGGTAACAAAGACAGTCTTACTGATAGACAGTTTTTTACACAAACGCCCCTAGACTGTAACTTAGCAGGATTGTCCTTTTCTTTTTTTTTAATTAGTCTCATGGGCTGAAATGTGTTTGTATACTTTATTGATGTTTTATCGTATGTTAGATGTGTTGTTTTAAATGTATATTTTACTATATGTGTATGGCAGTAAGTGATGACATTCTTTTCGAAACTTCATCCCTTACTACTGAAATACACCAGGGGTCCTGAACTACGGTCCGCCGCGGACTTTTATCCGGCTGCCGCAGTCACAAGGACACTGCTGCAATCTCTACCTAAGCTGGCCCCTGCTGTTGCGCTGCTCGCGATACCTACGTTCCCCCGTCACCGCCCATGGCACTTTCCCCATACTATGGGAGGTGCCTGGGCGGTGACGGGTGATGTGAGGGCCATCGAGAGAAGCGCAACGTTAGGGGCCAGTTTGAGTGGAATTGGGGGGGGTGCAGGCACTCTGCAGAGGACGGGAGGTGCCTGAGTGCGGGGAGGGCAGACACTTACAATATATGGGAGGTGGGTGTGAGTGGTGGAGTGTCCGCCCTCCATCCTCTACTCACAGGTAGTTCCGGCGCCGCGCCGCTATCCGCCGCCGATCCTTAGTGTCCTAATCGATTTCCAGTCGCTCACAGCTCTTCCCGAACAAAGCTGCATTCGGAGCAGCAAAGGGGGCTTCACAATAGTAGCGACAAACTCCAGACTAGCACAGATGCAAAAGTAAGGGATGATGTTCCAATAAACATCATCACAGCTATAAATTTTGCAGGGGGGGCAGCTATAAATGTGCAAGGGGGCAGCTTGTTAAATGTGCAGGGGGACAGCTATAATGTGCAGGGGGGCAGCTATAAATGTGCAGGGGGGCAGCTATAAATGTGCAGAGGGGGCAGCTATAAATGTGCAGAGGGGGGCAGCTATAAATGTGCAGGGGGGCAGCTATAAATGTGCAGGGGGCAGCTATAAATGTGCAGGGGGCAGCTATAAATGTGCAGGGGGGGCAGCTATAAATGTGCAGGGGGGGGCAGCTATAAATGTGCAGGGGGCAGCTATAAATGTGCAGGAGGGGGGGCAGCTATAAATGTGCAGGAGGGGGGGCAGCTATAAATGTGCACGGGGGGAGATAATCTACCCAGAAATGTGGGGGGAACCTTTTTTT